>CAWUFW010003701.1:1397500-1742617 GCA_963921515.1 Calotriton arnoldi | reverse complement strand
CATGTGTGAGTCCACGCGGGACATGTGTGACTCCAAGTGGGACATGTGAGAGTCCAAGCGGGCATGATGGGCAGCCTGCTGCTGTTTCATGTCTCTGAGGAGCCCCACTACCTGGCTGAGGTCTCCGGTGCTGGACTGGTACGCATCAGCTATGCGTACCAGTTGTGGGTCATCATGCACACCAGCAACCTCTGCAAGCAGCTGACCTCTGTCTCCCACCCCTCCCACCACCCCTGCTGACATGTGCAGTGCGTGCAGTGGCACGCACAGATGACCCTGGTCCACCTTGGGGGTTGGTGGTGGTGGTGGTGTCCATGGCCCCAGGTTGGTCCAGGGTCCCTGTGCTGGTGTTGCTCCTTGTTCTGTCCATGTCGGCAGGGATGGTATTTGTGGTGACAGTCGTTGGAGGGGTGGGTGCAGGGGGTGCAGCTGGTGGTCCTGCTGGTGCTGCAGCTGGTGGTCCTGCTGGTGCTGCATGTAGACTTGCACCGGATGTGCCAGGTTGGTCTTCTTCGTCCGAGGGGGGCAGAGGCTGTACGACGCCAGTGAGCTCCGCATCCTCTTGAGCCTGGGACTGGGACTCCTCAGCGTCTGCTGCTGTGTCCCCATCATCACCTGTTTTTGGGAGACACACACAATGTATGTTATGTTTCTGCAGGCATCAATGGTTGACACACATGACAGTTGTGACTGTGCCTCTGGGTGCGGGCCTATACATTGCATTGTCCTAAGTCGTCACAGTCAGGGGTTGATATTGGTGTGGCACATTGTCCTGCATTATTTGGGCATTTCTATGTATTTTTTGGGGTGTGAACATGGTCTGCATTGGTTGTGTTTGGTTGACAGCCGGCCCTCCTTCCCACCCACCCAGCCAGTCAGTTATCCCACCATGGACTGTGCTTGCATTGCAGGGAGTGGAAGTTGTCTCTCAGGATGTCAGTCAGTGGTGTCCTGCTGTTTGTTGGTGCACAGTTGCCAGCAGGGCCTTGTGCTCCCCACAGCAGTAGCCAGTGTCAGCCATCTTGTGAGTCCTTCTCCACTTCCTGTGATGTGAGCATGGTTCAGGGTGGTGTTGATGGGACAGTTGTGGGGGTGACCAATATCAGTGACTACGACTCCCATCATGCTATTGCCTCCACCCCCTTCCCAGCATGCCCATGCTTCCTTCCTTTTGACTCTGCTTCCCTGTGGGGTGGGCTGGCTGTGCTGACAGGATGGCTGGGAGTGTTGTCCTGGCAGTTGTTTGGCTAAAAGTCCCAAGAATGTCCCTGTGCTTCACACAACATAACCCAGGGTGGTGGTTCTTTGTGGGATCTTGTGTTAGGATGGGGGCATTGCATTCTACCAGGTGGGTTCTGTGGAGTTTGTGTTGGGGGTGTGTGAGGGGAGGTGCTTGTGACTATGGTCAGTGCTGCAAGTCCTCCTTCCCACCCACCCAGCCAGCCAGTTATCCCACCATGGAACGTGCTTGCATTGCAGGGAGTGGAAGTTGTCTCTCAGGATGTCAGTCAGTGGTGTCCTGCTGTTTGTTGGTGCACAGTTGCCAGCAGGGCCTTGTGCTCCCCACAGCAGTAGCCAGTGTCAGCCATCTTGTGAGTCCTTCTCCACTCCCTGTGATGTGAGCATGGTTCAGGGTGGTGTTGATGGGACAGTTGTGGGGGTGAGCTATGTCTGTGACTACGACTCCCATCATGCTATTGCCTCCACCCCACTTCCCAGCATTCCCATACTTACTTGCTTTTGTGGGGAGTTCAGTGTGTGTGGGTGTGAGAGCAATGGCAAGATGGCCGACAGTGGTGTCCTGCTGTTGGTTGGTGTGCAGTTCCCAGCATGCCCTTGTGCTCCCCACGACACAGCAACAGTGTCAGACATCTTTGATTGGCCTTTCCACTCTCTGTGGGATGTGCATGCGTGAGTGTGAGCTTGCTGGGCCATGTGGTGGGGATGTAGAGCTGTCACTACGACTCCCATCATGCTATTGCCTCCACCCCCTTCCCAGCATGCCCATGCTTCCTTCCTTTTGACTCTGCTTCCCTGTGGGGTGGGCTGGCTGTGCTGACAGGATGGCTGGGAGTGTTGTCCTGGCAGTTGTTTGGCTAAAAGTCCCAAGAGTGTCCCTGTGCTTCACACAACATAACCCAGGGTGGTGGTACTTTGTGGGATCTTGTGTTAGGATGGAGGGCATTGCATTCTACCAGGTGGGTTCTGTGGAGTTTGTGTTGGGGTGTGTGTGAGGGGAGGTGCTTGTGACTATGGTCAGTGCTGCAAGTCCTCCTTCCCAACCACCCAGCCAGCCAGTTATCCCACCATGGAACGTGCTTGCATTGCAGGGAGTGGAAGTTGTCTCTCAGGATGTCAGTCAGTGGTGTCCTGCTGTTTGTTGGTGCACAGTTGCCAGCAGGGCCTTGTGCTCCCACAGCAGTAGCCAGTGTCAGCCATCTTGTGAGTCCTTCTCCACTCCCTGTGATGTGAGCATGGTTCAGGGTGGTGTTGATGGGACAGTTGTGGGGGTGACCAATATCAGTGACTACGACTCCCATCATGCTATTGCCTCCACCCCCCTTCCCAGCATGCCCATGCTTCCTTCCTTTGATTCTGCTTCCCTGTGGGGTGGGCTGGCTGTGCTGACAGGATGGCTGGGAGTGTTGTCCTGGCAGTTGTTTGGCTAAGAGTCCCAAGAGTGTCCCTGTGCTTCACACAACATAACCCAGGGTGGTGGTTCTTTGTGGGATCTTGTGTTAGGATGGGGGCATTGCATTCTACCAGGTGGGTTCTGTGGAGTTTGTGTTGGGGGTGTGTGAGGGGAGGTGCTTGTGACTATGGTCAGTGCTGCAAGTCCTCCTTCCCACCCACCCAGCCAGCCAGTTATCCCACCATGGAACGTGCTTGCATTGCAGGGAGTGGAAGTTGTCTCTCAGGATGTCAGTCAGTGGTGTCCTGCTGTTTGTTGGTGCACAGTTGCCAGCAGGGCCTTGTGCTCCCCACAGCAGTTGCCAGTGTCAGCCATCTTGTGAGTCCTTCTCCACTCCCTGTGATGTGCGCATGGTTCATGGTGGTGTTGATGGGACAGTTGTGGGGGGGCAATATGTGTGACTGCGACTCCCATGATGCTATTGGCTACACTGACTTGGCCAGCATACACAGAATTCCTTCCTTTGAGTGGTCTTCACTGTGTGTTGGTGTTGTTGTGGTGGCTACATGTCTGGATGTGTTTGTTAGTTCTATTTGTGCCACTGCCTAGCTGTAGTTGTAGTTGTGTTTGTACATGTGATGGCACAGTTGGATGTGACTTTTTTGATGGCATGTGTTGTGTTTATCTGACTGACATACACATTTTGGGATGATTCTGTTCTGGTTGCTGTGTAATTGCTATGAGTGCATGGTTTGACTCTCCCCTTGACAGTGATGTGTGTGTGTTTTGTGGCAGTATATTGTGTACATTTGTTGTGTACTCACCAGGCTCTGGGATGTCCTCTAGTCCATATACGCTCACTGGCGGAAGGATGGCCCGCACCTTCTCCTCCCAGGGCCTGAGGTATATTGCCTTGGCAGGAGGGCCACTGCCGGTGTATTGGCTGTTGATGTAGTCTTTCTTGAGCAGGTCCCGTACCCACCTGCGCACGTCATACCACCTGTTCTGGATGTCGCTCTTTGTGCGCCGACATGGTGATTCTGTGTTCACCCTGTTGATGATCCTCTCCCACATCTTGGTTTTCTGGGAGATGGGGGTCTGTTGGACCAGTGTGCCAAACAGCTGTGGCTCTACCCTGAGGATCTCGTCTACCATGACTTCCAATTCACAATCTAGGAACTTGGGATTCTTCTTGGGGGGCATGGTGATGGGTGGTGATGGTGAGTGATGTGTGTGTTGGTGTGCAGGTGAGGGTGTGTGTGTTTTGCTGGGTGTATGTGAGGTAGGTATTTGTTGGTGTGCTGATGGTGTGTGGCTTGTGTGAGGGATGAGCTGTGGGTGTGTGGTTGCTTTCTCTGGGTGCTGGCAGTGGAATGGCATTTGCAAAGGATCATGGTTGTGATTTGTGTCCTTTATATGGGTGGAGTTGTGGGTGTGTCTTTGTTCTCTGTCCCCACCCCCCAGTATTTATTGGCTTAGTAATTGCTTGTTTGGCCTTTTTTATGTGATTTTTCCTTTGTACTGTCTGTGTATGTTGGAAACGTTCTTGTGACCGAGTCGGACCCTGCATTTGTCTCGTACGGTGTTCTCCGTTTCGTTCACACTGTGTTTGTGCAGTTTTCTATGCTGCGTACGCGTCGGTCGCGGTGTTTTGTGTTGCTTCGGCTCGGTTTTGTATGCGTGTCGGTCGTACGGCTTGGCCTCCGTCCGACTCGCTCGTGGTTTTCGCGCCTTGCATCGTACTTTGCGGTTTGGAGTTCGCGTGTACGTTTCGGTCGGATTTGTTCCGGGTGCATGTCGGTCGGTTGGATTCGCGTGTTTTTCCGACCGGATTGCTGTTTTCCGTGCGGCTCGGTCGGTCGACTTGGGTTCGGTACGTGTCGGTCGGATTTTGCACGCCTTGCATCGTACTTGGCGTGTCGGGCGCCACAGGTACGTGTCGGTCGGTATAATTTCCGGATCCGAGTCGGTCGGTGCTTTTTCCGGCCCGAATCGGAATCGACCCCAGAGTGTTCACCCAGGGCTGCAGCACTGGTTGTGCCACCCTGCATATGGCAGAGACACAATGGACCCCAGCCTGCCACTGCAGACTGACAGGACAGTGTGTGACACTGACAGTTCAACTTTGCAAGTCTCCCCTAGGGAAGGCCAATAGAGTCCTATGGCAGGGAGCTATATATTACTAAGTAAGACATATGATTTTCTATATGACTTAGCAGCAATACTTCCCAATCCTTGTCTTGCTGTGGCACCCCAAACTCCTAAATAGGACCACCTAGCAGGGTCAAACAAGGTATCAAATTAAGTGGGACATTAAATCCGACCTTATGGCCAGACAGTTTCAATGATGTTGGGGCCTTCTTTGTTTTGGGGTGTCATGATAAACATTACTTAACCACAAGTGCCATCTTGTCATGGGGTTCCTCCTTTACGCAGCATTGCGACGATCTCTTTCCTTGCGTTCTCTATACAAAGACAGGGTCGTCATCACAACTGTGTGCTTGGATCAGGACGAGTTCTTGTGTTACCTGGTGCCTTGGGATTGCTTCTTCCTGGAGTCGTTTCCCAAGACCCTTTTCCCCGCCCCTTGGATGTTCCCTTTCATACCACTGCATCCACGCCAGCTCCCATATTCTCAACCCTTTGGGTTTTCTGGAGCCCTGCAATGGCGGGAGACCCTCAAGAAAGGTGAGCTCAAGCAAAAGGAAGGCAATGAAGCACAATCCCTGAGGTCATATGACATGAACCAGTGCCCTTAGGAGACACAACTCCCTGTGCTGGTCTAAGGACCATCACCAAGGACTTCCCTGAGGTGCATCATCCAGTGCTCTCCTGAGGCATATTACACAGGACCCTCATGAGATGCACTTGTAATTGCCTACTGCTCTTCACCCGGTGCCTCCTGAAGCACAGGGTTATGGTCTTGATCCTCGTGTGGGCATGGATTCGTTAGTACGTGCTGGACGGTGAGAACAATACCAGCAGCAACCCAACCGAAATACTGACGTCTCAGTGTAATAAGAGTCCATGAGAGGTTGAGATAGATAGTGACATTGCTCTCAGACCTAGGTTGTACCCAAGGACCCAGCAAGGAATAAAAACATTCTGTCTCTGCAGTGGAGAAGTTGTATTCTTCACATCCAGAAATGGAGAGCCCAGATGCAGGAGAGCAATCTTCCTTCACATGCAGAGCAGGTGCAGCTCATGAGCAGGAGAGCAAGCTTCCTTCACATGCAGAGCAGGTACAGCCCAGAAGCAGGAGAGCAAGCTCCCTTCACATGCAGAGCAGGTACAGCCCAGAAGCAGGAGAGCAAGCTCCCTTCACATGTGGAGCTGGCACAGCCCAGAAGCAGGAGAGCAAGCTTCCTTCACATGAAGAGCAGGAACAGCTCAGAAGTAGGAGAGCAAGCTTCTTTCCCATGAAGAGCAGGTACAGCTCAGAAGCAAGATAGTAAGCGTTCTTCACATGCAGAGCAGGTACAGCCGGACGCAGGGAGTAAGAGTCCCTCACATCCAGAAATGTAGAGCCCAGAAGCAGGAGAGCAAGCTTCCTTCCCATGAGGAGCAGGAACAGCCCAGCAGCAGGAGAGTAAGCTTCCTTCCCATGAAGAGCAGGAACAGCCCAGAAGCAGGAGAGTAAGCTTACTTCACATCTAGAAATGGATAGACCAGAAGCAGGAGAGCAAGCTTCCTTCCCATGAAGAGCAGGTACGGCTCAGAGGCAGGAGAGCAAGCTTTTTTCACAATCGGAGCAGGCACAGCCCAGAAGCAGAAAAGCAAGCTTCCTTCCCATGAAGATCAGGTAAAGCCCAGAAGCAGGAGATCAAGCTTCCTTCCCACGAAGAGTAGGTGTAGCTCATGAGCAGGAGAGCAAACTTCCTTCACATGCAGAGCAGGTACAGCGCAGATGCAGGGAGTAAGAATCCTTCACATCAAGAAATGGAGAGGACAGAAGCAGGAGAGCAAGCTTCCTTCCAATGAAGAGCAGGAACAGCCCAGAAGCAGGAGAGTAAGCTTCCTTCCCATGAAGAGCAGGAACAGCCCAGAAGCAGTAAAGGAAACTTCCTTCCCATGAGGAGCAGGAACAGCCTAGAACCAGGAGAGTAAGCTTCCTTCACATCTAGAAACGGATAGCCCAGAAGCAGGAGAGCAAGCTTCCTTCTCATGAAGAGAACAGCCCAGAAGCAGGAGAGTAAGCTTCCTTCCCATGAAGAGCAGGAACAGCCCAGAAGCAGGAGAGTAAGCTTACTTCACATCTAGAAATGGATTGCCCAGAAGGAGTAAAGCAAGCTTCCTTCCCATGAATAGCAGGTACGGCTCAGAAACAGGACAGCAAGCTCCCTTCACAATCGGAGCAGGCACAGCCCAGAAGCAGGAGAGCAAGCTTCCTTCACATGCAGAGCAGGGACAGCCCCGAAGCAGTGGAGCTGGCTCCCTTCACATGATTAGCAGGTACAGCCCAGAAGCAACACAGCAAGATTCATACATAGAAGAGGTAGAAGCCAGAAGCAACAAGTCAAGCTTCCCTCATATACAGAAGCAGAAGAGGCCAGAAGTAGCAGGACAAGCTTCCTTCAAACAGTGAAGAGGCACAATGTAGAAAAGCCAGGCAAATTTCCTGTACATGCAGAACAGGTACAGCACTTGAAGCAATAGAGTGCGGTAGCCTGGTTCTACATTGAGGGTGTGGGAGAAGAGGGGTGACAGCCAGGCACCTATTCTGGTCATGATGCCCCAAGCTAGCCTTGAGCCAGGGACTACATTAGTTGAGTCTCTCACAACTGATCCTAACCTGAGGAGCTGTGGCATGGCCCCTTACCCAGGTGCTCAGCCAAGGACTGTAGCCTCTTTTCTCTGGCTTCTTCACCGATCCTTGGGAGAGCTGGAAGGTCTTCTCTTGCATGCCCTACACATGCCGAGTGGACAGACTGGGAAAGTTTAGCTGTGGACTTTCTTTACTGCCTTGAAGTGTAAACTTGAAAAAGTAGCTATTTCATAAGCCTGTTGGATTATGTGCTAAATTGACACAGGCTCAAACTGTGGATTTTCTATGTACTGTAAAAACTATAGTTGAAAAAATACATTTGGAAGAGGAATTTGTTTTGAAATCTATCACTGACTGTGGGGGGGGCTAAGCTATTGGGTTGGATGAACATTCAGCTACTTAAGTGGACTATCATGGACGATGCTAGGTTGAACGTCTCTTATGGAATAGAAAAAGCCTGGGTGTCCCTGGCTTTTGATGAGCAGAAAATAGGCATAATGGATGGCATTATTTATTTATTTATGTATTTATAAAGTTTTGTATAGTGTGAACGTGACCCAAGCGGGTATCAGAGCGCTTCACAGAAGAACAAGGATAACAGAGAGGGAGACAAGTAGGTAAAACCACAATCTGACAGTGCAGGATAAACGAGTAAACAAGAGTACCGAAGTATCTGAGCACCACATAAATACAGTAAATGAGCATACGTGTGAGGAGGGAGCCTCAGAGCATTGTTCCAGGGGGGAGTAGGTACATTACAAGTTCAGAGAGTATGCATAAGAACTGCTTTGACTTCTTTTTTGAAGGAGGACTGTTAGAAATGGGATTTCTGGTTGGCTAGGGCGAGCGCCTACACCAGGCAGAAACCACCACTCTAGTCAGGGCAAGGGAGTTACACACTGAAGATAACCCCTGCTCACCCCCTTGGTAGCTTGGCACGAGCAGTCAGGCTTATCCCAGAGGCAATGTGTAAAGCGTTTGCGCAACACACTAACACAGCAGCGACACACTAGGCACACCACAAAAGAAACTCCACACAAGGTTATATAAAAAAATAGCCTTTGTATTACTCATCAACACATTAGAATGTCATCACGGTGCAGAGCTAGAATATTGATGTATAAATATCGTTATACAGAAATATCGAGGTAAAAATATCGTGGATCAGAAATATAGATGGAAAAAATATCGTGGTCAAGAATATCGATTGTTAGGTAAGTAATATCGATTGCAAAAATATCGAAGTGTTAAATATCGTTTACAAAAATATAGTTGTTAAAAATATCGATGTATTATTAATGTTATGTATTTTAGTATTTTGTATGAGAATTGTTTGTATTTTTATTGTGTTAAAATTTTATTAGTTAATATTTTTTTTTTTTAAATGAATTTTGCGTTTTTAGTTCCGTAGCGGGTTGTGGGTTTATAGGGGAATAGGGTGGGAAGTAATTTAATTATATGAAATGTATTCAATAATTTATATTTATTCATAATTGTATAATTGTGATGTTATAGAGTTAAATGTGTAAATTCATTTATTAATAATTGTTTGATAATTAGTTGTTAATTAATTTAAATTAATTAATTATTGTAATTGTTTAATTAATTTTAGGTGTGTGTTGTGGTGTTTATAGATGGGAAGGGTGGGAAGTAATTAATTTTTATTGATGAATTATTAATTATTTGTTAATTAATTAGCATTAATTAATTAGTAATTAGTAATTGTAATTGTGTAATTAATTTTAGGTGTGTGTTGTGGATATTATAGTGTTAAACAATGTGTAATTAATGAATGTTTATTATCTTTTTTAATAATAATATATTTAAATTTCAATATTAATTATGTTAATAATGGAAATAAAATTTAATAAAAATGTTGATGTTTTTTTTTAATTGGTTTGGTATCCAGCACTTTCCCTGCTGTTGCACTCACTGGAGTGGGAATAGTAATTTTTACCCCTCCGCTATCCAACACTTTCCCTACTGCTGCACTCACTGGAGTGGGAATAGTAATTTTTACCACTCCGCTATCCAGCACTTTCCCTGCTTTTGCACTCACTGGAGTGTGAATTGTAATTTTTACCCCTCCGCTATCCAACACTTTCCCTACTGTTGCACTCACTGGAGTGGGAATAGTAATTTTTACCCCTCCACTATCCAACACTTTCCCTGCTTTTGCACTCACTGGAGTGGGAATAGTAATTGTTACCCCTACGCTATCCAGCACTTTCCCTGCTTTTGCACTCACTGCAGTGGGAATAGTAATTTTTACCCCTCCGCTATCCAACATTTTCCCTACTGTTGTATTTATTGTGTTGCGGAATGTATGTTTTATTTTTCTTTTAATAGTTTAATGTGTTAATTAATTATAGAATGTTTTATTTTATTTTAAATTATTGATATATGTATATATTTTATTTTTATATAATTTAAAAAGTTTATAAATTAAATAAAGATAATAGTTAATAAAATGTATTTAAGTAAATATATGTAAATGTACACATTTTTGTGTGTTTATATTTTTTAAATTAAGTTTATTTGTTATATTTAGTTAAAATATATATTAAATGTAATTTATTTTGTTAAAAATATTAATATTATTTAATATATTTTATTTAAGTTATATATATCTTTTAAGTCGATATTTTTTACATCTATATTTTTTACTTCGATATTTTTGTTTCGATATTATTGTACTTACCTGTTTAAGTATAGGGAGTCGATATTTTTGTATTCGATATTTTTACATCGATATTTTTGTTATCTATATTTTTTACATCGATATTTAATCAGGGAACCGTCATCACATATGTACACTGTGCCACCTGGCACTAGATATAACTTTACAGGGGATTATATACATGACAGGGCCAATCGGGCCACTGTCATAACCATTAGAATGCAAGTAGTGAAAATAAAACAACCAGCAACTACTGGTATTAGCACTTATGCATAAACCACATTCGGCATTCACATTAGGCATAAACACATTATGCATAAACACTGGGCATAAACCACATTATGCATCATCACATTAGGCATACAGCACTGAACAATGATGAAGGGGTAATGTGAGAGGCATCTCACCTCTCTGCCGGTTGTACTTCCGTCCCGGCTGGCGAAGTGAAGTTAATATTCTTAGGTTGAATTCAGTCCAGGACTAGGGACCATGGAATGGAGCCGAGCGTGCAGGCTTCACTGTAAGAGAGTGTGACTATATTAGCCAACCTATATTTGTGGGTGGACTAGGAACTGGAATGGGAGTGTCTTGTGTGGTAACTAGTTCCTCTTGTCCCCTGATCTTAGGTTCATGCTGATGTCGTTTGGTCCCTGCTCTTTTTCCCCTGCGGGTTTTCTTATTTGTTCCCCACGGTTGGGTTGGGTTTTGTTGCCCTCACATTACCCCTTCATCATTGTTCAGTGCTCCCATTGGAACACTCCGACTTGATCCTCTAACACCCCCTCTTTTCATTTCATCACTTTCAGATTACCTTCTCAGTATATCTTGCCAGAAGGTAGGACTGTGCACCAGTGCATACCTTTTCATATTTCTTCAGAACTTTCCACCCATTAGTCTGCAGTATCCCTGGTTATTTATCCCTTAGCATGCCTCCGCACCGACTTGGTCGACCTCCCACACCACTCGCACAGGGTCTGGGTCTTGATGTCTAGCTGTCTCTCTCTTATGTATCGCCACTGTTCTCAGACTTTCCTACCCACATACCGGCTCCTCATGATAGCAGGTCTACATATCTCTCTTCCATTGGGCCTTTACGGGGGCCTGTGGACATCTCCCTCTTTTCTCCCCACCAGCTCCCTGTCTTCTCCCTCGCGTTGGTCTTTTCTATGTTTCTTCTTTCTCTCCATTTCGGTCTCGGCACCATCTCTTTAACACCGGTCGGTCGATAATCACTTGTCAATGACATGTCACAATTTTCCATGCTCACCATTACTAGTGACGTATGCACATGGGTTACAGCACATAATGTATGTATTATCATGATCTTGCAGCACAGGTTCCATTGTGTCACTAAGGGTGCTCACTTCACAAGTAATAGTTGCCATGCATAAACAGCCTATGACTATTTTGTATGTCCAGGTTGTGAGATACTCTATTGTACATCTTTACAGCAGTGAAGAAGTCGTGGGGTACTCCCCCAGACGAAGCACGTGTTGGCTGGGCAACGGTTCTGGATTAAAGAAAAAGAGAGAACATACCTACTCATGACTATTCATCATTATTTTCACTGTATATATACAATACTGCGCATCCATTTTGAGACAAGATATAATATAGAGAACTGATCTATAGATACTGTTTATGTGTGCACAGGCTTGTTGTTATGTTGCATGACCTTTGGTCAATCACTTAGGGGTTCAGGGTTAACCCCCACCTGTGGCACCGTCCCACGTTGATGACAGATATACTACTTGCGCATTCGTTGTTGACGCCACTGCCTACCACATATGTTTAAACCCTGTCTTTTTGTGCAATACACATCAGGCAGGCACAAAGACACATAGCACACAGAAATGCCAACTTCTAAAAGTGGTATTTCTAAAATAGTGATAATAAATCTGCGAACACCATTACGCAGCATTTATTATTACCATTCCAAACATACCAAACTTGACCATCCTGCGCCCCTCATATCAGGAATTACCACTGAAACACTTATCAGGGAATCCCCAATGCATTCCTATGAGAGGGCAGCCTCACAGCAGTGAGAAACCAAAATGGCTGTTTGTCACTACCAGGACATGTCACACAGTTAAGGCCCATGTCCTACCTTTTACCTACAATGCACCCTGCCCATAGGGCTAGCTAGGGCCTACCTTAGGGGTGACTGATATGTAGTAAAAGGGGAGTCACAGACGTGGCACCCACTTTATGTGCCACGTCATAGCGGCAGTAAACTGGGCGCGCAGGCCCTGCAATGGCAAAGGCCTGAGACAGGTTTGAAAGACTACTTTGGTGGGTGGCGCAATCAGCGCTGCAAGCCCACCAGTAGCATTTAATTTACTGGCCCCGGGTATATGAGATACCACTTTACTGGGGATTGATAGGTAAATTAAATACGCCAAACAGGTGTAGACCAATCTTACCATGTTTTACCTTAGAGAGCACATGCACTTTACACTGGACAGCAGTGATAAAGTGCCCAGAGTCCTAAACCCACCAACACCAGGTCAGAAAAAATACCAGGAGGAAGGCAAAACCTTCAGGGATGACCCCGCAAAAAGGGCCAAGTCCAACAAGGACATTGAGGGATTCAGTCTGGTTTCCGGAGGCAAGGCATTCGAGATTCTAGAGGCAATACAGGAGAAGGCTCGGTTATAGATATTCTTTCTTTGAAATGTTTGTGGTTTCAGCAGCAAAGTGCTAGAACTCCTCAGAGATCTGCAAAAACCCAAGAGTTCCAGTTTCCGGGCGAGGTACAGAGATGTGTTAAGGTGAAGGGCTTTGTGGGTCATGCAAGCAATTTTGAGATGAATCCTAGCCTCAAAAGGAAGCCAGTTTAGAGATTTCAAATCCAGCGTGATGTGGTTATTTCTTTTGGATCCTGTGATGAGCCTAGCGGCCGAGTTCAAAGAGGCCCTAAGCAGTGCCAACTTGTAGCTCAGAAGACCACAGAGAGTTAAACTCCCATACTCCAAACTGGAGATGACTAGTGCTTGAACAGCAGACTTGAAGTCTTCCAGAGTAAGGAAGGGTTTTATCTTTCTTAGTATGCTCATTTGGAAGTTCGCTCCTTTGGTGGCAGCACTGATGTGCTCCTGCATGTTCAGGGCCTTATCAAGTATTATTCCAAGAGATTTGGTAGAGTCAATGATGTGTGGAACACAGTTGAGAGCCGTACGTTTTTTCATGTATTCAACGATAATAGGCACCTGTTTGTGAGGAGAGGTAAGGAGGAATTTTATTTTAATGGAGTTTAGCTTGAGATGGTTGGAAGTCAGCCAGTGTTGGGTTTTGAGTAGGGTTGAATTGAGAGAATTGATATCTTCAGGGGAGCAGATTTTCAAGTACAATTGGGTATCGTCAGCGTGCATGTGACAGAGTATATTGGATGATTTGAGCATTTGCTTTAAGGGCTCCATGAACAGGTTGAAGAGTGTGGGTGAGAGCGAGGACCCTTGTGGGAACCCCAGAGTGATCAGAGTAGAGTTGGAGAGGGAGTGATTGACTTTAATTCTTTGCGATCGGTCGTGAAGAAACGAGACAAACCAGTTTAACACTGATTCAATCAATCAATCAATCATGTCACTTATAAAGCGCACTACATACCCGCGAGGGCCTCAAGGCGCTGGGGGAAGAGGAGGGTGGTGCTGCTACTGATCGAAGAGCCAGGTCTTGAGGAGTCTTCTGAAGGCCAGTAGGTCTTGGGTCTGTCGGAGGTTGGTGGGGAGGGTGTTCCAGGTCTTGGCGGCGAGGTGGGAGAAGGATCTGCCGCCGGCGGTCGCTTTTCCGGATGCGGGGGACTGTGGCGAGGGCGAGGCTGGTCGAGCGGAGCTGGCGGGTGGGGGTGTAGAAGCTGAGTCGTCTGTTGAGGTAGGCTGGTCCGGAGTTGTGGAGTGCTTTGTTTGCGTGGGTGAGGAGCTTGAAGGTTATCCTCTTGTTGACAGGGAGCCAGTGCAGGTCTCTCAGGTGGGGTGTGATGTGGCTGCGTCGGGGATGTCGAGGATAAGACGTGCAGAGGCGTTCTGGATGCGTTGCAGCCGCCTCAGGAGCTTAGCCGTCGTTCCTGCGTAGAGGGCGTTTCCGTAGTCCAGCCTGCTGGTGACGAGGGCCTGGGTGACTGTTTTTCTTGATTCGGTGGGGATCCACTTGAAGATCCTGCGGAGCATTCGGAGGATGTTGAAGCAGGATGAGGAAACGGCGTTGACCTGCTTAGTCATGGAGAGGGTGGGGTCGAGGATGACCCCTAGGTTGCGTACGTGGTCGGTGGGTGGCGGGGCTGTTCCCAGTGATGTTGGCCACCAGGAGTCGCCCCAGGCTGAAGGGTTGGAACCAAGGATGAGGACCTCCGTCTTGTCCGAGTTCAGCTTCAGGCGGCTGGTCCTCATCCATTCGGCGACGGCCTTCATTCCTTCGTGGAGGTGGGCTTTGGCGGTGTGAGGGTCTTTGGTGAGGGAGAGGATCAGCTGGGTGTCGTCGGCGTAGGAGATGATGTTGAGGTTGTGCTGTCGGGCGACGTGGGCGAGGGGTGCCATGTAGATGTTGAACAGCGTTGGGCTGAGGGAGGAGCCTTGGGGTACGCCGCAGATGATCTTGGTGGCCTTGGATCGGAAGGGGGCGAGGCGGACGCTTTGTGTTCTGCCGGAAAGGAAGGATGTGGTCCAGTCCAGGGCCTTCTCTTGGATCCCGGCGTCGTGAAGGCGTGTTCGTAGTGTGTGGTGGCAGACCGTGTCGAAGGCGGCTGATAGGTCCAGGAGGATGAGGGCTGCTGTTTCTCCGTTGTCTAGCAGGGTCCTGATGTCATCGGTGGCGGCGATGAGGGCGGTTTCGGTGCTGTGGTTGCTGCGGAAGCCGGACTGGGAAGGGTCCAGGATGTTGTTCTCCTCGAGGTAGCGGGTCAGTTGTTTGTTGACGATTTTCTCGGTGACCTTCGCGGGGAACGGGAGCAGAGAGATGGGTCGGAAGTTCTTGAGGTCCTTGGGGTCTGCCTTGGGTTTCTTGAGTAAGGCGGTGATCTCGGCGTGCTTCCAGCTTTCCGGGAAGGTTGCTGTCTCGAAGGAGATGTTGATTATTTTCCGGAGATGGGGCGCGATGGCTGTACTGGCTTTGTTGAAGATGTGGTGAGGGCACGGGTCTAGCGGTGAACCGGGAGTGGATGGTGTTCATGACCTCGCTGGTGCCCTCGTCGTTGATGTTGGTCCAGGAGAGCAGGCGGTTGGTGGTTGTGGGGGCAGTGGTCTCGGTGGTTGCCGGGGAGGTCGTGGTGTTGAAGCTGTCGTGGATGTCGGCGATTTTGCGGTGGAAGGAGGTGGCCAGTGAGTCGCACAGGTCTTGCGACGGCTGGATGTCGTTGGTGTTGGAGCTGGGGTTGGAGAGTTCCTTCACGATGTTGAAGAGCTCTTTGCTGTTGTGTGCGTTTTTGTCTAGGCGGTCTTTGAGTGAGGCCTTTTTGGCGGATCTGATGAGGTGATGGTGATTGCGGGTGGCGCTCTTGTGGGCGGCGTAGCTGTCCGCTGTCCGTTCGTGGAGCCAGATCTTCTCAGTTTTCGGCATGTTCGTTTGGAGGCCTGGAGGTCTTCGGTGAACCAGGTGGCTTTCTTGCTGGTGTGGCTGTTGGGCGGATTCTTGAGCGGGGCGAGGGTGTTGGCGCAGTCGTCGATCCACTGCCTGAGGTTGCGGGCGGCGGTGTCGGGGTCGGAGGGTTCGGGCGGGTGGGCTCAGGGCGAGGGTTGTGGTTAGTTGGTCTTCCGTGACTCTGCTCCAGCAGCGGCGAGGCATTTGTTCGGTGCGGTGGTGCGTGGTGGGCTTCCTGTAGGTGAAGTGGATGCAGTGGTGGTCAGTCCAGTGGGGTTCGGAGGTGTGGTTGAAGGAGACGTGTGGGCTTGCGGAAAAGATGGAGTCTAGCGTGTGGCCGGCGGCGTGGGTGGGTGTAGTCACGAGCTGTCTGAGTCCAAGGGTGGCGAGGTTGTCGATCAGGGTGGTGGAGTTGGTGTCCTTGTTGTTCTCGAGGTGGAAGTTCAGGTCCCCGAGGAGGATGTAGTCCGTGGAGGCGATGGCGTGTGTGCTGACGAAGTCAGCGATGGAATCGCTGAACTGTGGTCGGGGTCCGGGGGTCTGTAGATGAGGGTTCCTCTGAGGGTGGTGTTGGGATCGGTGTGGATCTGGAAGTGCATGTGTTCGGCGATGCTGAGGGTGTCGTCGGTGTTGGTTGAGACTCTGAGGGTGTTCCTGTGGACGATGGCGATGCCTCCTCCGACTCGTTGGTGCGGTCCCTGCGGGTGATCTTGTATCCGTCCGGGATGGCAATGGCGATGTCGGGGGCTGAAGCGGGATTCAGCCAGGTCTCCGTCAGGAATGCGACGTCTGGGGAGGTTGAGTCGAGAAGGTCCCAGAGTTCGATGGCGTGTTTGCGGGCGGAGCGGGTGTTGAGGAGGATGCATCTGAGGTAGTTGGGTTCTTTCCTGGGCGGTGGTTTGGCGGGGCGGGTGCTGGCGAAGCTGCAGTTCCGGCAGGTGAAGGGCCCTTGGGTGCGCTTCGGGTGGCCTGGTAGCAGGCGTGATCTTTTCCGGGGTTGAGTGCGTGGAGGGTGCTGGCGTCGTATCGGGCGTCTGTTGATGTGGCGGGCGCGGGGGATGCCCGGACCAGGGGTCTGGCGCTGGGCGCGGTCACGGCGCGGACGGGCGCCATAAATGGGGAGGTGGGAGGGAGGAGCAGGGAATGGGGCAGTGAATGGGCAGTGAGGGGGCGGGGCCGCAGGGCGCAGCGGCGGGAAACAGGCACAGAAAGGAAAAACGATCACAATCAGGGGCAGCAAGGGGGCACAGAAAGGAAAAACGATCACAATCAGGGGCAGCAAGGGGGCACAGAAAGGAAAACGATCACAATCAGGGGCAGCAAGGGGGCACAGAAAGGAAAAACGATCACAATCAGGGGCAGCAAGGGGGCACAGAAAGGAAAAACGATCACAATCAGGGGCAGCAAGGGGGCACAGAAAGGAAAACGATCACAATCAGGGGCAGCAAGGGGGCACAGAAAGGAAAAACGAGCACAATCAGGGGCAGCAAGGGGGCACAGAAAGGAAAAACGAGCACAATCAGGGGCAGCAAGGGGGCACAGAAAGGAAAAACGATCACAATCAGGGGCAGCAAGGGGGCACAGAAAGGGAAAAACAAGCACAATCAGGGGCAGCAGCAGGGCACACAGACGGAGCTGTGTGGTGGGGAGCGACCTACCAGTCAAGGTCAGGGGTCGCTCTCTTCACCACGCAGCGGCCGCCCTAAATGGGGAGGTGGGAGGGAGGAGCAGGGAATGGGGCAGCGAATGGGCAGTGAGGGGCGGGGCCGCAGGCGCAGCGGCGGAAACAGGCACAGAAAGGAAAAACGATCACAATCAGGGGCAGCAAGGGGGCACAGAAAGGAAAAACGATCACAATCAGGGGCAGCAAGGGGGCACAGAAAGGAAAACGATCACAATCAGGGGCAGCAAGGGGGCACAGAAAGGAAAAACGATCACAATCAGGGGCAGCAAGGGGGCACAGAAAGGAAAAACGATCACAATCAGGGGCAGCAAGGGGGCACAGAAAGGAAAAACGATCACAATCAGGGGCAGCAAGGGGGCACAGAAAGGAAAAACGAGCACAATCAGGGGCAGCAAGGGGGCACAGAAAGGAAAAAACGATCACAATCAGGGGCAGCAAGGGGGCACAGAAAGGGAAAAAAACGAGCACAATCAGGGGCAGCAGCAGGGCACACAGACGGAGCTGTGTGGTGGGGGAGCGACCTACCAGTCAAGGATTCTGAGAGACCATCCTACGTTCCAGTATATCCAGGAGGCTGTCATGTTTGACCGTATATAAAGCCGACAAGAGGTCAAGGAGGATTAGAAGGCAAGCTTCGTTCCGATCCAGCATTTTTAGAGCATCATCCATTATGTGGGTAGTGGCCGTTACAGTGCTATAACTCTGGCGAAAGTCCGAATGGAATTGATCAAGAAGCTGGAATTGATCAATGTGGCTACAAAGTTGGACATGGACACATTTCTCTAGCAGCTTCGATAGAGTAGGAATGTTAGTGATTGGACAGAAGTTGTTAAGGTCATCTTGCTCAGCAGTAGGTTTTTTAAGAATGGGTGTAACCTGCCCAGACTTTAGACAATCAGGAATCACATCTTGCTGTAGGGAGGCATTTACAATATTGGTCCAGATTGGAACTAGGGACCTCTTCATTTCATTGAAGAAACTGGGGGGTAACAGGTCATTGAAGTGGTTGGAAGTGGTTGGAGGGTTTAAGTGTAGTAAGTTTGTTAAGTATAGAGATTTCGTAAAAGGGAGTGAAAAGGCTCCAGGAGCGCTATGTTTGGGAGTGTACCCTGGAGCAGGGGGTGATTATGGGGAGGGAGGGGATGAGGGGTAGCTAGGGCAGGGGTCTGTCAGCTGGTTCATTGATGACTGGAGATCAGTCTTAATCTTATCCATCTTTCCAAGGAAGAAGTCAGCAAAATCATCACAATTTGGCTGTATAACGAAGGCCGTTGGCGAAAGATCGGGAAGCTTGTTGGATTGGAGTTTAATTCATTCCAAAAGCTTTTTTGGCCTGTTTCTGGCTTTATATAGTTGGCTTCTGAAAAATTTTGCTTTAGCACTTCTAATATGTTTATTGTAAATACTCCTCCTAGATCTCCGCAGCATAAGGTGTTCAAGAGACGGCGAGCCTCTCCAGGATCATTCGGCTAGTCTCAGATTGCGTCTATCTGAATTTAACCCCTCGCTGAACCAAGGTTTGGAGTCTTTTGTGGACCTTCTTTTTAGTTGCAAGGGGGCAATAGCTTCCAGAATGTTCAATATGGAGTTGTTGTAATGCTCAGAGAGGTCATGGACCCCCGACATGTGCGTAGGAGGAGGCAAGGTCATGTTGCTATGGGATATCATTTCATTCAGGTTTGCATTTTGGGAGGATCGTTTCCAATGCCTGGGTTTCTTAGGTTGAGATTTTAACTTAGTCCACGGTTCCATGATGCAGACGGAGATGTAGTGATGATCAGTCCAGTCAGAGGGGACAATCGAGTCAAGTTGAATGAAGTTGGGTTTAGAGATAATAAGGTCCAGGATCGAGCTCAAGTTGTGAGTGGGGCTGTCGCTTATTTGAATCATGTTAAGGTCAACTAGGAACATTTGAGGCCATTCACTGCAGGGTCATTACCGTCATTCCAGTGAAGATAGAAGTCACCAAGAAAGATTTGGGTACAGTGATGATCCACATTGGAGGAGATGGTTCCCATAATTTGTTCCACAAAAGGGGAGTTCACCCGGTGGATGGTAGAATGTGTGCAAGGTGCATAGAGGCCTGAGGTTGCTTGAGATGTCTATGCACATGTATTCGCAAGATGGGAGAGTAGCAGTGAGTAACTGTTTCACAGTAAGACTATTCAGATATATACAGGCAATCCTCCACCAGGTTGACCGATCTATCAAGTCTGATGATGTTATGGCTAGGAGGGACTAGGATGTCAAGGACTGGACCTGAAGTCTCCTTTAGCCAGGTTTCCGTAAGTATTAGAAGGTCAATTTGCTATGTATTTAAAGTGTAAAAGAGAGAAGAAGCTGGTGGTGTGGCAGATAGTGGTGATCCTTTAGGTCTGGATTGGGGAGGTGAGGAAGACCTATGGATGCTTATGGTGTTGGAGTTTGGAGAACCTTCCTTTGAGGGAAGTAGACCAGAGGTCATCACCAATAAAGCGAGATCTACTTCGACCGAAGATTTAGTTGCCAGTAGGAGCTTTCAGCTATCTCTATGTGTGCTACTTACTGCAGAGCCAAAGTTTTGAGGCACAGCTTGAGGCTGGTTACTGCTAGTGAGAAGAGGTTGTGCGTCTAGGGAGTGAGGAGAGGGCCTGCTAAGGAAAAAAACTGCTGCTGAGAGCCTGTTAGAAATGGGATTCCTGGTTGGCTGAGGTATACACCTAGGCCAGGCAGGAACTACCACTTTAGTCAGGGTAAGCTAGATACACACTAAGAGATAACCTGTGCTCACCCTATGCTTGACACAGAGCAATCAGGCTTATCTAAAGAGGCAATATGTAAAGTATTTGGCGAAACACACACAGTAACACAATGAATACACAACAAAAAGACTCCACACTGGTTTAGAAAAATAGATTATTATATTCTGAACGAAGCAAGACCAAAACGACAAAAATCAAATGTATAGAAGTTCAGATTTTAAAGGAATAAATGCAGTAAAGCGCTTAGAAGCAAGTAGGCTAAAAAAGGTTACTTTAGGTCGCGCTGGATGGGGTCAAAGTTTAGGCCGACTGCGATGGAGCGCGGCCAGCTACAGGGCCCACACAGGCCCGAGTACCTTTCCTGGTCGCAAGCAATGAGATAAGTCGATTTTCTCCATGCAGTGAAGGCGATGCGTCAGTTCCGAAGACTGGCACCGGAGTCGAGAGCGTCGAGGGATGCGCTGGTTTCTGCCATGCAGTTTAGGGGATGCTGCAGTGACCAAGCTGCAGTGGCGGTGACACGCTGTCCGATGTATCCATATCTGGAGGCAAAGCACTGGTTCTGATGCGATGCGCCGATTTTACTTCCACAATTGGGTTGATGCGCCGGTTCTGTTACACACAGACAGGAGATGCATCGAAATCCATGTTGCAAGTAACTGGGCCACTTCCAGTGAACCAGACACAGGAGCATGAGTAGAGACTTTGATATCCCTGAGTCTCAAACAACAGGAGGCAAGCCAAGAAGCCCTTGGAGATCACTTGCAGTGAAGACAGAGTCCAGCTCTCCTCCAGCTGAGTCAGAGAGCAGCAGGCAGCAAGGCAACACAAGAAAAAAGCAAGCCTTCCAAGTCTACAATCCAAAGATGAGTCCTTTAAGCAGCACAGCAGTCCTTCTGACAGAGGTTCAGTTTAAGATCCAGAAGTGTCTGATTTTAGCGGGTCAGAGACCCAGTACTTATACCCAAAAGTGCCTTTGATGTGGGGGTGACTTCAAAGCAGCTCTCTGAAGTGCACAAGTATCCCTTCCAATCCTGTCCTATCTGCCAGGCAATCTGTGGGGGGTAATCAGTCCTTTGTGTGGGGACAGGACACAGCCTATTCAAGGGAAGTGTTAGCCCCTCCCTTCCATCCTGCCCAGGCAAGGCCATCAGAATGCAGATGTATGTAGATGTGTACTCACACACACCTATTCTTCCTGTGTTGTGGCTGTCTAGAGGAAATGCACAAAGTGTAGCTGTAACCCACCCCCGACATGGATTGGAGACAGGCTGTCAGGCACACAGAGCAGCAAGTGCAGAGAAATGTCCACTTTCTAAAAGTGGTACTTCTAAAACAGTAATGTTTAATCCAACTCCCCCAGTAGGAATGAAAGAAAAAGCTACTCCTCTCTGATCATGAATTACAGCTTAAAAGTGTATTAAGGAATTCCCAATGCTAACCTATGAGAGAGTAGGCCTCACAATAGTGATAAACGAAATAGGCTGTTTGTCACTACCAGGACATGTAAAACATAAAGGTGCATGTCCTACCTTTTACTTACATAGTACCCTGCCCTTAGGGTTACTTAGGGCCCACCTTCGGGGTGACGTATATGTAATAAAAGGGGAGTTTGAGGCTTGGCAAGTAGTTTTAACTGCCAATTTGAAGTGGCAGTAAACTTTACACATAGGCACTGCAGTGGTAGGCCTGAGACAGGTTTGAAAGGCTACTTCTGTGGGTGGCACAATCAGTACTGCAGGCCCACTAGTAGCATTTAAAGTACAGGCCCTGAGTATATGGTATACCACTTTACAAGGGACTTACCAGTGCATCAAATATGCCAATCAGGTATACACCAATGTCATCATGTTTAGGGGAGGGCACATGCACTTTAGCACTGGTCAGCAGTGGTAAAGTGCTCAGAGTCCTAAGGCCAACAAAAAGAATAATCAAAACGTGGAGGCAAAAGGCAAAAAGTCTGGGTAAAGACCACCCTAAGGATGACAGGTCTAACAGAGCGCTTGGTGTCTATGCGCTGTTGCACTACAACATTATTGACTGACCCGGCAAGAGCGGTTGTGGTCTGATAGTGTTGGGCTTTGACCAGGACAAACTCCTGTCTGAGGTGTATTAACAGCTGTTTGTGTACCAAGAGTGCATCATTGAAGAAGAACATCTGTCCTGGGACAGCCCCTTGAACAACTGCGTGGGTGCCAAGTGTGCATTGTCGAGGAACAACAGTGACCCGGAGATAGTCCTTGGGAGCAACAGTGTGAGTGCCAACAGTGCCTGGGTGTTAATCTGGGTGAAAGCCTCTGTGAATAACTGTGTAGATGCCGGGGGTGCATGTGTCTCGGGATAGACTGCATTGGAGAGAGCTTCCTACACAACTGTGTGGACGCCAGGAGTGCACGTGCCTCAGGATAGATTTTTGGCCAGGACCAGCCCATGAAGGAAAGGCTGTGTGTGTGTGTGTGTGTGTGTGTGAGGAGTACTCGCATCGAGGCTGGCTCTCGGCCAGGGACCCTGGGTGCATGCTTTGTGTACATGCAGCGAGAAGTGGGTCTTCTGGAGTGAGGGTGTGTGTGTTTTGTTACAGGGGTCTCAGATTTGGGGGGGAAGGGGTTGAGGCTACTACCAGTGAACAAGATGTGATGCGAATGTATAGAAGGAAGTATGAGGTCATGTGTAATCTTGTGTGTTGTGTGTCTGCTGAGAGTAGCCTCTTCATCCGTGGTGTGTGAGGCTGGTGAAAGGAGGGACGGTCTGTTGCCATGGCGCCCAGCTCAAACAGCTGATGGAGCTGGGGTGTGCGAAGAGTGCACCCCTGTTCTTGGTGGAGTGCACTCTGCTCATATCTCCTGCAGGAGGTTGTCTCTTTAAGGTTATAAAGGCTTCACTGAGCCCAGAAGTCTCCTGCCTACGGTGAGAGCTTGTGTTGTGGTTCAGCGCTTTGCAGTGTCGTGCTGTGTGCGCTGATTGCTGTGACCTCAGGCTGGGAAGGGCTCCCTGCACCGTCTTTATACACACCTGCATGGTGACGTTCAGACTCTCCTGAGCCTATTGAGGGGTTCAGATCTGATGGTGTCTCTCAGCTCATGTGAAAGGCACTCACTGCAACCGCCTTCCTGCGTTTCCTATTGTTGTCGAGGTGTTGTGCAAACTGATTAATTGCCCCCAGCACCTTGTCAGTTCAGTTAGACTCATTCAGTAACACGTGATCACAAGCAGACGTGAGCAGCACACACAGCGCACAGAACCAGGATCACACGTCCCAGTAACCTGATCATTGGTACTGGGGCCTGCAGGGAAACTTGAGGCAGGAGTTTGGAAACGCTAAATGTATTTACTGGCCACATCAAAACTCTGCCAGCAAAGAGCTTTCTTCTGACCCAGAGTTATTAAATCCCAGCACAAAAACCATTGATCTTGTCTCAATCACAGGGGGTGGCAGGCACAGTGCTCAATTTATTTAAAAAAGAAAATAAGTGCCAGGGCTCTCCTCAGGAGGCCACTGCAGCTTGCACCACACATTGCCCCTGCCATGCTGCCAATGATACTAACAACACAACCGCTAACCATCACACTCCTACAAGTGTGAACATTCGGACTATATCAGGCCCCCAAAGCCATTAGAATGGCTTAGTAGCAGGTAATATTCATTTTTTATATATAGTGAATTAATAATGAACTGTTATGCCAGACAGCACCACCTTGTGGCAGACTGTCACAAGCGCTGGTGTTGACAATTAAGTGCCAGTGCCGAGCACCAGAAACCACCAGTTCAAATTAAGCACTGGCAGCATCACTCTCTCGCTTGCGTGACTACCTGTCCTATATTGTGAACCCGGTGTATTCCCGTTCTTGAAGTACATCTTTAATAACATTGTATTTCAGTGCTTTCACTTTTACATTTCATGAGCTCTCTCTTTACTGTAGTTTTTCAAGGTCTTTAACTCTCACCTGAGATAATGTCCCTACATTTGGTTAGGGTGAATCTTTACATGAGACTTTGTACGTCTCACCTAAAGGCAGGGAGACCTCATATTACCACCTACATACATACGTGCACACTTACTGAAAAAAAGTAGGCTTTAGCACCAACTTCAGCCATTGGCTGTTGGTGTTTCTTTTAAAGCTAGTCATTGGTTGGGAGGGCTGTCCTTAAAGTCACAGCATTTTGTGAAGTTAGGTTGGAGCTTAAAGTCGTCCACTATTACAAACCAACTTCTGTGCTGCCACCTGCTGTTGGACCTGGCCCTCTTTGCAGGGTTATCCCAAATCTTTTTGCCTTCCTCTTGTATTTTTTCTGCCCTGTTTTTGTTGGTTTTATAACTCTGGGCACTTTACCACTGCTGATCAGTGATAAAGTGCATGCACTCTCCCCTGTAAACTTGGTAAGATCGGTTAACACCTGTTTGGCATATTTAATTTACCTGTAAGTCCCTTGTACAGTGGTATCCTACATACCCAGGGCCTGTAAATTAAATGCTACTAGTGGGCCTGTTACGCTGCTTGCGCCACCGACAGAAGTAGCCTTTCAAACCTGTCTCAAGCCTCTGCCACTGCAGAGCCTGAGTGCGCAGTTTACTGTCACGGTGTTTGGCAAGTCTGGAACTCCCCTTTTACTACATATGTCACAACTAAGGTAGGCCCTAAGTAGCCCTATGGGCATGGTGCTGTGTAGGTTAAAGGTAGGACATGTACCTTAGTTGCGTAGTTATGAACCCCTATGTACCCCAATATAGGCCTAGGTAGTTACACAACCTTTTACCTACATCTGTCCTACCATTGTTCTACATAACGTGTTTGGCGCTGACCTGTTACCTACTTAGGTGCTACATAAATGTTGTGTGGTGTTCCCCGAAAACTAGCCTCATGTATTATGCATGAGGATTCTCAGTATCACAGCAGGATTACCATCTTCTGCATAATAATTCTGTATAAGGGTCACCTCTATCGTCATCCTTGCCCGTCATGCCCACAGTACACTTCTAGGTAGAACTCCTGAGGGTACGTTTCGGGTATATAAGGACTACATCTTCACTGGGCAAACAAAAGGAGAAAGACTTCCATGCTGAAACGCTGACGCGAGACGCTGAGGTCCCTGCAGGCAGACACTCCAGCACGCAGTGGTCTGACATCCCTTGCGGGGTGTCCAGCTCGAGACCAAGACGGGGTCCCTCGCTCTCCCACATCAGGTAATGGGGTTGGCTCTTTCCTAAGGGGATTCTTGGCTAGGGGTGAGTGTCTGAAAAGTTTCAGCGTTCCGTCCATCATCTCCTTGTGTTTGCTTTGTTCGCCTTAAGTTGGCAGGGTATGCCCAGACGTGGGTCCCTTGCTCACTTTGCCACTGGATTCAAGCTAGCCTGGCTGATGAGGGGTGTTACCCCGAAACCGGTCCCAGGATGCTTGTTTCTGGTTCAGAAAAGACCTGGCTTGGCTGTTTGGGCTGGACTGTTCCCATGAGGCACAGGGTCAAGACTGATTTGCATATAGCTGGGTCTGAACTGAGGGGGCGAAGTGAGCTAAAGAACGATGATGGATTCAACCCAGATCTGTGACTGGGGTTGAGTGTCTGAAAAATGTCAGCGCTCCATCCATCATCTCCTTGTGTTTGCTTTGTTTGCCCTAAGTTGGCAGGGTATGCCCTTGCTCACTTTGCCACTGGATTCAAGCTAGCCTGGTAGATGAGGGGTGTTACCCCAAACCCGGTCCCAGGATGCTTGTTTCCAGTTCAGGGAAGACCTGGCTTGGCAGTTCGGGCTGGACTGTTCCCATGAGGCACAGGGTCAAGACTGATTTGCATATAGCTGGGTCTGAACTGAGGTGGCGAAGTGAGCTAAAGAACGATGATGGATTCAACCCAGATCTGTGACTGGGGGTGAGTGTTTGAAAAGTTTCAGCGCTCTGTCCATCATCTCCTTGTGTTTGCTTTGTTCGCCCTAAGTTGGCAGGGTATGCCCAGACGTGGGTCCCTTGCTCACTTTGCCACTAGATTCAAGTTGGCCTGGCTGATGAGGGGTGTTACCCCGAAACCGGTCCCAGGATGCTTGTTTCTGGTTCAGAAAAGACCTGGTTTGGCAGTTCGAGCTGGACTGTTCCCATGAGGCACAGGGTCAAGACTGATTTTCATATAGCTGGGTCTGAACTGAGGTGACGAAGTGAACTAAAGAACGATGATGGATTCAACCCAGATCTGTGACTGGGGGTGAGTGTCTGAAAAGTTTCAGCGCTCCGTCCATCATCTCCTTGTGTTTGCTTTGTTTGCCCTAAGTTGGCAGGGTATGCCCAGACGTGGGTGCCTTGCTCACTTTGCCACTGGATGCAAGCTAGCCTGGCTGATGAGGGGTGTTACCCCGAAACCAGTCCCAGGATGTTTGTTTCCGGTTCAGGGAAGACCTGGCTTGGCAGTTCGGGCTGGACTGTTCCCATGAGGCACAGGGTCAAGACTGATTTGCATATAGCTGGGTCTGAACTGAGGTGGCGAAGTGAGCTAAAGAACGATGATGGATTCAACCCAGGTCTGGGTCTGGGGGTGAGTGTCTGAAAAGTTTCAGTGCTCCGTCCATCATCTGCTTGTGTTTGCTTTGATTCTTGGCTACACACCGACATACATGCTAGGTACACTTAGGTACATCTAGTTAGGGTTTGCATCATAGGAGTATGCATTATTACTGTCATGTATCTATATGCCTGCATATATTCATTGTTTTAGCACCCTTGTAGAATTCTACCTTTTCTTTACTCTGCTGGTGGTTATAACTTTATATATCTGTTTCTGACTCATGGTTGTTGCTGCAGACGTATTTTATACTAGAATGACTCTGGCTCAATAAATAGTTATTGAAAATGTCCCCGTTTGTTCTGTGTATATCTCTGAGATAAAGTGAGCATGAGTGACTGAGGGAAAAGTACTGTATTGTTTCGATGATCCCTGAGGGGTCAGGGATGTCATGTTCGATAGTTGCCCAAAACTATTCGCTCATTGATAAGGTTGGGGGCTTATAGTGGCACTGTGAGCTAGCTGGTCTACAGACTAACATATCCTTTGGGGGTGTTCGGAATCAGTCTGGACACCAATCCCTTGGTTTATGTTGTCTAAACGTGCAGATCCTATATAGATTTGTAGGAACTACATGACACTATACATAAGGCAGTAGCACATTATTGAAGAAGTCACCAAAGATAATTTTGCGTCAAGTTCCGTAGCTTGACTACAGAGCGATGAGACGACTTGCTGCAGCGAGGAACAAGTGGCCGAGTTGGTCAGCTACCGTGAGGAGGAGACTATAGGAGAGAGGAGTACAGGGGGAAGGTTTGTGGCAAAGTTTCGGAGAGCAAGGGCAGGAGTAGCAAGAGAGGAGATGAGGCAAAAACAGCAAGTAGAAATTGGACAAGAATAAGGAAGTGCAAAGCAAGAGGAGCTCCTCAGAAGGGAAGTGAGAAAGAGTAGGAGGAGGGGTAATAATATTAGTAGGATTAGGAGTTGTCGTAGTCATGTGGGAGTGGGCGTAGGAGTAAGGCTACTCAAAGGTGTTTTAAAGGGAATAGGGGTAGTTGTAGGGTGGGAATAAACAAAGAGGTGTACCTCCATTGCAGTGCATGGATACTGTAATGTCCACTCATTGCAAGGGAAGCACGCTTTAGGTGGACTAATACGGGTGATAGCTAATTTCATGGTAAAAAGAGTACACTACTGTGGTCTTATCCAAAATATGAATAAGACTTTGATCAAATATTGGCTGCATGGAGTTAGTTCAAATCAACCAATGACTGAAGCAGGCGGATGCACAACATCCAATGGCTGAAGCCCTTCTTTGGGTATTGTTTTTCTTTATCAAAGGAGCTCTGACACACTAAGCTTTCTCTACGCAGGTCCTAAAAGTGGGTAGACAGCACTTAGGTACCCTGCCCTCCAGTGCAGGTTTACCAAAAAGGGATTTAAAAGCACTTTCATGGCCTTTCCGCCCCTCTTACGTTTAAAAAAGCAGGGGGGGGCGTGGCCAAGATGGCGGCAGGATAGGACGTGTTTCCCTGCTGCTCCGTCCTGACGCTTTTCCAGCTCGCAATAGCGCCCGCCGGCTTACCTCCTCCGACCCCCGTGGAAGTCTTCGGTTGCCGGAGAAAGTCATGAACTGCCAACCCCGGACGGGGGTGCCTGGTAGATGAGAGTGATCGGTAGCGGGGTGCTGTTTGAATGAAGAGCGGCCACCGCGTGGTGGGGCTGGGGCCCACACTGAGCGGGGACCCCGGCGCAAGCTCAGGTGCCTGACTGCCGGCCGGAGCGCAACTGAAGTGTGACCGGGACGGCGGGCACTGGCGGGCCTGGTGGGGACTGCCAGAGGCCCGTGCAGGAGGAGCGGTCTGACTGAGTGTCCGAAGGAGGCCGCAGCGGAGGTGACATGGCCGGGCCTTTGAGAAGCGAGCCCCGGCGGGCGGGTGAGCGCGGAGCGGGCGCCCCCCACGGAGAAGAAGAGGCTGCCACCAACCGGATGGCCGAGAGCGAGGCCTGGCCTGAATCGGCGCCAGGAGGCCCTTACATCCCTGCGGCCGGTTGAGAAAGCCCAGCTTGAGCACGAAAAGTGAGAAGGAGCGCAGGGACCCCTGAGCTGTTCTGGAGGCCTAAGGCCCGTCAGCGGTGAGTGCTCCCCGCCACTTCATAGCCCCCCACTGGAGAATTAGAGGGCTGCGACGTGTGTGGGCCCGACTGTAGCAGAGTGGCGGGGGGGTAGGGAGCCCCCCTGGCCCAGAGACACACAAGCAGGGAGGCTCGCGAGGGGCCTGGTGCAAAGACATACTGGGGAGCCCTGGCACTGGTGTGGAAGGGGCAGTAAAGCATCACTCTTGTGGCTGGCCCACTTGGGAGGGGTCCCATTGCCCTACAGGAGGCTGAGTACAGCGCAACCGACCACCCAGAGAGGGCTTGCCGCCCGGCTACACAGGCAGCAAAAGGGGCGGAGGCGTGCCCCAATTCCTGGATCACACATTCTGGGCCCTGGGAGACAGAGGGCCCCTCGAACAGCACAGAAGGATCCGTGGGGTGGAAGGCAGAACGGACAGAGGGTGCCGAGACCTGGCCGGCGGGGGCATGCGCAACGCATAGAAGAGTCTGGTTCTCCCCAGGGGGGGGCATCACTGGAGGAAGCTTGGAACGCGGAAGGTCATCCCCTGCAGGACGGACCAGACGGCGGAGCACGGGTGCCCCAGGAGGGCCTCAAAGACACAGTATGGTCCTGTAGGACCCAGGGACGCGTGTCCCCACCGTTGCCTGCGGCCCCTGAGAGGATCCAGAGAGCAGGGCTGGGGGGGCCCTTCATCGACCTGAGACCTGCGATTCACTAAAGTACGGTGGGGGAGTCCTCTGCACTCAACAATATAACCGCCCTGGGCTGCGACAGGGACAGCATGGCAGGGGCCCGCACAAAGAAAGATCGCTCCATAAAGGACTTGTTTGGGAAGGCAGGTGCCCCGGAGGCGGACGAGACGTCAGTCTCTCATAAAGCAGATACCAAGGGCGAGTCAGAGGGAGGTGAAGGCCCAATCACAAAAGCTTATATGGAATCCCTATTCACCTCACTCCGAGCGTACATACAGGCGTTAAAGGCGGAACTCGCTTCAGAACTTAAAGAAGTGCGCCGGGATGTAGACGAGGTAGGAGAGCGGGTGGCCGAGCTCGAGGACAGAGAATCGAACCGAGTGGAGGAGATATCCTGGCTACAACAAGAAGTACTGAGACTCAAGGAACAACAGCTAGATCTCCAAGCGCACAACAAGGACCTCGAGAATCGGTCGAGGAGGAACAATGTCAGAATCCGAGGCGTCCCATCCAAAGCAGAAGGCTCGGACTTGAGGGAATACGCAACAGCCCTCCTCCGCCATGTCACGGGCCTGCCAGAGACATCTCCGCTGCAGATGGATCAAGTTCATAGGGTGGGCCCAGAGAGGGTAGGCAAGGGGCCCCCAGCTGACATATTGTTGTGTGTCCATGACTTTCAGATCAAAGAGAACATACTGCGGAGGGCAAGGGATTCCCATCCGGTCCATTTCAGAGGGCACTCGCCGACCTTCTATCAAGACCTTTCGAGAATCACTCTACAGAGGCGCAGAGATTTTCGTACCATCATGGAGCACCTCAGGCGGGCCAAGATCCCATATGCTTGGGGGCATCCTTTCAGGCTCATCTTTAAATATGAAGGGTCACTACATCAGCTACGATCTCTCCATGAGGCCTGTGCTCTCCTGCACATAGATCCCCCAGAGATCCCAGAGGAGCAGCATGTCTCTCCCCTAAACGGAGATGACCGGAATGGCGGAAGGTGGTAGGAGGCCGCCGGGGGCCTAAGCCAGACCCAGATACCATCACTAAAGAGAGGCAAGCTGTGCTCCAGACACTTTCGTCCGAATCTTCCATCCCGAAGGAAGCATGACTGATTGAGGACCTCACCACCGGGTGTTGGGGTGGGCCGGGAGTGGGCCCAAAGAGGCAGAGGCGGAGTATGGGGACTTCCATCTGTCACGATGATCTTCACACTTCATGCACGAAGACGCACTGGGCCTCTCCGTCATCTGGGAGACGACAAAATTCCAACTTGGCCGGTTACACCTAATACTACTCCACTCAAGCAAATAGACTCTGACACTTAAATGCTGTCCTTCCTTTTGTTCGAAATGTTTCTTATGGTTTTGCAAGGGGTCTTTCTATCTTCTTTCTCTTCTTCCCTTTCGCACCTACCCAGGGCAGTGCGAGCTCGCACACCACTTAGATATACCACACCTCAGAGGGTGGGCTGGGCCTGGCGGCGACAGTGCAAGCTACGAGGGCATAGGGCAGAAATAGTGATCCTACTGACAGGATGCATTACATTCGCATAGTGAGCCTCAATGTCCGAGGCCTTAATAACCCAATTAAGAGCAAAGCGATTCTATCTTACCTAGAGCACAGCGGGGGGGACATTTGCGTGCTGCAGGAAACGCACCTTTTGGCCAGGGACACCCATCGCATGCGCTCTCCGAAGTTTCCCAGACAATACTGGTCATCCGACGCAACAAAGAAAAATGGGGTGGCCATCCTACTTGCCCATAGCTTCCATGTAAAAGTGATAGAGACCATTGCAGAACATAAAGGTAGAGGCCTTGGACTGAGAATCCAATGGGGGGGCTCGCGGTTCACAGTGGCGTCATTGTACACGCCGAATGCACAGCAGGAGCGCTTCCTCTTAGCATACCTGGAGATAGAACTGACCAGTTAATACTGACCACTGATAGGGGGCGACTTAAATGTAGTGATGAATACAGACTTAGACCGCTCCAGCCACCGCATAACCCAAACTGGGACACTCTCGCAGGCAGGTCTGCATTGGCTTGCAAGCAATGCGTTAGTTGACTTATGGAGGCAGACTCACCCCTCTAGTAGGGACTATGCATATTACTCTGCTGCCCATAAGACGTATGCCTGAATCGACCACTTCCTGGTCTCGAACGCCCTGGTAGGCAGCTTAGTAGAGGCCACGATAGAGCCGCGAGCCCACTCAGATCATGCCCTAATTATGATCTCGCTGCAACTGTGGGTCGCCCAACCTCGGCAGTCCCGCTGGTGCCTGCGGGATGCACTGCTGTACTCTGACCAGATAATGAAGGCCCTCCAGGAAACCCTCAGAGGCTATTTGATAAATAATGACAGGGACGGGGTGCGTCCGGCCTCCCTATGGGAAACTTTAAAATTAGTCGCGAGAGGAGAGTTGATAGCAAAATCAGCATATGACAACAAGCTCCGAAAAGAGCGGCGGAAGGAAATAGAGGCAGAGGTGACAGAACTAGAATCCATCCATAAGTGCACTGGCGCCCCACGGGTGTGGCGAGAGCTAGAACGGAAAAGGCTTATTCTTCGCAGATTAGACCTCGACAGGGCTGAATACGCGGTACTTAGACTACGGCACAAATTCTATCTAAATGGCAATCGATCGGGCCGCATGCTTGCCCATAAACTGAGGCAAAAGGAGGCCGCGGGATCGATTTCGGCAGTGAAAGACGAGTCGGGACACTAACTCATACGGGCTCGGAGATAGCAGAGGCTTTCAGGACATTTTATGCTAAGCTCTACTTGGACAGCGACCCTCCTAACGGAGACATAGCCGCATTCCTACAAGGCGTACAGTTGACCAGATTGCCAGCAGAAGTGGCCGATCAGTTAGACCGTCCAATTCAAATAGAAGAGGTGATCTCGGCGATCGCCCGCCTCAAAAGTAGCCAAATCTCCCGGTCCGGATGGCTTCACCCTGCTGTTCTATAAGAAATTCTATCAGATTATTGCCCCCATAATGGCGCGGCTTTTTAACTAATTTCTAGACACTGGAGTACTGCCGGACTCCTTTACAGAAGCCTCAATCTCAGTCATCTTGAAGCCCGCAAAAGACCCCTAGGAATGCGCATCTTACCTGCCGATCTCGTTACTCAATGTAGATGCAAAGATTTTTACGGGTGTATTAGCTGCGTGCATCAACCCGCACATGGCGGGCCTCATTGTCCCGGACCAAGCTGGGTTTATTCCGACGAGACAGGCAGGGGACAATATGAAACGCCTCATTCACCTTACGGACATCATAGCCCGTTCCCAGTGGGAGGCCCTACTGCTGTCAGTCGACGCGGAAAAGGCCTTTGATAGGGTCCATTGGCCATTTTTAATGGAGACGCTTCGCCGGTTCGGTTTTGGGAGCAGGTTCCTTACTTGGCTGGGATGCATTTACAAAACGCCCACAGTATCGGTGAGGGTCAACGGGTGTTCCTCCGGGCTTTTTCCCATTAGCAGGGGGACCCGCCAGGGCTGTTCACTTGCGCCGCTATTGTTTGCCTTATATATAGAGCCAATGGCTCAGAGAGTACGAGACAACCCAGAGATCTCCGGAATACGAATGGGGGCGGACATACACGTTATTACCATGTACGCGGACAATGTGATTTTGTCCCTGATGAACCCGGAGACCTCCTTAGCAGCATTAGTGGACAAGTTTTCCCGTTTCAGCGACGTTTCGGGGTTCAAAGTGAATTTCCAGAAATTGCAAATCCTGAATTTATCTACCCCCCCCTGACACAGAGAACGTCCTAAAACAGCGATTCCCCTTTTCCTGGGCTGACCACCACATCCCGTACCTAGGAATTCTCCTAGCGTGCACGCCGACCAAGACCTCTTCAGCCAACTACACTACACTCCTGGAACAGACAAATAAATCGCTGAGCATGTGGAACCGCGCGGGCCTCTCATGGGCTGGACGGGTTGCTGCGGTGAAAATGACGATAATGCCTCGAATTCTGTACATCTTTCAAACTATCCCTCTGACCCCTCCCCAGACCTTATTGCGAAGTCTCCAGCGTACTATCAATCGCTTTATATGGGGTGGGAAACAACTGTGTCTTAGTTTCTCGCTAATCACTAAGGCGAAGTCCGACGGGGGGATGGGAGTCCCAGTGGTCTCACGATACTTCCAAGCTTCTCAGTTGTGGTTCATCATGGAATGGAATCGGCCACTCTCGGAGAAGCATTGGTTGTTTATGGACCAAGCGGTAGCGGGCAACAATCTGTGGAGGGAACTTTGGCTCCCGCGTAAACACAGGGCATGGGGTCTTTATTCATCACAGGTTACTGGGAAGCAATCGAGGAAATCTTGCAGGGCCCAGATTCAGTTACTGGGTCAAATTCTACAATTCTGAGCCTGTTTTCATGCATAATTAGGCAAAGGAAAACCTGCAAAGAAACACATTTGTTTTCACCAGACTGTGCGTTCCAGCGTCTTATAAGCCTCTGATCAGACGGAGCCGTGTCCCCTTTTCCGTGACGCATAATGTGGCCCTATGAAGAAGCCTGGCCACTTCTAATCTGTAGGGGTACAGCTCCCATTCCCAATCTGTAGGGATACAGCTCCCACTCCCAATCTATAGGGATACAGCTCCCATTCCCAATCTCTAGGGATACAGCTCCCACTTCCAATCTATAGGGATACAGCTCCCACTCCCAATCTCTAGGATACAGCTCCCGCTCCCAATCTGTAGGGTTACAGCTCCCACTCCCAATCTATAGGGATACAGCTCCCACTCCCAATCTGTAGGGATACAGCTCCCACTCCCACTCTATAGGGATACAGCTCCCACTCCCAATCTGTAGGGATACAGCTCCCACTCCCAATCTCTAGGGATACAGCTCCCACTCCCAATCTCTAGGGATACAGCTCCCACTCCCAATCTCTAGGGATACAGTTCCCACTCCCAATCTGCAGGGGTACAGCTCCCACTACCAATCTATAGCTGTTAGTGCCTAGTTGTGCAGTACACATGTTAGGTAAAAGGGTTAACAGACAGTTTTAGTGACTTTACACCATTACAACATAACCACTATACAAAGAATTGTTGCAATACAACATCACTGAAACTTGCTATCAGTCAATCATTGCTTAAAATGTATTTTTACATTCAGAAATGGCATCCATAGCTCCCACGACACACTCAAGGTCCCCATCATCATCAGCCGCCTCATTGCTACTCATCAGAGGTAACAGTGAAAGACAATAAGCTTGGAAGTTCTTTCCACCTTGTACATATTTTACCCGCATATCATGCTTTAGCAATTTAGACAGAAGCCTACCTAAGAGAGCTGATGACTGCCCGAATCCATTACCACTCAACAGGTACACTAATGGCTTGTGTTAAATGAAAATGTTAAAGCTGTTGCCACAAATATACGACTTCAATTTCTTCACAGCCCACTCACAAGTCAGCTCTTCTCTCTCAATTGTACTACAATTTGTCTCTGCATCTCTAAGTGTTCTTGATGTAAATGCATCTGTAATTTATTTCCCATGAACTAATTGCCCAAACATTGCTCCTATGCCTCTCAAGCTGGCATCAACACTAATGACACTTTTCCCTTCCGGAATACACAGACTTAATACAGGTGCATTCACCACAAGCATCTTAACTTCCTCAAAAGCATTGCTAACTTGTGATAACCATTCAAACTTTGCCCCTTTCATTGAGTAAAGGATTTAAGGTTTGCACTATTAAAGTATACCTAGGAACTTAACTGGCAATATATTCACATTGCCCAAGAAAAGAGCGTAGCAAGTCTTTGTCAGCAGGTTTAAATACTATTTGTATGGCTTCAAGGTTACAGAATTTTGATCTAATGCCACTGCAAGAAATAGTGTGACCCAAATAGTCCACCTCTTGAACAAGTAGTTTGTACTTTTCACGCCTAATGGTCATGTCTCTTTCTTTAACCATGTTTAGAACTTGTTCAGGTTTCAATATATGCTAATCTTGATCTTTTGTGAAAATCAATATATCATCCTGCAATGCATGCACATTGTCCGACCCCACCCCCCAAACAAAATGTCTGTGGCTTCTTGGAATACGCTATCTACCGATGCTAGACCAAATGGCAGCCATAAATATTTGTATGCCCCACGAGGAGTGTCAAAGGTGGTAGGGTCCTGAGAATTTGTGGTCAATGAAATCTGATGATAAGCAGCGTGTAGATCTATGTTCGAGAAATGTTTTGCTTTTCCTATGTTGGCAATCATCTCCTTTATGTTGGATGAGGAATGATATTCAAAGAAAAGGTTTTTATTTAATGTATGAGGGTCAACGCATAAGAACAAATCTCGGGACCGTTTTGCTGTTAAAACAACTGGAGAAACACACTACGAAGAATCAGTGGTCTATATCAAACCTTCAACACAAGCAGAATTTTCAGATCTTTTCTAAACCAAGTGGTATGGTCTGACCTTGTGAACCATGGGAGTAGCTTTCAGCTTCAGCTTCATATAGCACTCAGATCCCTTCACTGTACCAATATCATTCTTGAAAAATTCAGGAAATGTTGGAACTACTTCTTGAATAATATTCTCGTTAGCTTCTAACACCAAGATTGGCCCATCTCCAAGCACAATAGGATTTCAGAACCTGGTCTCAAACAAATGCCCAATTTTGCCACATCTACTACCCACCTCACAATATGACGTCCTTTTACGACAACATAGACTTTAGTTTCAATATGTCTTTCTAAACACTCTAATTGTACAATGAAATAACCCACCCTCATGTTCCTCAAATGCTTTGGGATTTATGTCTGTTTCTCTTAAAGAAGACCCCTTCGGCTAATGCTTGCGAAATGTTGTGTCAGCAATAATTGTGATGGGCAGGTCGGACAGGCCTATATGGCAATAAGGCAGTGCCCAAAGGGCTGGTCAGACAGGTCAGTGTGTTTGCTGGTTTTTTGGATATTTGTGGGCCTGTTTTATGGTCTGCTGGGCCAGTTTTTACTGTTGATTTCCAAGTTATTAGGACAAACATTGCCTGCAGCAAGTTTAAATCCATGATGTCTCCCACATCTTCCAAAACACACATACAGCATATTTTTACAAGATGAGAACTGCCCCAGTTTGCAAACATGGGCCACTTTTTTAGCTATCTAATTCACTAATGGGGGCCACTTTTATTTTGTTGCCTGTTCCTATTTTCTGTCCCAGTCCGACACTGGTGATGGGTGGTCCTGAACAGTGGTGTAGCGTGTGGGGGGAGGGCGAAGGGGCGGTTGCTTCTAGCGCTCAATTCTGAGGGGCATTATTATGTGTGCCACATTTTAATATGGGCGTAAAATCTAAAAAGAAAAGTGGAAGGATACTTGCCTTGCCCCGGGCCCTGACAACCCACGCTATGCCGCTGGTCCTGAACCAGCCATCATAATTAAGAGTAAACCATTAATCCAAACTTCACACCTTGACCCTTGGTTTTTGTTATCAATAACATTAATCCCTGTATCAATGATGAGTAACACATTACTGATTTTATGTACACAGTCCTGAATATTAACATTGCTGGTACCCCACACACAGACTGAAAGTGTGGACAACTCGCGCTCAGATCGTATAGAAGCACTTGCATAGTTCTTGACGCTGAAGACCCGCGCCTGGACTATCATTGCATTGCAAAATTTGAAGAACCCTTTGAGGTAACAGCGATATTTGCACCCACAAAAAATTATAATTGGCTTAAGCTTGTGAGTGATCTCGCCATACAAAGTAGTGTTCAGCCATAAATTTGCCGGTTTTGTTATAAGTTACCAAAATAATACCCCACGCGTAATCAATACAGTTTTGTCGGTCAGTGGGTCTTTGAGGTTTTCCTGCTGTAACACGTCGCCAAATATGTGGTAGATGATAATGCCAGGACAACCCACAATTGAGGAAACTGAATTAACCCAAATGAGAAGTTTATTTCTCCAAGTTAATGACTCACGACAGAAGAACGAACCGGAGAGTTTGGGAGTATGCAGGAACCAGTAGTCGAAATGGGGGGGGGGGGATCTGAGGGGCATGACGGGCCTATACTTTTTTGATTTTAAGAAAACAGTTCCCCTACTTTTTATGAAAATACAACCGTCCCGGGATGGTTAATTCCAACAGCTGGAATGCTTCAGCTGAAGTGTAAGTCAGTGAGCCTCCTGTGCTGTGAACCCGAGGGAGAGGCAGACAGCTAAAGAAGCCCTCTTGCCAGGGTGCCTGCTGCCCTGAAAGAAATGTAAAGTGTGCAGCTGGTCAATCTGCAAATGTAAAGGGTGCATGGAAACCGGTCTGGGCTTTAATTAATGGAAATACTTGAAGCTTCCTGATGACACACATTTATTCTTTTTGAGAGGTGTTATAAGGGAACTACCAGCTAAGCTGTAAAGTTTGTGCTTTTAAAAGACAGTTATAAAAAATTTTAAATTGCACCATGCACAGTCTGGGTATTACTAAAATCTATATTTTGGAAGCCCTTTTTTTATCTCAAATATTTTTGTGCATTTTGTAGCAGGTTAGCTTATGCTGTGTGTAATGCAAGTTTAAAATAATGACTTACATGTTCACAGTGCTTTCTCTCACAGACTGGTACCTCGTAGCACCAAACACACACAAGTCACTAGTTTCCACTGCACCAACCAGGATTCAAATCTGTGACTCTTTGGTGCAGCACATTAACTAATAGAGGTTTCATAATACAGGATAGTCCCTTTCCCACTGATTAACATAAATTGAATTTAATTTTCATTTAAGCTGTGAGTTATTTTGTTTGTAGATACCTCAAGGTGAAAGAGTGAAAAAAGTTACAGAATATTTTGCTTTTTTGGCCATGCCTTTGACCACGCCCCCACATTCACTCACCCTTCCACCACTGCGCAGCATCAGAGTTCCCATAGTTTTTTGATGCACTTCCACCGCTGGCATTAACTGACTAGCAGATTGCTTCTAAGCTCTAGAACTCCCAGCTGCCTTCTACACAAACATTAGAGGCGCAGTAAACATAACATAAGACGCTAGAATAGCACATTTCCCCACGGTTTTGCTTTATGAAAGTGTCCGTGCTGAATAACAGCAAATCTGGGCCTAAACCCGGAAATGGATTGTGTGTTCCATGTCAGTGGCAGGTGAGATGAATGTTACGAGGACGGTGATTGGTGAGGAGACCGAATGTTCCAGTATGTTTGTTTTTAAACGCTGTTCATGAATTAACAAGTGGAAGAGGGTGGTTACTAGCCAGAGGAGCGTCTTAAATCTACCCTGTGTGACTGCCCTGCCCCACTGTGGTGCACTTTACTGCTCTTATGATGTGTGCATACATGTCACGCAGTGCACAGGAAGGAGTGCACCAGCGGCTGGCAGTGAAGGCGAGGGGGGGGCTCATTCTGTTTAATCTCAGATCAGAAGGCCTCCTGAGGGTGGATAAGCACCTCTCAATCACCCCTCAGAAGAAGGCTGGCTCTGGTATCAGCTGTTGGACCGCTGACATTTGCTTTACCAGCGGAGATAAGCTCCATTAATGACGGGAATAACGCATTAACCGTGACATTAACACGTTATAACTGGCGGGAGTGATTCTGTGCTCCCAGCACAATGGGGGAGGTGTTTCAAGGCGCTGTGCAGAACTAATGACTCAATGGAGTGATGCTCTTGCTCGCGTCCCACTTCTACACCAGGAGGGTAGTGACTAGACTGGCTTTACGGAAATACCACATGCATTCTTACAAATCGTGGTAAAACCCACAGTAGGTGAGGCGGCACACGCCAGACCTACGCCTGCTCTGAAAGAAGGTTTGGTTTAAATGTTGAGGGCCCAATTCATGAGCTCCTGCGTGGACCTGCCTCAAGAGGTCACCCGCAAACACTAAAGGGACATATGTCATTGGAGGGCTGACATGTGCAGGGCATGCATTCGAATTGCACACTTACCCCTGGCAGCATGTGATCCCCAGCTAGCAGCCGGGGTTGCCTCCTGGCCCGTATTTCTCTGCAGGGGTTCTCAACCTGTGGTCCGGCGACTCGTAAGGGCCCACAAAGCCTCCTCTGGGGGTCCGCGAAGCCTCCTCCGGGGGTCCGCAACTACATAGAAAATTAAAATTAAATAATATTTACAGATTAATACAGTGTATATAAATAAAGATGCTGAATGTGTACCATTGAAAATTTTGAAACGTACTGTAAATGTGAAGGAATTTGAAACTGGAGGCTAAAAATGTAATTAATATCATCAGATTGGTTTGTGAGAGCAGTGACGGTTCATTGAACAGAATATAGTATGGGCCCTCAACATTTATAGTATGGACAATGAGGAGCCTCAATTGAATTTAGAAAAGCTCCAACCTTTTTATTAAAATTAAATTTAGATCTTTTTTATTTACACGTGTTTGCGAATTAAATAAAATGTGTCATCATTTGTGAATTTCTTTGATGACTGCTTTTTTGTGTATTTTTTGTGTATTGTTTTGCAGCTTAATCATCGACAATGCTTAGGGCGGGGTCCCAGGCTTCCAGTAATGACTCTTGAGGGGTATTGATTCCAGTAATGATTAAGTGTAGGTCCCTAGAAGTTAAAAGGTTGGAAACCACTGTTTTACCGCAATGACCAGTTTTTTCCACGGTTTGGGCTGTAGCAGTGTCTAAAGTTGCTATGGAAAAATGAATGGGGAATATTTGTTTAGGGACCCCCTCTTTTCGTGGCCCCGGCTTGATGGATCCCCCAAAAACTTTTTAGTGAGGAGTTGAGGTGGAAGAACATTTTTTTGAAAAGTTTTGTGAATATTTGTTAAACGGTGCTAAAGTTATTAGGAAAACAAAAATGCATTTTCTATGGAAACATGGAAACGTGGTCCTACCTATAACTACCCACATATATCTGTTATCTACTGGCAGTTTTTTGTTTTGCTAATAACTTTGGCACCATTTGACGAATCTTCACGAAATTTTCAAAACTAGTGCGCCAGTCACTTCAGCTGCTGTTGGGAACATTTCAGGGTGATTCGTCAAGCGGGAGCCGAGAAAAAAGGGGGGGGTCCCAAAACATGTTTTCTCATGCAATTTCCCATAGGGATTTTTGACACGACTACAGCAAGAACGGAACTGCACCAACTCCAAGACCTACACATGCACTCACACAGGCACTCACACACCCACGCAATCACTCACACATCCACTCACATCACTATACAGCCACTCACACACTCACTCAGAGACCCACACAACCACTCACACACCCACTAACATACCCACACAGCCAGTCACACATGCACACACTCACACACCTGCTCATACACCAACTTACACACCCACACAAACACTCACACATGCGCTCACACACCCATACAGCCACTCACACACCCACTCACAGACCCACACGGCCAGTCTCACATGGCCTGACACGCCCACCATACACTCACACACCCACTTACATACCATCGCAACCATTCACACACCTACTCACACACCCATGTTACAGAAATGTTATAGTTAGGAAATAACATTGAAAAAAGAAAACATAGAAATTCACTGAAAAAACAAAAGCTAAAGTAACGTTATAGTTAAATGAAATGTTCAGTACCAACATAGGGGCAGATTTACAATGCTTGGCACATCCCTGCAAATCAGCAGAGATGCGCCAGGAAAGATGCGTCACGCAAGTTTACCCTTGCGCCACCACAGGTGCGCCGCATTTACTATGCAGCGCACAGTGGCGCAAAGATAAACAGATGCGTGTCGCATCTCCCGTCGGAAGGGTGGCGCATTGCTGGAGTCGTGTCGCAAGTGCGACGCAACTCCAGCAATGCTCGTGGGCCGCCCATCTCTAACGTGGTGCGCCACTCCTTACACCTGCTTGAAGCAGGCGTAAGGATTTGTCGCAGCGGCGTCGGAAAAGCAACTCAGTGAAATCTTGTAGATTTCACTGCGTCACTTTTACGAGGCTTTCCTGCGATGGAACGCCCACCCTGCGACGGAACGCCCACATGAGACCTGACGCAGGTTTCATGTGGCGCAGTGCTTTACAACATGACGCATCTCCCTAGATGCATCACGTTGTAAATAAGGTGCAACGTGGCGCATGGTTTACGTCGCCGCAGCGGCGGCGCAAAAGTGGCGCAAGGGGCTTATAAATCTGCCCCATAATGTTTTAAACTCTAAAAACCACTTAAGTTCACCAGTTATCCAGTTATAGTTATAGTTATCTCAAGTAACTATAACTCGTGCCCTAAGGTAACTATAACTCATGCCTTGCAATGCTCACTGATATTATCAATGTTGTCATGGAAGTTGTCATGAGTGATGTAATATGTGGGGTAGTTAGCAGTGCATGGCGAGAGCGCGAATTATAGTTACCTTTGGGCACGACTTATAATTACTTATGATAATTATAACTATAACAGGTGAATTTTAATAGTTTTTAGAGTTTAAAACATTATGTTGTTACTGAACACTTCACCTAACTATAACGTTACTTTAACCTTTGTTTTTTTAAGTGAATTGCTAGGGTTTTATAAATGTAAAGTGATATTTGATTATCATTAAAAATTCAACCCCCCACCGCGCATGGCGGGTGGTTTGCCACAGGGCCTGGCATGTAGTCGGGCCCTGTGGCCAAACCCTCAAAGGCAGCCTACCCCCCTTGTAAGGCCCTGGGGACCCCATCCCCCAGGGCCCTTTTTAAAAATAAAGGGGAGTGGGGACACATGCCCCTCTCCTTTTAGAAAATGCACCATGCTCCGGGGGATGGGGTCCCCGGGCCGTTGTTGGTCGCGTGCACCCCTCCCCTTCAAAAATACACAGGACCCTGGAGGATGTGGTACCTGGGCCAAAATATGCCTGGGGAGGGGGCCACATGCACCCCTCGCCCTAAAATAAATGTCCACCTCCCCCACAGGCCCTGGCCCACCCAGAAGGTTTTTTGAAAAACAAGCGTATGAGCCTGCGCTTGTTTTTGTTTTTATTATTGCAGCAGATTCACAGATCCTCTGCAAATTTGGGTCAGAATAGTTTTTTAAAAAAGTTTTAGCTCCATGCAGGTCCCTCGGGGACCCCACCACCAGGCCTAGGGGGGCAGTGCATCCCTGCCCTGCCCACTTGTGTCTTTTTCTTTCATTTTGTTTTAGTACTTGTGACTCAGTCCAGTGTCCTAAGATGGCTGCCACCACTTCCACTTCCTGGTTGAGATGCAGGCAGCCAATCAGATCTCAGCTTGAGATTTGTCAGGATCCACTGAGGCTCTGCGTCCCTAGATATACAAAGTATTTGAGTATTAATTACTCAAAAACTACTGAATGGATTTACACCAAATTACAAAAAGCACTCTTTCTGGACCTAGAACTAGCTTTGTGCCAAATTTGGTGTAAATCCATTCAGTGGTTTAGGCTGTAGCTGTGCCTAAAGTTCCTGTGGTAAAAATTAATGGGGGAAACGTGTTTTGGGCCCCGCAAGACAGATCACTCTGAAACTTCCCATGCACAAACTAGTCAAAAGGTAGCACTATTGTGAATAGTTTCATGAAGATTTGTCAAACAACGTAAAAATTATTAGCAACACAATAAATTCATTTCCTATGGAAACACAATCCTAACTGTAACTACCGAGTGGGGATCACCACTGGGTAATATATATAAATATATATATATATATATATATATATATATATATAGAGAGAGAGAGAGAGAGAGAGAGAGAGAGAGAGAGAGAGAGAGAGCGAGGGAGTCTGAAAGCATAGACGTCATTTAGGGGTCAGCAGGGGTCGCAACTGTGGTCCCTGGCTTTCCCTTTGCGACCCCTGGCAGTGCTCCTGTGATCCCCTAGCTCAAGGTTGTTAAAAAAGTGCTGCGATCAGAGGTTTAACACGGCTGTCATGAGCTTTTTAAACCTACCTGAGAATTCAGTGAAGTGGGGCACCCGACTTCCGTAAATAATACTGCAATGAAACAAGGCTGCCTCCATTCATAAACTGGGGGCTCTGGCCTGAGCACATATGCAGCGTGTTGTGACTGAGGGCAGAATGGTGAGCTCAAACAGAGAATAAAATAAACTGAATTAATTTATTGCTGCTGGTTGAGGGTGGCAGGCAAAAAGGTGCCTCAATGTATTTGGTTTTATCCTGGGCGTTGTGAGGGGAGAGAGAATAAGGTAGAGATAAGAGACGACCAGGGGAAGTAGAGAGACCAGAAGAGGAGAAGAAGATGCATCAAACAGACAGGTGAGGCACAGAGAGACAAGAAGTGTGTGTGAGAGGGAGAGTGAAACAGCTGAGACAGGTGCTGGAAGGCAAAGATGTGAGAGAGGGAGAGTGATGGGAGAGGTGATGAAGATAGAGACATTGCAAAAGAGGCTGCAGAGAACTGGAAAGGGGAAGACAGATGAGAGATGTGACAGACATTTAGACAAGAAGGCTATAGCTAAGTGAGACAGAAATAGTGGGGGAGACGTGAGAGAAGGAGGCAAACAAAGATACAGCCTCAAAAGAGACATCAGAGAGGAGGGACTGGTGTTAAAGAGACATCAGAAGGGGGGACATGTGAAAAAGAGATATCTCAGAGAAGGGGAGGTAGATGAGAAGCAGGTGATAGCCAGATAGAGATGGACAGTAGGAGACAGGTGAGAAGTGATAAAGAAAGACTGATGTGAGAGAGCTCAGTGAGAGTGAGAGAAGGAGAGAGAGGTGGGATGCAGGTGAGAGAGACGTGTAATAAAGAGACAAACTGGATAGAAAGAAAGAGCTGAGAGTAGGAGGAATAGACACCTCGATGCCAATTAGGGTTCACCAGCAGTCGCGGCTGTCATGGCTCGTGGGTGGGGGGAGGTCACGCGGGGAGGGGGTCGTGCGGGGAGGAGGGTTTGTGCGGGAAGGTCACGCAGGGGGTTTAATTTAATGATAATAATTTAAAAAAATTAAACTTACCTTTCCGCCGGCGGGTTGCCGCGTCTTCTCTTCTCCTGCTCTCCTGCCTCCAGCAGGAACAGGAAGCAGGCTGCCAGGCTCCCTCCCCTAAGCCAATCACAACGCGGCAAGCAGCGTTGTGATTGGTCGGGACGCCGCCCAGCCAGGGCCTTATGGGGAGACCATTTTCTCCTTGCCGGCTGCATTGCTGCCTGCATGGAGAAGGGCAGAGTGCGCATGACTGGTTTGGGTGGCCCCAGAGGGTCAACCAAACAGTCTTTGCACACTCAGGAGTGGGCACACCACTCCTCCCCTGCCCTGCTTTCAGAGCAGTCCCGCCCACACGCCCGCCCTCAACCAAACATAAAATGGTAATAACTGGAAGTTATTACCATCTTTATGTTTCTGCTTCTTGCACCGCGAGAAAGCAGTGGGGCGACGCTCCTACGCCCTAGTGGAGGAGCCGCCCCTGTTCACCAGGGCTCACAGCTGTGCTACCTGGCTTTCCACTTGTGCCCTTGGCACTGATTTTCAATCCCCTGGCCTTAGAGATCGCAAAATAAATGCCAAGAACAAACAGGAATCTCACATTTTTGTGTATTTGGTCTCCATTTTCTTTTTTTTCTGCCCATTTTGATTATACTTATAATAAATGAAAATATAATATTCCCTATTATTGTAATTTAAATGGAGTACCAGGAGTTAGAACAGACATATGCTAACAGCTGAGGCAAGTAAAACAAGATGCTTATAAATTTATATTTAGTTCAAACGTGCATGTGAGAGTGTGTTTGTGTAAGAAAAGGTACCTGTAAGTGTGAGCGAGTGTCTATGAGTAAGCGTGTGTGTGAGAGTGAAACTGAGTTAGAGTGAGTGACAGGTATTGAGGGAGACTGAGAATAGGTAATTGAGTGTTAGAGCGATTGAGAATGAGCGAATGAGTGAAAGAATTACTGGAAGTGAGTAATAATATGTAAGTGAGAATGAATATGTGAGGAGTGTTAGAGAGTGAGAGTGTGAGCAAATGACTCTAAGTCATCATCATCAAAGTTCTTTATTTCGGTTAAAAAATAAAACCATAAAAGATACATCATAAATATACACATACCAATTGTATAAATGCAAATACAACAATTTCATCTATGGTTAAAACACCTCATCAAGGTAGGGGCTGGTAGTCTAAAGAGATGGTACAATTACCATACCACAAAAATACTATTAAAATATTTAAATATGTTAAAAGCTAGACATAAAGTTAAAAACAGTTTATCGTGTGCATAACTATTTAAAATGTCAATACTATTTCCACATGGTCGTTCCAACTCAAGTACTTTTCAGTGCAATAATAGATTCACAATTTGCTTTTAGCATCTTCATCCATAAAGTGCATATGCATAAATTAAAAACCACAGATATAAAAAGCAACAGTTATTAAACATTATCTTTACAGTCTTAATCCAACTTTGGCCCTTATAAGACTCACATTGAATAAAAATCTACTTACATTAAAGACAATTTTTTGAGATGTGTCTGTTTTTAATATTCTTCCTGCTTCTTGGCAAACTCTAATGTTCATATTACAGCAAATAGGTTTAATCCATTTTTTCCTTGGTTTGCCGTATGCCGGGCAGAAGAATAATATATGTAAATCATTTTCCTTCGACACATTTTGACATAGTTCACAAAGTTCATTGCTATTTCTACCACAATTTGTAGCCCATTTCGATGTGTTCGTTTTCATTTGTAGCACACCATATCTAAACTTCATGTATAAGGTTTTAGCTAGTTGAGGACGTATCTCGTCCAAAAAGCATTCAAAACTCGCTACCTCCTTAAAAGAAGAAACTTAACTGTTAGTGTGCCATTATCTGTACTGTGTAACACATTATTTTGAATATAAGCCCAAAAAGTGGGTTTAAACAATGTTTTACTAAGCACAGTCAACTGTGTCGGATTTTCCCAAAAATGACTCAGGCCCAGTTTCTCAAACCAGGAAAAAACATGTTTGAGCCATAGAATACTCCTGCCCTTGTCAATCTCTAAAATCTCCTGTAGACCCTCCTTATAATAAGTCAATTCAGGAGTTGACCAGAGCCGTACCCAGCATAATAAGGGTCTTAGTATTGCATGGTGATCTGTTCGTTTAACATTTAAATCCATAAAAACGGGAATTAGAGGTGTTCGCACTGGTAGGCTTAACACTCTTCTAAAGAATTTATTTTCTCCTAATTCAAAACTCTTTTACAATGGGGCCCCCATATTTCAGCGCCATAAAGAGAAGCTGATTGTACTTTGTATTTAAAAACCTCCAAAGCGGGGGTCAGCGCCTTCGAAGTGCTACTCCCATGCTTCTTTATTATTGGTAGTGAGTTTTGAAGTTGGATAATCTTGTTTTTTTCTAACTGTTGCTTCCAGGACAACTTTGAGTCCAAGGTTATACCTAAATAATTAAAATGGTGCACATTCTCTAATTTTTGGCTGTTGACTGCTAAATTCTTTTTAAAAGACTTATGTGGATTTATTGACATATACTTTGTTTTACTGGAATTTATTTCAAGGCCCTTATTTTTACAATAAATGTTAAAAGAATCCAGTAGAGATTGTAGACCTTTTGGGGTTTGTGATATTAAAATGGTGTCGTCGGCAAATAAAAGTGCTGGCACCGGATCCCCTCCCAGCTTGGGCGAATCATGTGTACACCCGAGCAAATAGCTTGGGATATCATTAACATATAATGAAAATAGGGTAGGCGCCAGTACACACCCCTGGCGTACACCCCTTTTTACCGGGATAGCTTTGGTTAATTCACCCCTCGGGCCCCATCTTACTTTGGCAAAATTATCCTCTTGCAATCTTATTATTTGCATGAGTAGATCATCAGGCACACCTTGATGTTTCAATGCTTTCCAAAGTAAGTTACATGGTATGAGGTCGAAGGCGGCCTTTAGGTCTACAAAAGCAATATACAAATGGCCCTTTTTTATACTTATATATTTCCAGCATAACATAAGAATCTAAAAACCTGATCGATTGTGCTTGTTTTTATTCTGAATCCCGCCTGGAATTTTGAGAGCACACTATTCTCGTCAAGCCATTCGTTTAATCTCATTAAAATATGCCTAGCAAAACTTTTTTGTAAGATATCAATTAAACTGATTGGTCGGTAATTTGCAGGATCACTACGATTACCTTTTTTAAAAATCGTAACAATTTCCGCCCCTTTCCACGATTCAGGTATTGGCGAACCCGCAACTATTGCGTTGCATAGACAATTTATATATGGGCCCCAAACACTACAGTCATGTCTCAACAGGTTTCCCGGAATATTATCGGGGCCTGGGGCTTTCCCTGGCTTAACTGCATTTACTGCCAGCAGTGTTTCTTCCAGGCTGAAATGAAGGTGATTGATGTTAGAATTAAATATTAAATACAGATGTTACACTAGGGGTTGTTTCTACCACTTGTGCATCCGCATAAAGGCAGGAGAAATGGTCCTCCCAAGTTTTAGCGTCAAGGAAGAGATCCTTTTCATCCCTGCCTGTCTTATTTCTCTTTGCTATTAAGCGCCAGAAACCTAATTGATCTTTATTCTTGGCCGCTTCGATTAAATCTGTCCAAATATTGTCATCCCAGGTTTTTTTAGCATGAACAAGGGTTTGCTTATATTTAGTTCTTTTCTCCCTTGTAGCCATTATATCATTCTCCTTTATTGACAGTATGAGGTCAGCCTTTGCTTCACGGCACTCTCTGTTGTACCATGGGTTAACTCCTATTTTTTTACCACTTCCACTAACTTCCCTTGGTAGTCTGCTCACAACCGGTACCAAGGCGTCCAGCAAAGCATGATGTACAGCCAGTATTGAAAACTCTGCTCCTGATTAATCTAAATGGAGCGAAACAATATCTGTAAAAATATTATAAATCTGTGTCATGGATTTAACATTCCCTAGTATATGCGGCCATTTTACGGCTCGACGATTATTACTAACTAAATTATCATCAATAGTGATGTTGATATCTTCATTATCCACAGTAGTACCCAAAAAAAGATCAGATATTAATGACAAATGTAAGGGGCGGTGATCACTATCAGTTCTATTGTCTATTGTCAGGTCAGATACATTTGGCCAAAACTCGATGGAAACCAATATATAGTCTATACTACTCTTGTAATCGCCTCTATAAAAAGTAGAAGCATTTGGTCTATCCGAAGGTAAACGGCCGTTGCAAGCTCCAAGGCCTTGCCCTGTTGTTAATTTCATGATTTGTGCAACTGCTGTAGTGCAGGGCACTATCGGACTACTTTCTAGAGCAGGAATATTATTTGCTATGTCTTCCTCTTCAAAAAGATTATCAAAACCCACCACTGGTTCGAATTTACAGTTAAAATCACCCCCTACAATTACCATTACACCATTACATTGCTCTATTAGGTTAAAAAATGAGTAAAGTTGTTCTATTGTTAATGATTCTTTCGTGGCTGGACTTGGCCTATTGTAGATGTTAATTAGATATATTACTTTTTATCCTGTGTTTTAATTTTTACACCAACCAAATCCTGAGACGGTATATACAGCTCGGTTGATTCAATTTTAAGGGTGATTATAATCCATATGATAAGGCCTCCTGAAGGCCTGCCTCTAGCTGATGGTATAGCATTTACACTGAAGGTCTTAAACCCAACTTTATGGGGGTTTCTAATGCCCAAGTCTCTTGTAAGAGGCAAATATCACTTTGTTCTATGTATTCCAACCATTCTGTATCCCTAAGATTCCTATTTAGGCCCGCTATATTCCAGGAAGTAAGTCGTACTTCTTTCTGCTCATTTACTCCTGTATTTATTATATTTAGCCTATGTGGGTTACTCGTTTGAAAAATAGGAGCATTTAAGGACCTGGGTAATAAGCCTTGCTGCTCCTCCAACCCAAATTGTACATCCAACTCAGATGCCTTACAGGTGATTGACTCCCCCTGTACCTCCTCTAGGTTCTGTATATTTAGGGGACACGTCTGTTCCACACTACAGTTTATCTTAATAGTAGCAGGAAGATATGTTTCATCGACTACGAGAGTTGATTGTCAATCCAAGGCATCCAGAGCGGATAGTGCCTGGAACCTATTTAGGGATAATATTGGAACTTTATCCTGAACAAGTGTTCCGGGGTGTGGTTTGTAAAAATATCCCAAAGGAAGAGCACAAATACAAGTGTTTTGAGAGAAAGTCTCATCTTGCACATTTAATAAAGTTCGGACCATCTGGGGGCGGCGGAAATTTACTATTATACAATCGCCGTCTATCTTCTTAGCGGAATCACCAACCCACCCTACTCTGCGGACCATCAAAATATCATTTATGTTTCGTAGGCTAAATGTTTTATGCTTTGTCAACCAGTCAACGGTCTTATTTCGTAGGATAGTCCAGGATTCACTCTGCCCCTTTTTAAGGGCCGGGACCCCTGCTAGAATTAATACATAGGGGCATGAGGCAGGTGGTAATCTTAAGACGTCAGTACTTGGATTCAAACTTATGCCTTGTGAATCTTTTACTACATCAGGACCTAATCTTTTTATGGGTGTATTTGATGCTCCATATTTAGAATCCCTAACATCTCTTCCCCTTGTTTTATCATCCATGTTTTGCGCTTTTTCCCGTGTGCTTCTTTCTCCATTATCTCTATGAACCATTGGTTTTGCCACAGGAATATCATCTGTACTACTGCTCATTCCAGCTGCACTTTGAATCCGAGAGCCCTCTAAATGTCTTGGGTCACCCTCCCTTTCTATAATGTCTTGGTAGATGTTGTCTATTCTACTTCTCAAGTTTCCTATGACAGTAGACAACTGGTCAATCTTATTGTCCAGTAAACAAATTTTTTTCCTATTAATTCATTAATCTGTGTTAACATAGACCCAAAATGCTGATTCTAATAACACAGTAAATACGCGATCATGATCCCCAGAACTTTCTTTCATTATTGTGGAAATAAGGCCGGGATCAGCTTCCGTCTGTGTGCTAGTAGTTTTTGTCAAGATTACAATTTGTTCCTCTACATGAGGATTTATCTGCGACTTAGGTCTTGGACCCCCTACTTTCTTAATTTTTAAGGGGCCCGTAACGCGCTTCTGCTTTGTTCGAGGGACTTTCCTTTTAGGTTCTTCTGTTGTTTTTGAGGCTCGAGATCTAGTTCCTATACCCATACTATTGTGATCATCTGATACTGGGTTTAAGGATATAGGGGATGGCTTTGGCGGAACAGGTGTCATTGATCCATTTTGAACCATTATTCTGGGGCTTAGTAGGAACTGTTGAGCAGATTCGTTCAATTCCATAGAGTTTGTATCTTTATGCATTGGGAATTGTGTAGGATCAAGTGACAGCCGCCTTTCTGTCAGATGGATTTTGTGAGTCAACAAGGATTCTGCTCTAGTTAAAAAGGCATCTAAAGTGCCTGCAACACCTTTGTGCTTACTCATATTCCTTAACTATATAAACAAATAATAAGTCGACAGCAAATGGGGAGAAGGTGAAGCTTTTTGGGTACTAGGCACACCGCAGGGATATGAAACTGTATAATCAATCTTACCAAACAATTCTATCACAACCCCGCGCGCGTCCCGTGCTGCGGGAGGTGGGTGTGTCTTTTATCGCGCCCCAGGCGCGAGAGCAGCGTCAGGGTGGCGCGAGGCTGCTGGGAAATGTAGTTTCCAGCCGTTCCACTCACGGCGCGTGTGTACCAGCGATGGCCGTTTCCCTCACGGCAGAGTGTCCAGTAGGTGCCGTTCCCCTCACGGCAATACTTGCAACAGTTCCAAACTTTCCCCTCTAAGTCAGTTTGAGTGAGAATGTGTTGTTAATCCGGGGAATCTGTTGTTGGCCCTGGCAAACTGAAGGTAACTCTTGGCTTATGAAAGCATCTATGGAAAAATACTGGTACCGGCATACTGGAGGCAGTCCTTAGCATGACAGACACCTGTGACAAAACACAGGCACTGACATATTAAGGTAATACTGATAGGAACAACCATCTTCCACCTGCTGCTGTCATAAGGGTAATTTTGCATTGGAGGCATGATTGGAAAAATGCTGCACTGATATATTGGAGAAATGTTTTGGCACGGGGAACCCATGACACAATACTAGCGCTGACATATTGGAGGTAATTAATTGCATGAGAGGACAATAGTGGAACCTTGTCATAAGAGAAGGGGAGCAAATGACAAAATGCTGGCCCTGACATATTAGAGATAATTTTTGACATTCGGCCCATCCATGATATATGGATGGCACTAATGACAACATTCTGGCACTGGCACATCTTATGTAATTTTTGGCCATAAGGGGCACCCATGGCAAACTGCTGGGCCTGGCATAATGAAGGTAATTTTGACATGTGTGGCACCTTCAGCACATGTTGAAAAAAATATAGTAAACTCATGGAAAGCTTCTGGTTTCATTGGCCCAGTTCACCATGAACAATCTGAATATTTAATGAGTGCACTTTGAGGGTCTGTTGTTTTTTAAGTATATTTTGGTGAAAATTGAGCTTAAAATTCACTATTTGGCTCAATTTCTTTCAATATTTTTTCGGGGAGAATTCCTCTCTCCTTGAACTTTTCCTGGAAGAGGTTCGACACACTTGTTTCACTTGCTATCACTTAGGGAGCATCATCATAGTTAAGCTCATGTGACATCACTCACTGGGAAGATTCGGGGTCAAATGTCATATGATGTCACTTCCTGTGAAGCACATAAGGTCAAAGGGTGTGCGATGTCACTTCCGCTACCCCAGGCATTCTGGTGAATTAACGCCCATGAAGGAGAGAGAGAGATAGAGATTCTATGGCAGGACCGGAGGCTCAGATTATGCTTCTCAATTTCTTTACTACTCAAACAGCAGCCAATGAAAAAACAGTAAATATGTAAAAACACTACATATCCCATGAGGCTTTGAACCACGCCTCCTCCAATAACCAATCAAACATGTCCTGAGTATAGAAAATATCGAGGCACCATCTTGACTGCCTCTTTCTTTGCTGCTCCGCAGTCAAGATAAGTGCCTCGTTATTCTCATTCACTAAATGGTGTATACTATTGACCTTTGTTGGTTTATATTAGGCTTATTAACTGTTGGCATATGTTTATTATTGCCGTTGTGTTATTCGCTTCGTTTTTGCCTTAGCGTTGTCGCGCTTGCGCTGCGATCGGCGCGCGTTCCAATTACTGTAGTTTTTCTGTCAGCGCGTGTTGCGCTGTTCCTTGTATGCCCGTCTTTTCATATTTGCATTTTTCCTTTTGAATAGTTTATTTGCAGCCTCGCTACTGCGAGTTACTGGCCCGTCGGTTGCGCGCGTCTCGCGCTCCGGGCTAAGTCGGCCCCCTTCTGGGAGCGAGATTCACGTCGGGAGCCCGACCGGGCTGCCTGCATACGTCTCGGGAGCCCGCACGCGCGTGTGCACGCGTAGCCGGCCTCCCAACAACACGCTGGAAGACGCCCTCCCCGGGCTAGGAAAACAGGGGAAAGCAGCACGCAGTGTCTCTCGAGCCGGTACCGGGGCCTCAGATAAGGATATTCTTCCTGCTGTATAGCGTTTGGACTATTTTGTAACCCCTTATTAACCTGAAATAAGGAATACTAATTTTTGGAGACCTCTGTTAAATAGGCAGGCAGGGCTAATTACCCTCCATTAGACCTATATTACAGGGGCTGTTTTTTGGTACTTATGGCCACACTGCTCCAGCTTTTTTGCTCCCTTTCGACGCCCTTTCTCATCTGAGAGTTAGGGTTGTAAAATTTGGCTTCCCTCTGGGGACTCTGAGATCAATATATTTACATATATTATTTTTCATGATGTTGGACTGTGAGGTCTATGAGGAGGAACTTGCTGCATATGGTCCTGCCGAGGATGAAGATTTCTATTACGATGAGAATGTTGAGTCCCTCATAGAAAAGACTTTAGATAAAAAGTTGGATAAGGCCCTTTCCTCCACCTTTTTGCCCATATCTCTCCGTCTGGACCAATTAGTAGGTACCACTCCTACCCCCCCTGCAGGCACTCCTAACCCCTCTCCTATTCCCCCCGCCGAACCCCCGGGCCTTCCTTGGCCCCATGTGCAGATTTATTCAAAGCTTCAGCCCGCTAAAGAGCATGACTATGACACTCACCCTGTGACTCCTTCCCCAGTTCCGCCCCCCTCCGCCCCCATCCCTCTGACTGACACGGATACCGATACTGATTCCTCTCATGAATCCCGCCCACGTAAACGCGCCAAGAAGCGCAAACACTCCCTTTCTCCCGTCCAACCTTCCCCTTTCACCTTTGACCCCTCCAGCATCGTCCACGCCCGCTCTTCTGATTGGGCTCCCGCCCCGGCAGTGGCGGAGTACATGCAAGCTAATTTGCGCAAGAGCTTTGATAAGGAGGTCCGGGCCTGCTTGAGATCTGAATGCCCACGACCAGACCTTGCGAATAAAACTGCCTTGACACCCAAGATAGATACATCCATGCAGACCTTTTTAAAAAAGTATAAAAAAGACCCTAAAAAAGGCATAGATCGGGCCTTTCGGGCTTGTCAAGACAAGCTTTTGGATGTCTCGGGGCCGTTGGCTAAGCTTTTGGAGCTCGCGCTTCAAGCGCAAGAGACTGGGGCCGCAATCCACCCAGAGGTCCTTGCAGGCTGGACTCAGAGGGCGATCTGTCTTCTCGGAAATGCAAACTGTGCCCTCTCCTCAGAGAGACGCAAGCCAGTCCTCCTACGAATCGACCCACAACTCGTGGAATTAGCCTCTGCTGAACCATGTCCTCTGGCTGAAGGACAGCTTTTTGGAGAACGATTTGTTAAGGACATTGCGAAATTTGTTCACTTCTCTTGATAAGTCGCAATCTTCTCTCAAGAGGGTATTCCATCCCCTCTCTGGCAGGGCCGGTCGTGGCAGGGGACGCTCGGCCGGCCGATACAGTCACCAAAGTCCCCAGCGTGGCTTCGCACCTAGACGTAGGGGATACACCCAGGAACCAGACCAGGCCGGATTTTACCCCACCAGACCCAGGGGTTTCCGGGGCCGGTACAACAGGGGCATCAACCGAGGCTACAGGAACAATGATGTCCAGTCCTCAGGTAATTCCACCTCTCCTTCCTATGATTCCTCTGGGGGGCAGACTAATGCATTTTCTGTACAATTGGACAAAAATCACATCAGATGCGTGGATCATTCACACTGTTCAGGGGTATCAAATAGAGTTAGTCGATGTTCCTTGTCAGGCGACCCCCCTACTCCTCTCCATTTTTCCCTACAAGAACAATCTTTTATAATCTCAGAACTTCAAGAGCTTTTGGCAAAGCAGGCTATTGCTGTGGGACCCTTCATTCCCGAAGGTTTTTGCAGCAATGTCTTCTTGGTGCAAAAGAAGGGAGGAGGATAGAGATTAGTGCTGAATCTCAGGGAGTTCAATCCTTTCGTTGTCTACAGACATTTCAAGATGGAAGGAATCCATCTTTTAAGAGATTTGTTACTAGAAAGGGATTGGATGATCTGCTTGGACCTGAAGGACGCTTACCTAACGGTCCCCATTTGCCCCTCCCATCAGAAATATCTCCAATTTCAGTGGAAGGGGCAATGGTTCCGTTACCTGTCCCTCGCCTTCGGCCTCTCCTCAGCACCGTGGGTTTTTACCAAACTGCTGAAGCCAGTGACCACTGCCTTCGAGAGATGGGTGTCCGCATGATCGTTTATCTCGACGACATGCTTCTCCTAGCCCAGGACCCCACACTGTTGTGCACTCACTTACAATGGACGATCTCTCTGTTACAAGAGTTGGGTTTTGTGATCAATACCAAAAAATCCATGACTATCCCATCCCAACAAGTAGACTTTCTAGGTTTTCAAATCGACTCGGTGAATGCTCAGTTGCTCCTCCCGGCACCCAAAATCAAATCCATAAAAAGGGAGATACAAACGACCCTGTCGAAGCAGATGGTCTCTTTGAGGTCCCTGGCGAGGATTGTGGGTCTCCTTGCGTCCTCAATTCAAGCTATCTTCCCAGGACCTCTCCATTACAGGGCGCTACAACACCTCAAGATCCATTATCTACAGAAAAGGTTCTCGTACGATCATCTGATCGCTCTGTCTCTAGACGCGCAAGAGGAGCTGCAATGGTGGCTAGCTCACATGGAGGCCTGGAATGGCAAAGCCATTTTTGGAGCCTCTCCCGACGTAATTATCGAGTCGGATGCCAGTCGATGGGGCTGGGGCGCAAGATGCGGAGATTATGCCACTGGCTGTCGGTGGTCCGCAGAAGAGTTAAAATTACACATCAACTGTCTAGAGTTGTTAGCCGGATCGTTTGCCATCAGATCGATCTCCCCATTGAAGAGCAATTGTTGCATCCTCCTGCGGATGGACAATGTGTCGGCGGTACGCTACATAAATCGCCTAGGAGGAACGAAATCTCGACTTTTGGCCAATATTGCAAGGGAGTTTTGGCACTTCTGCCTGGCACAGAAGATCAGGATTGTGGCAGAATACGTTCCCGGCAAGGGCAATCAGGTGGCAGACTGGAACTCCAGGTTTCTGAGGGACTTCAGCGACTGGAGACGCCATCCTTCTGTGTTTCTAGAGATCATGGGTATTCGAGGCCCTTGCCTGATAGATCTCTTTGCCTCCCGCCTCAATACTCAGCTTCGACGCTTCTACAGCTGGAGACCGGATCCGATGCGTTGGGAACGGACGCGTTTCTCCATCACTGGGGTTCCCAGAGAAATTATGCCTTTCCCCCCTTCGCGTTGATTCCGAGAGTAGCAGCTCAGGTACGGCGACTGGCAACGTCATTAGTATTAGTCGCACCATTATGGAAGACACAAACGTGGTTTCCGACTCTATTGGAGTTGTCAGTGGACCTGCCATTCCAACTGCCTGTGTTCCCGATGCTGCTCCAGGACCCAGTGGGCTCCCCACATCCTCTGGTCCTCCAGAATCAGTTAACCCTCATGGTTTGGACGCTCTCCGGAGACATGAACGAATTGAGGGCCTTTCATCGGCAGCTGCCGAGTTTATACAACAGGCTTGGGCTCCATCCACCCGCAAGCGATATTCTGCATCGTGGAAGCGATGGTTGGGTTGGTGCCTTCAACGACAGGTGGATCCCGTGGGATCTGATTTGAAGGAAATTCTACATTTTTTGTCGGAATGTGCTGAATTAGGTCTGTCTTATAGGTCAGTAAATAATTTCAGGTCGGCTTTATCGGCTGGACGTAACCACATTGATGGAAAACCAGTGGGAATGCACCCGTTGGTGTGTAAGTTGTTGAAAGGCATCAGAGTCGCTCGTCCGCCACAACCCAGATACACTACGTTATGGGATGTATCAAAAGTTCTTTCTTTGTTAGAATCGTGGCCGGACAATAAAGATTTATCTTTAAAGCAATTATCTGCAAAACTCACTATGTTGTTGTGTCTTATTTCCTGTCGTAGAGTGTCTGATGTTCATGCTTTAGATTTGGCAGGAAGGGTTTTCTCTACCCTAGGTGTTTCTTTCATCATCTCTAGAAGAACTAAAACGATGTCTCGTTCGGTTGAATATCCCGCTTTTCCTCATAATGAGAAATTCTGGGGTATATTCACAAGAACGTGGGATAACTACCGCAAGAGTAGCGTAACGCAACTTTCAATATCGCAGCCCATCGCGGGAAAATAACCCCGTGTCAACGTGGAATTCACAACAAGGCGGTACCATGCGATAGTCTGCCGAAACCGCAGACAAAGTCCGCGATACAACCACCACGATGGAGATAAAAACACAAACCACAACACCAAAAAACACGCGATGGGCCAAAGCGCGATGAGGAAACCAGCAACAAGCAGCGCCAGGCCTGCAACACACACCTGGCAGGCGTCAAAAATCTCCATAAAAGTAGAAAAAAACACCCACACACAAACTGACCAACACACAAGCACCATGGAGGCAGCCGGAGCAGGCGCAGAGGACGAGCGCAACCCCACAAGCACCCCGGACGACCGGCCTGGGACCTCGGGGACAGGGAAGGGCAAGGACAAGAAGACCAGGAAGACCAAGTTCAGTCCGCAGGCGAACAGGATCATAGTCACGGAGGTGATGGAACACCATCAACAACGTCTTCGTCACCTCCAACGTGTCATTGGGCACCAAAACTGGAATATGACGGGACATCGTCGACAAGGTGAATGCCGTCGGAGAGCACAAGCGGACAATGGACGAGGTCAAGAGGCGATGGAATGACATCAAGCGGAAGACCAAGGAGAAACTCTCCGCCAACCTCAAGGCAGCAACTCAGACCGGGAGGTGGGGGCCCAGCGCCACAGCTGGAGCTGGATGACATGGAGGAGCTGGTGTCGACAGTCATCAGTGTGGAGACTGTGGCCGGAGTAAGGGGAATGGACACTGCTCGACAGGACACAACACAACCGCAACAGGGTGAGTGACCACCAGGTACTGGGGGGACGGGGGGAGATGACCACAATGGCACACATGCACAAGCAAGCAGGGCACAGTGCACACCCACAATCACTCTGGGTCCTCGCCCAGACCCACAGACTGTCACAATGTACAATGCCATGCTGTCTGAATGTCAACCTGTACCATGCGGCTACATACATGTGGACACATTGTAATACACCATCTCCCCTTCACATCCCAGGGGCATCGTCAACACCTCCTGCAGAGCAGTCACAGCCACTTTCACTGATGACGAGGAGGAGGACAACACCAGCATCGACACCCAAACCATCCAAGACCTCATTGACCTCATCCGCAACTCACCTCCAAAATCAGGGCAGCCCAGCTACATCCATGAGACCCCATCCACCACCCAAACCACCCAGCAGGAGGCACCCACAGCTCCGGCACCCTCCCAAGACCCCCAGGAACAACACATGGCCTTCCAACGTCGTGTGCTGGAGGGCCAGAGGGAGACGGCCGAGCAGGTGCGGGTGGGGTTTGAGCTCATGGCTACCAAACTGGACGCCAACCTTGGGTGTCTATGTCCGCCCCATGGACTCCAGCGAGCCCTGACTGACATCTCTGGAGTCATGACGCGGAGGGAAGAATACCTGTCCGCTCAGAGTGGCCCCAGCGATGCCAGCCATGAGCTGGCACACATGCGGAGGCTCATGGAGGACATGGTGCGGATGGAGGCGGAAAGGATGGCAGCCTCCGCTGCACATCAGCGAAATGTAGCTGGGATCTACCGTGCCCTGCATGTCCTCATCATGGCATTGCTGCCACCAGTCGTGGCGATGATGAATGCTGCTGCCCCCACACCATCCACATCTCCGCCCCCTGGTGTGTCAGTGCCTCCCAGTGCGGCAGGCGTATCCACTCCGGCACCTGATGTGTCACTGCCACACAGTGCGGCCGACAATCCTCCTCCGGCCCCTGATGTGTCAGTGGCACACAGTGCCGCAGCCGGCACTGCAACACCCACAGGTGGGGCAGGGCACACACCCGGGGATGAGGACGTGGATGGGACTGTGGTCAGGAGGGCCAGGCACTAGCATCCATTTCCGCCACCTTGCCTGTTTCTGCTTGGTGCCGCACATGGCCTCAAGACCTACCACTGACCCCCGATACACTCCGATGCACACACCTTGGACAGCGACATGGACTGCCACATCCTGTTTGACGACCAATGACACGGCGGACAGACTGCGGACTGTACCCTTCCTCTTCCGCAGTACAGATCATCCCCGGATGGACACTGGCTGGCCCTCCACGGGCCCATATTGTGTAGTGTGCTCGGCATTGCCCTGTACCGCTCCAGCTGCATGACTGCACTGGATGTGCAAATAAACATCCAGTGACGCACTGCTGTGTAATGTCTTACGTCATTCCTGTATGGATGTGTTGATGAATGTGGGGACAGTGCCTTCCCTTGCGTCAATGATGTTCATCCTGTGGGATGCCAGTCAGAGGGTGCGACATTGCATTTTGTGTAGCGGGTTCCGTGAAAACACAACAGGGACACACGCATCAGTCACTTCCTTGTCCGGACATGGACTGGACCACGCCGAGAGCCCACGAGTCATTGTTGCAAACCCTGCGCTGGTTGGGCGTACGGCAGGCCAGACCACTCTGCTAACGCCCCGAGGGGGGGCCCTCATTGCTACCTGTCGCAGCCGTACTCGCTGGTGGTGTGCAGGTCACTGGTCTAGTTGTCAGAATGTCACAGCCACTCCCTGAGGGCAGGTTTTCACACACACCACACCCATCCTGCACAGGTATCACAGGCCATGTGACTGCGCCAACATAAGGGGCCGACGACGTCACATTCCCCTCTTCCGGTGGTGTCTGGATGACGCCCGCTCCGCGCTTCTCACACATGTAGGGCCCATGAGTTGTTGCGCACAGGGTTAGTGGCATCCAAGGCCTTGCAGACGGCACGGGCCTACCACCACGTGGCGCATACTGGTGTTGCACAGGGTTAGTGGCACCCGGGGCCTTGCGGACGGCACGGGCCTACCACCACGTGGTGCAGACTGGTGTTGCACAGGGTTAGTGGCACCCGGGGCCTTGCGGACGGCACAGGCACCCCGCCACGGGATGGTGACTTTGGGTGCACTGAGTCAGTGGCACCTTGAGCTGCTGAGCAGGTGTGCAGCCTGCGATGATGCCCCGTCCCGGAGGTCCAGACAGCTCAGGTTTTGTGTGCCCTGCTGGACCGCAGTGTAGGCCAGAGCCAGCGGGCAGCGTGGGCCTACCGCTACGTGGCGACACTTCCGGGATCCCAGAGTTGGTGGCACCCATTGGGCTGAGCGGGTGTGCAGCCTGCGATGGTGCCTGGTGCACTGGTATGTCCTCTGCCATGGAGTAATCAAGACCCAGCACCAAACGTGAGACCTGGTGGCCTGCGGAGTGGGGCTGCATGATGTGGAGGGGGCCATGTCCGTGGGCCCCGGGCTTGTGGCTTGCAGCGGCACGTGGTGTGACCTCCTGTCTACGTGCAGGTGGCGGAAGGTGAGCATTGGGGCCTGGGTGTGCATGGGCGGGCATGCTCTGATGGGCGGCGGGGGAGGTTGGGGTGCCTCTGCCTGGGTGTGCATGGGCGGGCAGGCGATGTTGTCTTGTGCAAGTGTGTGTACTGTGCCAGTCATGTATCTGGGCTCTGTTTCAGCTGAGGGCTCTGAATGAGATGTGTGGCCTGGTGAACTGCACTACATACCGGCACGTGGTTGGAGACACACCGGTGGCACCAGGTGAGCAGTGTGGCCTGGGTGCGCAGGGGCGGTACTGTCTCTCTCTCTCCCTCTCTTCCTCTCTCTCTCCCTCTCTTCCTCTCTCTCCTCTTCTCTCTCTCTCTCTCTCTTCCTCTCTCTCTCTCCTCTTCTCTCTCTCTCTCTCTCTCTTCCTCTCTCTCTCCTCTTCTCCCTCTCTCTCTCTCGCTCCCTCTCTTCCTCTCTCTCTCCCTCCCTCTCTTCCTCTCTCTCTCCTTCGCTCTCTCTCTGTCCTCTGATGTGCGCAGGACACACCTTCTCATCATGTTTTTTGTATTACAGGTTGTGACCTACGTATTGTCCGGAGGGGAGCGGCCATGTGTCTTCATTTCATTTCATTGTTCTATTTTAATAAAGTTTCATTTGTTGCTTCGAAAGTGAATGTGTGCTGGTCATTTCTGTGACGACACATCCATGTCACCAGTTGTTATTGTGCGGCATCAAGCGGAATATTTTGTACATGTTTAGGTGTGGCTGATGTGGCATGTCTTTGGTCGGGGGGTGCCAGGGAGGGGTGGTCCTGGGGGTGGTGGCGGTGGGTGTTGTGGCCCTCTTGGGTATCCGGGCCGCATGATGGGTGGCTCCATGGCATCTGTTGCCCTTCCGATGTAGCCCTGGGCTGTGCTCCCTTTGGTTTGCAGGCTGCCGTCCGAGTTTACACCAGGTCAGAGCAGGTGTAGATTTCCTGGTGCTAACGCGCCTTATCGCCTGTTTTGTGTTTTTATCGCGGATGTGGCTGGTCGTTGTGAATGTTGAGGTGTGCTGTTGTCTCGGCTTTTGTCACGGGAACGCCCACTCTGCATCTCATTAGCGATATTTGCGGGGTCCTCTGTGGCGATGTTTTTGCGGTTGCTATCGCGGGTAAACTGGTGCTGTGGGCTGTTAACACCGGCTTGTGAATGGGGAGGTAAATTTATCACGACTTTGGCTGCGATAAAGTGCCGTTAATTCGGCGATGGCTCCTTGAGAATATGCCCCTCTGTGTTTTAAAATGCTTAAAAGTGTATGAAGAACGTACTTTAGCTCACAGATCGGATCCTCTGGGTCAGTTACTCTTGGCAATCCAGAAACCATTTCGCCCGGTCTCAGCGGCCACTCTGGCACCTTGGGTTAGGTGGGTGATGGCTGAAGCTGGTATAGATATTTCTGTGTATGGTGCGCATTCCACAAGAGGCGCTATGGCCTCTAAGGCCTTTATTATGGGTTCTCGTTTAGAAGACATTTTGAATGCTGCAGATTGGTCTTCAGATTCAATGTTTAAGATATTTTATTATAAACCCATTGCTCATGTTTCTTCTGTTGTTGTTGGTCAGCTTTGAACCAGCATATTTGAGCCTCCGTCCTGCCATAGAATACAAAATTTTCCAGCATTCGCGACAAGAATTTTAGATTCTATTAGGACACGGAGGCAAGGATTATCCCACCCGTTGGGACAGGTAAGATTTACAACTGTCATGTTGTTTTATGATGCATAAGATGTATGTTTTTTGCCCTATCCTGATACCATATTTGTGGTTCCGCGTTTTCAAACTTGTTTCTACTTTCAAGAACGGATTCCTAACAGAGCTGAATCATCTTTTCCTTGTGACAAGGAAGCTGGCGCTCCTGGTGGATAGTTGTCTCGTCCGAGACTCGTTTTGGATTTGCTCTCCGTTGAGAGTCAGAACTGTTACTTGGTTTATTGGACTATTAAGACTGCTTATTGCAAAGAAAGAGGCAGTCAAGATGGTGCCTCGCTATTTTGTATACTCAGGACATGTTTGATTGGTTATTGGAGGAGGCGTGGTTCAAAGCCTCATGGGATATGTAGAGTTTTTACATATTTACTGTTTTTTCATTGGCTGCTGTTTGAGTAGTAAAGAAATTGAGAAGCATAATCCTCGCCTCCGTGTCCTTAATAGAATCTAAAATTCTTGTTGCGAATGCTGGAAAATTTTGTAATACATGGCACGTAACCATCGTCCAATATTGACATTGAGGGTTTTTGACAACAATATACACCATTAGGCTGAATGTCGAGTGGTTTTCAAATGTCATTGGACTCATGAGATGGCAATAGAGGACCATATTATACTTGGGACCCGTTTTTATATTACATGTTTATTTTAGGACAGTTACCTTGAAAAGAGTGTTTTTCTTCAAAGTGCAGCTAATAATGGGTAGTGACTGGGATTGGAATTTTTAGGCTTTGTGTACCTTTATTTTTAATTAAACAATGGGCTATGGTGAGGTGTAGTGGAATTATGTGAGTCTGTGGCCTCTGCGTTTGCTGCACAATTATGGATTTACTGTATTTGTCACAAAATTTTCCACATAATTTGTCAAATCTTCAGATTTCACCAAAATTGTTGATTCCATGTCAAATTGATAAAAATATTTTTGACATAGAATGCGCCACATACTTTGCATTTTTGCTTCATATTTTAGATAACCTTTCAGTATAATTTGGTCTTTCATGCCACATAATCTTTGTAGCCCTGACAATGTTAAAGCTCTGCAGAAAGGTTTGGTGGCTATCATTAGGAAGGCCATTGTATTTCACATGAAACTTGAAATATTTCCCTTATTTCACGGTTCCCTGTGAAATATCCACTTTGTCTCACTGCATTTTGTGCAATGAAAGCACCATTTATACAAGTATTAATAATGTATGTTTCTTTTTCCGTTGGTCACATACTTTTCGGCTGCTGTCTTTCACCGCTGTTTAATGGAGTCTTGAAAGGAATTATTTAAATATATGACTCCAGATTAGCTTTTAAAATGTGGAAACATGTTCTTTATTATGAAATTTTTGTGAAACTATTTATTTTAAATAATAGGGTTGATGTTGAGAATTAATTACATCTGTTGCCCCGCACAGTAATGGCTTGTTTTATTTCTGTTATTCTAATATGAATCTTATTTCAATGATTCTGTATGTCTGTAATTGAGATGTGCTTGTACTTAATACAGTAATGTGCTAATTTAATTTGTCAGGTGTCGCCCTTCCCTCTTTTGAATAATATCTTATTCATTAGAAGTAATATGGCATTTGTTAAGGATTGTGAAACAAGGTGATGCTCATGTTTATTGGAGACAATGTGTATGTACAATCATATCATTAGTGTTGTTGAAGTTCTTTAAGTGACTTAGTTGTTGTATTTTCTACTCATGTGTTTGTTATTGGATCAACTATAAACCGTGGAGATAAATATAAAGCTGCATTTATGCGAGAAATAAACATTAAACATGGCATTAAGGGCTGAAGCTGGGTGCATTGCTTTTGTGCGTGCAGTGTGATGAGGAGGAGATATTTCATCAAGACCATGTGAAGAAATAAGGGTGTAAAGCCCTCAGTCTCACACACAAGGGGGCAAGAGGAGGTTTAAGGACGAGCGTGGGTACACTCCCCACTCTTAATCATAAATACACAAAAAGAACCCACGGGTCCGGGATAGCAGTCAAAAAAGAAGTGTGGACCAGAAAAACAATGTCGATAGGAGTGATGTTGGGAATATCCCTTTTAAAGGACGACTCCCTCACACACCCGAAGGTGTCATGCTTCATCATAGGGGTGCCTCCTCGTGTCGGGACCTAGTCACGGCACGGGCTACCAACCCTCTCTACGAGGAGGGAGCTCAGGGATGTTTTAATTTGTTGGCACATGGGTTGTCCTAAAACCCTATGTGAGCGTGGTGTGTGGGCAAATACGGTGCAGTGCTGAAAGTGTAAGTGAGTTAAAACTGCCTACAGGATTAGCAATAAACTTTATTGAGCTACCCTCTGACAGGATTAAAATACTGTGAATGAGCCTATCAAAATTATAAGAGGCTTCATAAGCTAGATCAACATGTTTCAGCCACAATGACCTATGCAAGTATCTTGGCTTTCTTCAGGATCTACGTGATGCAGCTACTGCCAAATAAAAGAGTGCTAATTATTTCAAAACAATAGTAAACATCGGTGTGTTTATACTGAACCAGATCATTTCATGTTCAGTCTGGTCCACCAATTGAATCTGTAATAAAAACAAGATGAAACATTGTATTGAATATCTGGCCACAAATATTCTGAAATGTATTAGCCTAAAACCCAATGTAGCAAGGCAGAGAACACTACTAAAAATGAATAGGTAGTGATATTTGTGGCACTTACCCAATCGGTAGAGAGAGTTGCCACAACTGTCCGGTGCTAATTTAGCAAATGGTACAAGCGCCAACCTAAAAGAGAGGATGGCGGCATAAAGTCAGATAGAAATAAGAGAGCAGCAAAGGAGCAAGGTAGCAGCCTGTGCTTTACTCATGAAATCACTGGAAAAGAGATAGTAGGGTTTCCAGGATTAAACCTAGTTGAAGCAAGCTCTTAATAAACTAGGGGTCAGAGTGAGTCGAAAAAACATCTATATAACAGTACACTGGTTAAGTGTTAGCGCAGGGTAGGCTCCAAACCTGGTCACAACCATCAACACTGTTTCGGGGCAATCGAGTCCCCCTTTCGTGATGTGTAAAAAAAAAATCGAAGCTGGAAAACTAACAGAGCATAAAACTCGCATGCCAGCACCCAAGAAAGGGGGATAGGGTGACATTTTGCACATCACGAAAGGGGGACTCGATTGCCCCGAAACAGTGTTGATGGTTGATTGTGACCAGGTTTGGAGCCTACCCTGCGCTAACACTTAACCAGTGTACTGTTATATAGATGTTTTTTCGACTCACTCTGACCCCTAGTTTATTAAGAGCTTGCTTCAACTAGGTTTAATCCTGGAAACCCTACTATCTCTTTTCCAGTGATTTCATGAGTAAAGCATAGGCTGCTACCTTGCTCCTTTGCTGCTCTCTTATTTCTATCTGACTTTATGCCGCCATCCCTCTCCTTTTTAGGTTGGCGCTTGTACCATTTGCTAAATTAGCACCGGACAGTTGTGGCAACTCTCTCTACCGATTGGGTAAGTGCCACAAATATCACTACCTATTCATTTTTAGTAGTGTTCTCTGCCTTGCTACATTGGGTTTTAGGCTAATACATTTCAGAATATTTGTGGCCAGATATTCAATACAATGTTTCATCTTGTTTTTATTACAGATTCAATTGGTGGACCAGACTGAACATGAAATGATCTGGTTCAGTATAAACACACCGATGTTTACTATTGTTTTGATATAATTAGCACTCTTTATTTGGCAGTAGCTGCATCACGTAGATCCTGAAGAAAGCCAAGATACTTGCATAGGTCATTGTGGCTGAAACATGTTGATCTAGCTTATGAAGCCTCTTATAATTTTGATAGGCTCATTCACAGTATTTTAATCCTGTCAGAGGGTAGCTCAATAAAGTTTATTGCTAATCCTGTAGGCAGTTTTAACTCACTTACACTTTCAGCACTGCACCGTATTTGCCCACACACCACGCTCACATAGGGTTTTTAGGACAACCCATGTGCCAACAAATTAAAAAATCCCTGAGCTCCCTCCTCATAGAGAGGGGGTTGTAGCCCGTGCCGTGACTAGGTCCCGCCACGAGGAGGCACCCCTATGATGAAGCATGACACCTTCGGGTGTGTGAGGGGAGTCGTCCTTTAAAAGGGATATTCCCAACATCACTCCTATCGACATTGTTTTTCTGGTCCACACTTCTTTTTTGACTGCTATCCCGGACCCGTGGGTTCCTTTTGTGTAAAGCCCTCAGCCCAGTGCCGCAGCCTCCTCTGCCTTTGGACTGGTTTCATGGTATACATACTGATCCAGCGCTAACAATAAAAATAATTCTCCTATTATGCTTTGGTCATCCAGGTGTAATTATTTCTCTAACACACACACTATATCCATATGATGGTGGGGCCCATAACACCTCATATACATTCACTTACTCATTTGTTCCCTGGATTTCCTCCGTCATGAACCTAGGAGAAAAACGATTCGCTGGAAGGAGACGGGATACCTCTTTTATCATGACATAATATTTCTTATTTGCTTTTTAAGGTATTCCGCTCATTGGTCGATGAACCAACTAGTAGGAATCAGTCGATGGTGATTAAGACCAGCTGAATCACAATGAACTCTTTAACATTTCATTTTAATCATTGAGCTAAAGAATCACTGAGTCATTTGTTTAAAGAATAATAAAGTTTATATAAAGTTTTGAATGCAGGAAATGAGATTAGCTTATTATTCAGATCATTACATTTATTATCATTATAAGAATAATTTGAAATTGCAAGGCACTTTTATTAGACGGAAAAATGAGGTTATCATAACAAGAACTCTATAGATGAATCTATCTATCTATCTGGGGAAAAACCTAATAATTCTAATAAAATCTATCAAGAAAAAGTTCTCCTAAAGCAGCATCTTTATACTCAACTGGAAAAGGAAAATAACAGCAGCAGCATCAGCTCGTCAGCATCAGCAACCGCAACTTCTCCCATCTACAGCATCTAACTCACGCAGCATCTAACTTCTCTGCAGCATCTCCCACAGCAATAGAACAGCATTCTACTCTCCAGCATTCTTGCAGCATTCTAACCCCTCCCACCAAGAGTAGGTCTTCTTATACCCTAATTCTAGCTTACAGCATAAAATGTTTCTTCTTCATGGCGTGATTCATTCTCATTGGTCAAAACTTCAGGTCCATATACATTTTAATCAAACTTCCTGGTCTTAACCAGTTCCGTGTGGAATGTCCATGCAAGCATCGTTTCCCACAGTTCATGCAATTGCTCATCCGTTTCGATCAGTCCAAATTGTATCTTTTTCTGTTACATTTTGTGTAACACAGTTCCGTCTATTGATTCAGTCGGACTTCTCACGCTTCTTGCTGATCATCTTGGCACACATCTTCTCAGAAGGGTCACAACAGCCTTGACCATACTTTCATCTTAGCCTCTCAGCATCAGCACGTGATCATCCTTTTTCCAGAGTCCTCTCTCCTCTATCACATGGTCTCCCGCTCATGCGTACTCTAGCAACTCGCGGCCATTTTATACTGCTGCTCGACAGGCCTAAGCGCACTATTTTCAAAGATAAACAAAATATTGTTAAAACAAAGAAATATAAACCCTTTCGTTTCCCTCCCGTCTTTCTACGTACTCCCAATTAGGTATTACCTAGCAGAAGCAACATATAAAGCTGTCCCTTACTTACCATCGCTTTATTTTGCAACCACACGTTTTACTTAAAAGCACAAATCATGCATTTATTATTTAATTAGTACGCAAATATTATGTTATGTTAAACACGTAAATAATTATAAGTCAATTAATTTGCATACAGAATAGCGTGTTACCTTTTTCCCTTAACATGTAACATACTTTGTTGGTTATTTACTTGAACGAACATGTTTATTAATATTTTACGAAAATATTAGGAGGTTAAAATGTTTACATTTACCCTGCTCCATCAACTCCCCCTTTGGTGATTTTTAATATCACCACAAAAACCCAAGTTATACAATTTTCTCAGACAGCATATATCTTTTATCCGTTTGCTTTTGTTAGTTTACACAACTGTATCCCTTTCAACTTGTTTCTTCGTTTTCTTGTACATGTTCTCTTTTATTTCTTCTAACTCTATTTCACCCATTTCTCTCTCTCTTTCCTTGTTTATCATGTTTTCTTTTTCTATCTTATTCTGCCTTCTTCTTCTCTTTATACATGTTATTGCAAGCTTCAGTACTAATATTATTATTATTATCACGGTTGCTATTATTATAACTTTCCCTATTATTAATCCACTCATTCTTGTTAACCAATTTATTACAGAAGAAAACCCTTTACCAAGTTTTCCCCAGGCACTTTCAACCTCCAGTGGAACAAGTTCTTTGTGCAAATTTGTAATATTTGTTATATACTTCTGTATATTTTCGCTCTTATCTGGAATGTAAGTGCAACAATGTTGGACTTTCAGCATTCCACAGACTCCGCCCTCTCTTGCCAAAAGAATGTCAAGGGCAAGACGATTTTGCATCACCATAGCTCTCATGGCAACCATCTCGGTATTTACCATCAAGAACCCTCCAGCAGTATCTGTAGATAAACGATCTACCACTGTGGATAATTTCCGAATTCTAAATGCATTCAAAGATACTCCCACTGCTGGTATCAATGCACCAAAAATATCACCTACTATTTCTGAAAAACTTTCCCTTTTTCTACGTGTAAAGGTATTTATCATTTTGTGTGTTCCTTTTTCTTTTCTATCCATATGAAAAAAATTATGTTACTTAGGCCTGGTCTTTGGAAAGACCAGGCCTAAGTAACATGACCCATACCAATGGTCCGGCAACCTATAATAAGCCCTATTTCCACAAACATAATAAATCCCTGGAAATATTGGATCTTTTCCCCCTTTGAATCCCCATCCACCTAAAATTTGGTAATTGTCATGGCAATTACTGGAACCCACAAAATAATTGTCATATCTTGTCTTATTTCTTCTAATGCACAACCTTCCCTGTTGGGGCCAATCCAGAGTCATAGCTGCATTTGTCTTTTTCTTGTCATGATTGTCTTCCTCAAACGCCCAAAGAGGTGTTTTTGTCTCTTCTATCACTTTTCTTTGAAATTTCACTCTTCTCTCTTCAACCATCTCTAAAAATACCTTTTCTTCCTCCTTTAACTCACAGGTAAGGTTGTACCTAATTATACTATCTAATGTTAAAATCTTATCTTCTAAAAAATATTCACCAAACGTTTTTCCCTCTTTTATTTTGTTAAGCTCGGGAACTACAGAAACTTTTGCAAAAATCTTATTTATGTCAGTGTAATAATATTCTAATCTACATGTTTTATAAAACAAACTTGCTAAAGCACTACATGTTATTCCATATGTCAAAGGGAGGTGATGATAAGTCACACCCTCTGCTACAGATGCAGGTAACTGCACAAACATAGCAATCTCTTACATCCATTGTTTCTACGTACTCATACAGTAATTTAGTAAAAACATTTTTTGAAAAATCTGTTATTGATTTGTCCTTGTGTAATTCTGCACTACTCTTTAAAATAACTGGTTCTTGAGTGTTAGCTCCTTTTTCTTTCTCAGTGTTATTAGACATTTCTACTACAGCTAAACTAATTGGAATAGTGATTGCTAGAACCACCCATACTGTTATTAATAATCCTGTACAAAAACAGCACATCTTGCACCATCTACTTAAAAACTCACATTTACATTTTCTATCTCTAGTATTCTCCATTTTGTTTTATAACCTTATTTATTTGTTTTCTAGAAAATTGTGTCACTACACCTCAGCCAATGTTTTGTCTTTGCTTGGTACTTTCTTTTAATTCTTTCTCAGAATTCTTTCTTTGTCACATCCGGTAAATTTGTCAGATTCAGTGTTTTGTCAAATCCGGTAGAAACTATCTAAACTTCTTCAGGTTTGTTGCTCTTCACTTTCACCAATCAGGTTTCTTTGTTCTGGGTTTTCGTGAGTGTTCTTTTCTTCTTTGTTGACTAGTCAAAGCACGATACAACCATTCAGGCGATCTATACTTCTGATTTACCTTCTTTATTCTTTTCGTTTTCTGCAAGTGTTTTCCACCTTGTTTTTCTTGCTCTCTTTGACTTGTTATTTCATTCACTTGTTCAGCACTTTTCCCATCCAACCTTATGATTCTGTATCTTAATTTTCTTACTTCGTTGGGCCAATTGTCTCCTTTTCTTGGCCTTTTTGCTTCACTTCCTTTTTCCTCTCTTTCTGTTTTCCAATTTCTTTTTCTTGTCTCTAGTTTTTGATTTCTTTCTTCCCCACTTTCTTCAGATTCTGTTTCAATTCTTTCGTTATTTCCTCTTATTTTGAAACTTATAATTTCATTTTCTTCTACTTGTGGTTCTTTTCTTATCTTCCTTCGTTCACCTATTTCTGTCCCTCCTCGAGGTTCTTCCGAATTTGTGTCAGTCTCTCTATCTGCTTCTAAATTTCCCTGTTCTTGTGTTTGACTATCTGTCCCTACTGCTCCTCGGAGATTTTCCGATTTTTCTAGCTTTTTGTTTGAAACTCTCCTTCTTCATCTATTAATATTATCTCCGAAGGATTTTTACCACAACTTGTACTTGGTTGCTCACTGTCACTATCTTCTGGCTCAGTTTCTTCTCTTATGCTTTCAAAATTCCAATTTCTTTTTAGAATTTCTTCACAATCCGAATGCTCGGTATCTGATTCTGAACTGGTGTCAGATATTTCCAGATGTCGACTTACAGGTCGATCTTCAAATTCTGGAACTTCAGCTATTTCTTCTATTTCCTCTTCTTCTTCTATCGTTGCACTTGTAGTTGGGTCTTCCAGATGTCGACTTACAGGTCGATCTTCAGGTTCTGGCACCCTGTTTGTTTCTTCTTCTCTTTCTGTTTCTGAACTGTTATCCAATACTTCCAGATGTCGACTCACATGTCGATCTTTAGGTTCTGGAACTCTGATGGTGTGACTGGCATGTACCCAGTGTTTCACTCCTGCACACTTGACTGCAGTGGTCGTCACCAGGATCACTTGTCGTGGTTCGTCCCAGCGAGGAACCAAACAGTTTCTTCTCCGGTGGACTTTTATGTCGAACCCAATCTCCTGGATTCAAGTCGTGAGCTGGTTTTCTTTCAAGAGTGGTCGCATCCGGTCCAACCTGATGAAACACAGAACGCACCACATCAGCCAATCCTTTGCAATAATCCAGCACTAGATCATCAGTTATAGTCAGTAGCTTGTTGACAGGTACTTGTGCTTGTCTCATTGCTCGTCCCATGATTTTTCATGGGGACTGAGTCCAGTTTTCCTTTCCGGAATACTTCTGATTGTCATCAGAACTAATGGCAAAGCATCTGGCCATTTGAGTCCTGTAGCTTGACACATTTTTTCTAACATGTTCTTGATTGTTCCATTCACTTGCTCTACTATTCCAGAAGCCTCTGGTCTGTATGCACAATGCAGTTTCTGTTTAATACTAAGTGCTTCACAAATCAGTTTAACTAATTCATTTTGGAAATGTGTTCCTCTATCTGTTTCAATCGTGACTGGAAAACCATACCTCGGAATGAATTCTCGCAGCATAAGTTTTGCTACCGTAATACTATCATTCCTTCTTGTTGGGTATGCCTCCACCCAACGGGAAAACAAACAGACGACCACTAGGACATACCTTAGTCTGTTGCAAGGTGGCATTTCAATAAAATCCATTTGCATTCTTGTGAAAGGACCCCCTTCTCGTCCTATTGTTCCTAGACTCACTACTGTCCTCCTTCCTGGATTTAACTGTTGACAAATAAGACATCTCTGACAAAGACTCTCAGCTATGGCTCTGAATTTTGGATTATACCATGTTTGTCTAAAAAGTCTGATCATTGAATCTCTCCCAATATGGGCTTGTCCATGGTACATCCGTGCCATGTCAGAAATCATGCTATCAGGCATGACTGGTCTCTCATCCCTGTAAACCCAAACATCAGTCTCTTCATGTTTTCTACATCCTGCTTTTATCCAGGTATCTTTTTCCTCATCCTCTGCGGCTTCTTGTAACTGTCTCACCTCATCCCATGTTTCAATAGAGTTAGTAAAAAGCAAAGGACAAGAAATATGCTCACTTTCACGACATTTGTTCAAAGAAACCACGGGGCATATTAACAACCAGGCGATAGTCAATTATCGCCGCTTTAGCGTCCGTTTTCGGACGGAAAGCGGCGATAATTCTATCGCCTAATCAGCAAGGTCACGCTATCGCGTGAATCCCTGCACTATCGCCCTTTCCCCCAACGCCCATCCTTGCATCTCTAATGAGATGCAAAGTGGGCGATTACTAGGCGTACCCCAGATGGGCTACGTTGTAAATATCGCCGATGTGCACATCGCAATATTTACAAGGCAGCCCACAGGATGATAGCAGACGTTAGATTTTGGCGAAAACGGCTGTTTCGCCAAAATTTAACGTCTGCTATTATCCCGACTTAGCCATCCCTAACATAGGGGTGGATTCTGCTGATACGACCACAGGGTCGTATCAGCTAGAGTCTATCGCCGTTGCAGGGAACATCGCTGGAAAACCAGCGATGTTCCCTGCAAAACGGCGATAACCTCGCTATCTCTGGAATTTTTATCGCCCTGGAGAAGCGTGTTGTTAATAACTCGCTACCAGGGCGATAATTTCCGGAGATAGCCAGCGATAAGAAATCTATCGCTAAGCACGGCCAGCGATAATTATCGCTGGCCGTTGATAATATGCCCCCACATTCTTTGCACAGTACTGTGCCATTTCGTCAGCATATTTATTACCAACAGTTATGTAGTCTTCCCCATTTTTATGTGCATTGCACTTCACTACAGCGATCTGTTTAGGCAGCTGTATCGCCTCAAGCAGCTTTTTCACAAAATCTCCATTCCTAATGGGTGTTCCTGCAGACGTCAAGAAACCCCTTTGTGACCAAATCTGACCAAAGTCATGCACAACCCCAAAGCCGTACTGGCTATCTGTCACAATCGTAACCCGTACATTTCTTCCCAACTTGCATGCTTGAATCAGAGCTACTAATTCTGCGACTTGGGCAGATCGTACACCTTTCAGACAAGATGCTTCCATTACAGTTGCTACTGTGCAAACTGCGTATGCTGCACTTAGAACTCCATCACTCGTTCTCAAACATGAGCCATCCACAAACAGAATATAATCTGAATCTTTCAAAGGCTCATCTCGTATGTCAGATCTTGGTTTTGTACAGTATTCGAGCACATTCAGACAATCGTGATCTACTTCATCCATTTCAATCACACTCTCTTCATCTGGCAATGATGTTGAAGGATTCACATTCATACATCTGTCAATGGTCACATTATCTGCACTCAAAATTACCTTTTCATACCTAGTCAGCCGACTATGTGTCATGTATTGTGTTTTCGTTCTTGTCAAGAGAATTTCCACAGAATGGGGAACATATACTCTCAGTGGATATCCCATCACTATGCCTTCACTCTGTTCCAGACTCACACAAGTAGCAGCAACTGCTTTCAAACATCCAGGCAACGCTTTCGCTACAGGGTCTAAAACAGCTGAAAAATATGCAATTGGTCTTTTCATAGTTCCATGTCTCTGTACCAAAACTGAAAATGCACATCCATCTCTTTCACTGCAATACAGCTCAAAATCTTTCTCATAGTCAGGCATTCCCAATGCTGGAGCCTCACATAATTTCTTTTTCAGCTCTCTGAATGCTTTCATTTCTTCATCATTCATTTCAAAAGGATCTTTAACATCCTTCTTTGTCAGTTTCTGCAATGGTTTAGCAATCAGTGAAAAACCGCTTATCCATTGTCGACAATATCCAACCATTCCCAAAAACATTCTTACCTCTCTTTGTGTCATTGGAGCTCTCATTCCTTGAATCATTTTTATTCTTTCTGTCGTTACCTTTCGCACTCCTTTCTCAATTTTATGCCCTAAATACTGAACTTCTTGTTGACAAAACTGCAATTTTGAAGGGGACACTTTATGTCCTCTTTTTGCTAAATGATTCAGCAAAGCAATTGTATAATTGACACATGCTTCTTTTGTTTTTGATGCCACCAGTAGGTCATCAATATACTGAACCATTACTGACTTTTCTGGCATTCTTAGATCTTCCAATGATTTCTTTAGGATCTGATTAAAGATTGAGGGACTTTCTGTGTACCCTTGAGGAATTCGGCACCATGCCAAAATACGCTCTCCAAACCTAAACGCAAATAATGGCTGGCTATCTGGATGCAATGGAATAGAGAAAAATGCATGACATAAATCAATTACTGTGTACCATTCTGCTTCACGTGGAATCTGGTATAGAATCACAGCAGGGTTCGGTACTATTGGGCAACAAGGCACAACAATTTTGTTTACCTTCCTCAAATCCTGTACAATTCTATATGTTCCGTTTGGCTTTTTCAGTCCCATTATTGGCGAATTACATGGACTGCTCATGATTTCTTTTAGAATCCCTTGTTCAATCATTTTATTTATTACTGGCGTTATTCCTTCAATTATTTCTGGAGTCAATTTATACTGGGGCGTATTTGGGTAACTCGTTCCTTCTTTCACTGTTATTTTAACGGGATCTACTCCTTTCATTAATCCTACATCTTCTCCTGTAAAGCCCCACACTTCTTCTTTCACTGTCCTTTTCAATTCAATTGGGATTTTCTCTGCATCAAATACAGGAAACAAACCATTTACTTCTGGTTCTAAATTCACCATTGTCATTTTATACAGCACATCCTCATCTGGAGTCTGAAATGCAATTCCGTCTGGGGTACAATAGATAGTGCAGTTCATCTTGCACAATAAGTCGCGTCCTAAAAGGTTCACGGGACTACAGTCACATACCACAAATCGGTGCATTTCACTAAATGGACCAATTCTTACCTTTACTAATTTAGTAAGAGGCGTTTTAATTTGCTGATTCGAAACTCCAACTACTTGGATATGTTCACCTGAGAGAGGAAGGTTTGGAATTTCCACTGACCTAACAGTAGAACGGGTAGCCCCAGTGTCAACAAGGAATGTTAGATTTGCACCATTCACTTCTCCATCCACAAATGGACCAGACTGATCCTCCTCTAGAGTTGCGCCAAGCACGCACTCTTCCCCCTCTCTTAGGCACCGTCAGGAACTTTCATCCGTGTCATCCTCATCCTGTCGCAACCAATATTGAGAAATTGCAGCTGCACGCGGCAACTGTTTTACCTGTTCTCCTCCGTAGAATCCTGTTTCTGCACTGTATTTCTGTTGGTTAACACTCTTGGGAAGTGGTGGTTGTGGCACCTGACCTGGTTGAGTAACTACCTCACTCTGCACCTGTGAATTTAATGATTGATTTTCCACATTAGGTTTTGGAGGAAATTTACACTCGTTTCTCCAATGTCCTAGCTTTCCGCAGTTGTGGCATGGCCACTTTTTCTTTGCCTCATCTATGCTCATTTGTCCTTTTCCTTTACCTATATTAGGTCGGGATTTAAACTGTCCTGTTTCATTACCAGTATTACTCAATTGAGCTTCTTGCTTCTCTGCAACTTTCACCTGTGCCCACATGGCCTTTTCTTTCAATTTACGCTGTTTACTCTCAATTTCATCACTGCAATACTTAGCATATCTCAAAACTTCATCCACTGTGCTATTTTGCCAACCAATTAAATGCTGCTTAATCATTTCACTTATCTCTAGTTTTAATCCATACACAAACCTATATACAAAATGACTCATATCTTTCTCACTCAGTGTCTCATAACCACTATACTGTTTGAAAACCAACAACAATCTCTCATAGTAGGCGTGCACTGACTCTTTGCTTTCCTGCGTTGTTCTGTCTATTTTTACCCAATCTGTTTCTTTTGGTGGAATTTTATTCTTCAAAAAGGTAACTACTTGGTCGTACTTCCTCATCACTTCTGGACCTGGCGCTCCTGTTTTAGCATCCCTTGGATTTTCTACAGTTGGCCAATCAATGGTAATCTTACATTCTGTCCACAAATCAGCTGGCACTACTATATCAAACAATCCATCCAGATCTATCCACAGCACTTTTGACACCTTAACAAATCTTTCCACTTGTCTGTACCATTCTACTGGTTTCTCTCTCAATTTTGGGAAGTCATTTGTAAATGACAGTATATCCTGTCTGGTCCATGCAACATGCACATAACTACCTCCTGGAGTTTCTCTCATCGGGTACTCCCTAACAACTGGTTCCCTATCTGTCACTGCAAAAGCCAAAGATGCTTTATCTGTTGTTTTCTCATTCCTCTTTGACCATCTATTTCTCCATCTATCCACATCACCCCATTTTCTCAATAAAACAATCAGCTCTTTTATTTGGGTCAGTCTTCCTGATGTGTTCAAATTTTCACAAAAATCTACTCTGTACGGTTTCTGCAACGTTCTCACTTTCACAAATTCTACTCCTAGTTCACTTGCGATCTCTTCCAATTTGTCATGTAAATTTCTAGCTCTCCAAGTAAGACTCTTGCACAAAAACATAATCTCATCATCCTGATAATTTTTTAGTTTTTCTGTTCCAATTGTTCCCAAAATCAATTCTTCCATGTCTATTTTCAACCTAATTACATCTAATGGTTTTTCTTCCGGTTCTTTTGCTTTTAGCGCTTTCCTCCATTCGTTTAACTCTTCTGGAGTCGGACCTACAGGCGTACTATTTAATTCTATCCAATCGCTGCTTCTTTCTGGTGTTCCTGATGCGGACTCTGTCACCATAGGCATTCTCCTAATCTCATTTTCATTTATCGTCAAATTTGTAGGTGGGCTTGGTCTACAGGTACTAGCCAAATTGTGTGCACCTTCATTATTCAGTTCCATTCCTTCTCTTTTTCTTTGCAAATGTGAATTCATGGGAATCACTAAGGAATGTTCATTAATTTTCTGATTCTCAAAAATTGGCATTACTGGACCTATCGTTACTGGTACAGTTACAGCTTCCATATTCTTGGTCAATTCTCTTATTTTCTCAGTCAATTCTTTTGTCGTTTTTGCTAATTCAGTTGCATTGTCACTTTCTATCTCTTCATTTTGTGAAGTTTTAAATTGTTCTTGTGACCTATTTGTTTCATTTCTTCGTTCGGGTTTTTTATTCCTCCCAGTTTCCATTGGCGGTGCATTAGGTGTCACCACTGCAGATGTCTGTTGGTATGGAGGTGGGTTTCTGTTTAAAATATCTTCCAGCAATTCGTCATCTGTTTCACTACCACCATACACATACTTTTCTACCACTACATGCTTCTTTTTCTCTGTACACTTTCTCTTTGCTTCTTCCACAACTGTAAAAGCTGGAAACAAACCTCCTGTCATGTTAGCATATCTCCAACGCTTTACTCTGTCCTCATGATTTACTTCCCACAACCTTCCAGGCAAAAACTCATGATTCTTTAATCCTCTGAATCTCTCTCGCTCATACATCTCATCTTCCCATTCCGTTAAAGCTTCAAACTGTGTCGGTCTAGGTCTAGGTTCTAACATTACCATCTTTTCTCTCAAGTTCCGTAGTACAGCTACATTAAATGAACCATTCTCAGGGAAAGCCAATGCTCCATCATTCTTGGTGTATTTTGTCCAATTTTCTAACCATATGCATGTATGATATCCATATTTCAGCATCATATGTGAAGCTGGTGATTTCGGCGGAGGAATTATTTGTCCCTCTCTAGTCACTACCTTTTTGTCTTTCTTAAAGAAGTTCTTAACTTTCGACATCCATGACGTTTTCTCTTTACCATACTCATAGTACGACATGATTCACAACCTTTTTCTCCTTAAACGATCCGCAATTCCACACTGTTCTCTATGCGTTATTTCAACCAATACTAGCGCGACTCACACCAACACTCCAATCAGAGCGATTTCTGTCTACGGCACACTGACCAATCCCAGCGCGGCTTTTGTCTACGTCAGTTCTGCTCCTGTTCTCATGTGACTATCGCACTGTCCAATCCCAGCGCGGCATTTGTCTACGTCACTTCTGCTCTTGACCCCTCCTTTACAAATTTTATCAGCAATTTCTTTTTCAACAATTTTTGTTAGTTACAACATTTTAACCACATTTCCATTGTCTGATTCGCTAAACCGAAAAGATAGCTTTGACCATTTACACAAGAATTCTGTATTTTCCAGTAGGCAGCGCTTACCTCTACCCTACCACAGAATTTTCAGTTTCGCCGATAAAGTAGCACTTCCCTCTACCTTACCCTTCTTTCAAGCAATCAGTAAACCCGTTTCTCTGGGGATAAAACACATGTGGAGACTATACTGCTCCTGAGAATTAAGGCCAGAGTTTCACAAGAAAAACCGATCACTATTTCACTTACACACCTTTTATACTCAAAATGTCCCTATTATAACACAACCTGTGTTATTACCAAAAATGAATTCAGACAGTGTACAATTCCATGCGACTTCTCTTGCCACACGTGTTCCACTTCCTACTTCCCGGAAGCGTGAAAACTTACATATAACATAACGCGACTCAACAAAAAGTGTTAGACATGAACTTATCAATAATCAATAATCAATAATCAACAAACTAATCTATAGTAACCATCCTCTGCTACCAAGAAATCTGATCCAGCGCTAACAATAAAAATAATTCTCCTATTATGCTTTGGTCATCCAGGTGCAATTATTTCTCTAACACACACACTATATCCATATGATGGTGGGGCCCATAACACCTCATATACATTCACTTACTCATTTGTTCCCTGGATTTCCTCCGTCATGAACCTAGGAGAAAAACGATTCGCTGGAAGGAGACGGGATACCTCTTTTATCATGACATAATATTTCTTATTTGCTTTTAAGGTATTCCGCTCATTGGTCGATGAACCAACTAGTAGGAATCAGTCGATGGTGATTAAGACCAGCTCAATCACAATGAACTCTTTAACATTTCATTTTAATCATTGAGCTAAAGAATCACTGAGTCATTTGTTTAAAGAATAATAAAGTTTATATAAAGTTTTGAATGCAGGAAATGAGATTAGCTTATTATTCAGATCATTACATTTATCATCAATATAAGAATAGTTTGAAATTGCAAGGCACTTTTATTAGACGGAAAAATGAGGTTATCATAACAAGAACTCTATAGATGAATCTATCTATCTATCTGGGGAAAAACCTAATAATTCTAATAAAATCTATCAAGAAAAAGTTCTCCTAAAGCAGCATCTTTATACTCAACTGGAAAAGTAAAATAACAGCAGCAGCATCAGCTCGTCAGCATCAGCAACCGCAACTTCTCCCATCTACAGCATCTAACTCACGCAGCATCTAACTTCTGCAGCATCTCCCACAGCAATCGAACAGCATTCTACTCTCCAGCATTCTTCGCAGCATTCTAACCCCTCCCACCAAGAGTAGGTCTTCTTATACCCTAATTCTAGCTTACAGCATAAAATGTTTCTTCTTCATGGCGTGATTCATTCTCATTGGTCAAAACTTCAGGTCCATATACATTTTAATCAAACTTCCTGGTCTTAACCAGTTCCGTGTGGAATGTCCATGCAAGCATCGTTTCCCACAGTTCATGCAATTGCTCATCCGTTTCGATCAGTCCAAATTGTATCTTTTTCTGTTACATTTTGTGTTAACACAGTTCCGTCTATTGATTCAGTCGGACTTCTCACGCTTCTTGCTGATCATCTTGGCACACATCTGCTCAGAAGGGTCACAACAGCCTTGACCATACTTTCATCTTAGCCTCTCAGCATCAGCACGTGATCATCCTTTTTCCACAGCCTCTCTCCTCTATCACATGGTCTCCCGCTCATGCGTACTCTAGCAACTCGCGGCCATTTTATACTACTGCTCGACAGGCCTAAGCGCACTATTTTCAAAGATAAACAAAATATTGTTAAAACAAAGAAATATAAACCCTTTCGTTTCCCTCCCGTCTTTCTACGTACCCCAATTAGGTATTACCTAGCAGAAGCAACATATAAAGCTGTCCCTTACTTACCATCGCTTTATTTTGCAACCACACGTTTTATTTAAAAGCACAAATCATGCATTTATTATTTAATTAGTACGCAAATATTATGTTATGTTAAACACGTAAACAATTATAAGTCAATTAATTTGCATACAGAATAGCGTGTTACCTTTTTCCCTTAACATGTAACATACTTTGTTGGTTATTTACTTGAACGAACATGTTTATTAATATTTTACGAAAATATTAGGAGGTTAAAATTTTTACATTTACCCTGCTCCATCAATACATACATACATACATATATGCAAGTCTCCTTAAAATCAGCAACAATGTGGGCTTGGGGAGGAGGTGACCGAAGGTGCTCCCCTCTGGGTTTTTTGGGTGCGTGCTAGGCTTGACGGCACTCAGAGATTGGTGGAGCTGTAGGGGGCAGTGAGAGGTTCCATGTTTCAAAGTGGGTCAAAGGCTCTCTTTTTTGGGTAAGTAGAATGGAAGTGCCACCTGTGGAAGGAGTGGTCTGTGTTTTCAGGCATGTAGATTAGTGGTCACTTGTGGGCTGTGGATAGGCTGGGGATGGCGGGAGAAAAGAGCAAAGGCAGTGATGAAGGCTCTATGATGCTTACAGCGGCCCTAGATCAAGCACATACCTGCCAATTCACATGGTGCCACCGTGTGACACACAATATCGGCTCCCAGGACACGGTCTCCCATTGAGGAGCCGATATCACACAGTGGCAGGTAAAACAAGCTGAAAACCCCTGTAAACAGTGGATTTCCAGTTCGTTTTCCAAGGCTTTGAACTGCTGACTCCCATAAAGGGTTGTGAAAATGCACCAGCCTCAGCAAGCTTTTTTTTGGGGGGAGGAGGGGACTTGGGGTGATATGGGGTTCAAAAGGGCCTACTATATACTTCTCTGCATGAGGCCCACCCCCTTCAAGGCCCCACCCCCTCCTCACTCGGTGAGATTGTTCTTCAAGTTGGCAGGTATGCAAGCATAAATTCCCATGAGGGTGGGCCAACGGATACATTCAGTGAAGGGAGTTGCACTGACCGTTTTGTCCTGCCCCGCCACCCCACCCCCGGCCGAGCAGCACAGCAACATGTGGGGCATGAGCAGCATGCACACTCACCTTCTACAAGTGGAAGTGTAATGGGAGCTCACAGGGAATAGGGGAGACACATTGTGATGTTGCAGCCAGTGCAGTGGAGAACAGGAGAGCATGGTGGGCTCGGTGCCCATGGCCAGCTTCCAGACAGCCGGGCCTGACTCATCCAGAGGTTTATATATATACACCGAGGACCAGATTTAGCGTAGTATTGCACCGCCCTTGCATCACGCATGGTGTCGCAAGGGCAGCGCAATACTAAAGTCACATTTACCAAACAGCACAAGGCCACCTTGCGTGGCCCTGCACTGCTTGGTAAATCTCGAGTAACTGACCTACTTATGGAGTTTGGTGTATTCCCAGATTTGCCGAGACTGGTAAACATGTGAATGCATCAAAATGTTGCCCCTTCCCAGGGGAGGCACAACAAGGAGAAAAATATTTATTTCTCCTCATTGCTTCCTCTTTTGAAGTATGCTGCATACAGCGGAAACAAGCGGAAGGTTGTTCATTGGATATGATGAGGAATTTGGGGAGGTGGAGGTCTTATTGTTATAGAAGAGATGTATGACCTGGTTGGCTGCTGGGTGCTCAACTTTAACATTTTTTGTTGTCTTTGTTCGAGGTTGTGTGGTTGTTGTTTTTGTTCTAGATTGTGTGGTGGGTCCCACCAACTCATTCATATCTGTATTTATGACCATTCATTAGTGAAGTGGGTGGCCAGGTAAGCAGAGCATAGGCTAGCACCTGCTGATGCAAGAGCTCAAATCCAGTGGTGGGATAAAAGGGCATGCAATGGGGGAATATGTTGGCATTGTTGGCACCTTTGATTAAAGGTAGGTGTTGTCCCAGTGATCTGAAGGTCAACCTGGGAGAAAATGATGTGGTTGAGTTGAAGGCTCTGGCATTACTAAAAAAATATGAAAAGAGACATCAGGAAACTTAAAGTTTGTTGACTGGAACTTCTATCTTGTGGGCAGAATTAATACCATGGCATGTGTGGTGTGGCACATTTAAATAGGTAAAATGATTTTGTGCAATGGAACCTACGTTATGGAAAGAGGTTGTGGATTGAGTGTATTTGGGGCATTACAGTTAGAGATTATTTTATGCTGTGCAGGAGTTTGGGGTAGGCTGAAATTGACGTGTAGTGAGACCCTTATTTAGCCTTTGATGCATTTTGACTGGGTTCATGGTGCTGTTATATGCGCCTGTCTCATTATAGCAGCTTTTTGCACATTAAAGATATGTCGTGGTTCCTGTGTTTGTCACCGCCCTCCAAGCCTCATGGGGGCTTGGAGGGCGGTGACAGAAGGAGCTCTCCCCCCTGGGCTTTTCGGGTAGGTTTGTGTGTGCAATGCACCACAGTAGATGGGGACTGGTTGGGTTGTATGGGCCTAGGCTTGGTCCCATGTTTCAAGGTAGGTCAAGGGACTCTTTTTTGGGTAAGTAGAGGGCAGGTAGGGCTAGCAGATAGTGATGAGCTCTGCTGGTGGGCTGCTCTGACAAAACTTGCGAAAAACACGTTGTTGTTTTTTAAATGCACATTGCACTCTGCACATCGTACTTGAAGTACTTTTAATAGTACCAACTTTAAAGTCTTTATTTGTATTTGTGCCGCACTCTCACCTGTTACGGTGACCCCCGACCTCCTGCCCTGTTCCGCCGCTGCTGAATTGCCGTTTGAGCGGAGGGCGTGGCCAGGTCAAGTGACTTTCTCCTCACTTCCGCCTGACTCTGCAGACTAGCACTCAGCTTCCGGCGGCTCCCCGCCTATTTAATCTGCATGCCAGCGAGGACACGCAGCGCTAGCAGACAGTGATGAGCTCTGCTGGTGGGCTGCTCTGACAAAACTTGCAGTAAACACACTGTTGTTTTTTAAATGCACATTGCACTCTGCACATCGTACTTGAAGTACTTTTAATAGTACAAAATTTAAAGTCTTTATTTGTATTTGCGCCGCACTCTCACCTGTTACGGTGACCCCCGACCTCCTGCCCTGTTCCGCCGCGGCTGCATTGCCGTTTGAGCGGAGGGCGTGGCCAGGTCAAGTGACTTTCTCCTCACTTCCGCCTGACTCTGCAGTCTAGCGCTTAGCTGCCGGCGGCTCCCCGCCTATTTAATCTGCATGGCAGCAAGGACGCGCAGTGGACGCGCGCAGCGGGGGTGCCGACGACAAGCCCGTCGGCGCCCTGCCGCGGCTGGCCAGGGCAAGGGACCAGAACCCCAGCAAGGTTTCCGAGGGAACAACACTTAAGGTACTCAGGAGATCAGCTTAGAGCATTAGAGCTCCCACTCTTAACAGCATGTAGGCACTCGCTATCTGCGGAGTCAATGCCACTGCAATGCTTGCACTGCTCTTTCCAAACAGGCGCGCCTAAGGCAGCTCTAGTAGGGCAGCACAATCTTAAACTTCTACTCATTAACTGTAGGTCGCTGAATAAACACAAGGTGGAAATTCACGACTGCGTCTTGGAAAACCAACCCGATGCACTATTCCTTACAGAAACCTGGTTGCACGAGTCCTCCGCTCCTGACATACCACAAGCATTGCCACCTGACTACGGTATCCTCAGACAGGACCGCATAGACAAGCATGGAGGGGGCATAGCGATAATCCACAAACGGTCCTTAACCTGCTCTATGCATGCAGTAGACATAGACCAAAATGAAGCAGCCTCCTTCACAATAAAGGCAGCCGAGAACCACACAGTCAATGGGTTTTTGATATATCGACGGCCTGGAGTAGCTTCGGGATTTATTCCTCAACTGGTAGAACTAATGGTCCAACCTGCACTACGACATAGCAATCTAACTATCCTGGGAGACCTAAATTTGCACTTTGACAACCACTTGTGGCGAAGCCCAGTTTCTACGGCAAGAACTTGCTGGCCTCCAGCTAACTTTTTAATCCATGCACCCGACACACCAACTAGGGCACATATTAGACCCTATTTTCTCCAGCTGCTTAGATCTGGTTGTTGACCCCCCGATTGCTGTCCCCTGGTCCGACCACCACCTTGTGGCCTTTTATATCCCCCTATCCAAACCACTCCCTCAAGCTAGAACAGTACCTAATACCACTCACAGGAAATGGTCCAAATTTAACGCTGTGAGTTTTACTCAGGCTCTACAATTGAACCAACCCTCCCTAGGTAAGGACATTAATGAGGCAAGTAGAGTAGTTGATAAATGGATTACTGAAGCACTGGATGTGGTTGCTCCATGGACATCCAGTGCCCCCCGCAGACGTACGAAATCTGCACCTTGGTTTAATGAAGCCGTGAGGATGGCTAAGCAATCTTGCAAACGCTTAGAGCGTAAATGGAGGACAGACTTTTCGGAGATAAACAAGGCTGCCTACAAGATGAACTTAAAACACTATCATTCCCTTATCAAGAAGACACGTGCTGCATTCTACAATGATAGGATTGAGCAAGCGGATAATTCCGCCAAATAACTTTTTGCTATTCTCAAAGATCTATCCTCTCTAGAGAGAACAGTGGCACCGGCCTCCAGTTCGCAGGAGTCGTGTAACGAAATTGCCGACTTTTTTGCCACAAAGGTATCAAAAATTTACGACACCTTCCCGGATGAGGCTCGCAATGGCACTGATTGTCAAACCATACGGATCCTGGAGTGGGGGGGATAACTGTCTTTCAGAATTCTCCCTTCCCTCCCTAGAAGATCTGAAAAAGGTAGCTTTAAGCATTAAATCAGGCTCCCCGACAGATCCAACCACGCCTAAAGTCATCAGCGTAGGGCTAGATAGTATACTACCCTGTGTGCAGCAGCTGTTAGAAACCTCCTTTCAAACAGGGAGGGTACCTGACACGTGGAAGCAAGCTATTGTTCTCCCCCTGAAAAAAACCCCTCAGCAGACATGAACCTACTGGAGAACCTGAGACCTGTCTCACTGCTCCCTTCTCAAAAATAGCAGAAAAGGTGGCAAACACACAACTGGTGGCACACATCAACCAACACAACCTATTCCACCCTTCCCAATCAGGTTTTAGAGCAACCTACTCGACGGAGTCTGCCATACTCTTAGCCACTGAGGCAGTACCCATGCGGGTGGATGAAGGCCTGACGACTGCGCTGGACCTATTGGACCTTAGTGCAGCTTTTGACACGGTATCCCATACAGTACTCCTACACCGTCTCAGACTAGGAGGACTGGGCGGGGCTGCCTTTAAGTGGATGACCTCCTACCTGTGGTAAGTGGGTTGTTGTTATTGGTGGGTGTATACTGCTTTAAGGAATGAAGGTGAGATAAGGTTCCATGGCTAATGCGTTGTATTCTCGAATGTTGTAACGAGTCATTATACTGCTCGCTGCTACCTGCACCTGTCGTGGGTCCTCAGCTCGTAAATAAAGCTATTTTCATGGAAATCTATTCTACCCATGCCTCCTGATTTCTAATCCGAAACCCATGCTACATTAATTGGCGACGATCTGGGATTTCGTTTCGACGGCTGATTTCGGACCCACCGACCAACTGCCTGTTTCCTACCGATCCTGATGCGGACCAACGGCCAGTTTCCGACCGATCCTGATGCTGTCTGAACTATTGAAAGTCCTGTGTCTCTGACACCCACGAGGGCTTCGTGAGTCAATTAATACCATTTTTACCATTTCTCTGACTTTACCTGTCTGGCTCCCACCGTCAGTTTGCTGCACGTTCTGTTTTCATTCAAATTGGAGTCTCGTGCCATCCTGAATCTCGAGCCATCATTGTTCTGCTTTCCACCGTCAGCGTGCTTCACGCGCTCCGTATTTCCTTGTGGTTGTTCTTCACCACGCATCTACACACTCCACGTCATACGCAGAGCACGTTTTTTGACGTTTTGGCAGCCATTTTAGGAAGTTGGGATATCCCTGCTTCATTTCTTCAGGACAGACGATATTCACGATATTCATCCTCACCGATTTTCGTTTTTTTTTTTTTTTTTGGGTTTTGAACTTCAGTTCTTTAACCACTTCGTGATTTCTCTTCTCCTTTATTTCGAAGTGCCATCGTTTTTTAACAGTGACAATTATTCAGAGCGCCAGTTTTCACAATTCTAGTAAGAATTTATATATTTATTTTGGGTTGTCATTCCTCACCATGTCTAACTCTAGTAATATTCTACCTCCTCCCCCTTTTTGCAAGTACCAGGTAAACCCATTACACCCTGGCATAAATGGTTGAGAGTGTTTTCCAATTACTTAGAGGCAATTGATGCCATTGATTACTCACCATCCAGGAAAAGAGCAATTCTGTTCAATAACCTGGGAACAGCTGGTCAACAATTATTTGATAACTTACCTTTTGTGTCAGCAATTTCCGGTGATGACAATTGGGATGTGTATCGCGAAGCACTTGCACGTTTAGGAAAGCAATACAAGGATGAACCATCAGTCATGGTAGAACGTCATGTGTTCTTTAAACGGAAACAAAAACAGGAGGAATCTATCGAGGATTATTTAGCCACTTTACGCGTTCTTGCTGCCAAATGTGAGTTCGGAACCAATCTCGACGTTTCACTAAGGGATCAACTTGTGTTCAATTGTTACAACAAGAAAATACAAGAGCGTATTCTCACATGTAAAAATCCCACTTTGGATGAAGTCATGGGAATTGCGAGAAGTATTGAATGCTCTGTTATTTCATCCAAAATTCTAACTGAAGATGCTAGTTCTAATCCCATGATTTCTCATAGCACAAGTGTCATGGCTGTTTCAGTCAAACAGTGTTAATGAACCTGATGTTAATTTAATCGCTTCTCGTTTTAGAAACAAAAGACCAATTGAAAGAAAAGATAATGTATTTTGTTACAGATGCGGTTCAAGATTTCATGTAGGCAACTTTCCCAATTGTCCTGCCATAGGTAAACGATGCATTAACTGCAAGAAAGTTGGGCATTTTAATACTGTTTGTAAAGCTATTAGGCACAAAACCAAAGTCAGTCAAATTAGCACTGAAGATGAAGCTATTTGTGATGCGTTGAATGTTGTTTCTCTTTCTGTTGAAGTTAACATGCTGTATGATAAAGTAATCAAAGGACCAATATGTGAAGTACTTATTGGTTCCATATCACTATATATAACGGCAGATTCTGGTTCACCAATTACGATCTTAGCAGATAAAACGTTTTACAAATTATGGAGTAATACGGTTTTGTCTCCCCCTGATGTTAATCCCAAAGCATTCGGGGAGTACGATATTATTATGTGTGGGTATTTTTCTGACACGATCAGATTTAAGGATAGGGAAATTCATACCAAGATATATGTGGCACAAAAAGGCAGAGATATTCTTGGATGGCGTGACCAAGCTGGTCTTGGTATTCTACTGAGACCTGGGCATTCAGAACCAGTTGTTCTCGGTGATATACCTATACTTGCAGTAACAGCAGTTCAATCACAAGATTCCTCTTTACTCCATTTGTTGGAAAAAATATAATACTGTATTTAATGAGAAGATTGGTCTGGTCAAAGGTTTTGAACATTCTATAAAATTGAAAGAAAATGCTGTTCCTATCATTCAAAAAGTAAGACATGTACCTCTCTCAGTGAGAGAAGATTTAAAGAATCATCTTGCTTCATTGTGTTCACAAGACATCATTTGTCCCATTGAGTCTTCCGATTGGGTTTCGGCTGCAGTCGTTGCACGCAAATCCTCAGGAGATATCCGTCTCTGTGCGGATCTGAGAGTGTTAAATCGCAATATTGTAGTAGATTGTCATCCCCTGCCTCGTATTCATGATATGTTAGCAAAAATTGGGCATAGCAAATTCTTTTCCACCATAGATTTGCGTTCGGCGTATCATCAAGTTCCATTATCCGTAAAGTCTCAACCTTTGACAACTTTTGTTACACCATTTGGTGTTTACATGTACAAAGACTTCCTTTTGGGCTTGCATCAGCTGCCAGTATATTTCAGAGGTTAATGGACCAATTTTTTCATGATATCCCCGGCATTCAGGCATTTCAGGATGACATATTAGTACATTCGGAGTCCATTGAACAACATTACATTCTTTTAGAAAGAGTATTAAACACCTTACAGACACATGGTATGACTGTTAATGTTAAGAAATGCAATTTTCTCACTCAAGAAGTGGATTATCTTGGACACAATATTTCGAGTGAAGGTATTAAGCCCAAGACTTCCTTGATTGACGCCATTAAGAGTGCTCCCACTCCTTCAGACAAGGACGCCTTGAGAGCGTTTCTTGGTCTAAGTGAATACTATGCTCGCTTCGTTCAAGGTTATGCGTTGCAAGTACAACCTCTAAGAAATTTACTAAAAAAACATGCTAAATTCCTTTGGTCTGAGGACACTCAAGCTGCTTTTACCACTGTTAAAAATTTAATAATCAATGCTCCTGCCATCAAATCTTTCACACATGGTGTTGAAAGCATTATTACTGTGGATGCTAGCGCTATGGGTCTGGGTGCTGTTCTTAGCCAAATTGTGAAGGGACAGGAATGCACCATTGCTTTTGCATCTCGCACTCTCAGTTCGGCTGAACAGAATTACAGTACTATCGAGCGCGAGGCATTAGCATGTACCTGGTCAGTTGAAAAGTTCAGAATGTACATTTGGGGAACTAAATTCCAACTTTATACTGATCACAAGCCTCTGATGTATATGTTGGGAGATAGTTCTTCTAACAAAGCTTCTTCGCGACTCATAAGATTACTTGCTAGACTGCAAGAATTTAATTTTGACATCAAATATATACCAGGAGGTAAGAATGTACGGGCAGATTGCCTTTCACGTCTACCTTTACCTGGAATTGATGACAACGTCAGAAGTGAGTGTGATTTTGAATGTGTTTTTTCTGTGGAAGATGTAGTTCATAACACTAAAATTACCCAAGAGCAATGGTGTCGCGCATGCGAAACTGATGACTCCATGCGAAACGTTAAGAAGTTTTTAGTCAAAGGTTGGCCACAGGACAGAAATATCACTCTTGAGGAAAGGAGTTTCGCTCAAGTTGCTCCGGAATTATCCTTTTCTGATGGGATTTTATTAAGACAAGACAAGTTTGTTCCCCCCAAGGGGCTAAGAGATACTATAATTTCCTTAGCTCATGAGGGACACTTAGGCATCACAGTTACCACTAATAAAATCAAACAAACGTATTGGTGGCCCGGTATAGATAGCCAAGTTAAAAGCCACATTGACCAATGTCCGCAATGCTTGTGTTCTGACAAGCATTGGAAAACTTCTAGTGCGCCCCTTTGCCCGGTCCAATGGCCTAGTGGCCCTTGGCAAAAGATCAGTCTGGATTTTGCGGGCCCTTTTTCTGTTTTTGGTGAGGACAAGAAATTTCTTATTGTTGCTGTAGATTATTTCTCAAAATGGATCTATTTTGCTTTTGTTAAAAATGCGGACGCCAAATCAGTTGTACTGTTTTTACAACGCATATTTTGTATTGAAGGCACTCCCAAAGAAATAATCACGGATAATGGTTCCCATTTCATTGCACAGGAAGTTAATTTGTTTCTCACTAAACTTGATGTGAAGCATATTTTAGTTCCCCTTTATAGTCCATCTTCCAATGGTCTTGTGGAACGTGCCAATCGCCTACTTAAAGAAGGTGTCCAGACTGCTGTTAATAATGGTTTGGACGTCGCAACCTTTTTGTTTCAAAAATATGGAATTACAATACAACACCCCATAGTACCACAGGTGTGTCTCCGTATGTCTTACTTCGGGGTCGTTCTCCTATCTCCAAACTTAACCCCGCATGGTTAATCGACAAGTGTACTCATCCCACTATTGACCTGAAGAAGGTCAGACAAACGGTTAAGCAGAAACAAGATGCATATAAATGTAACTATGATAATCGCATGCATGTTAAACACAAGGTGTTGAGTCCTGGAGATTGGGTTCTTATTAAAAAACCTATGAGAGTTTCAAAAGGACAGTCTAAATTTTCTTCTCCTGCTCTAGTATTAAAAGTTTCTAGAATGGCAATATTGCTCCAAGACAGGGGATGGTGGAACATAAATGCTGTAGTCAAAATTACATCTGAACAAGCAGCCATTATTCATAAAACTAAAATTAAAATTGCTAAAAGTAACAACTCTGATCAAAACTGGTACGGGGTTGGTGATTTGACTACTCCTGTTGTTACTGATTCTGATGTTTCAAATTCTGGTCAAGGTGATTGTGTTTCTGGCATTCCCACTTCCAGATTACATTCTCATCCCATTTTGCCTGTCAATGGGGAGGGTGATGGGGCAGGTTTGACTAGTAGGAGCAGCTGCAGAGTTAGAACTGTTCCTGTTCGGTTAAGAGATTATGTTGTCTAACTTTTCTTTAGTGCTTACAGTAATTAATTTAGTAAGTTTTTTTTTCTTGTATTTTATTTTGTATTTTTGTATATTTTGTGTTTTTTCATTTAGATAGAAAGGGGGATGTGTGGTAAGTGGGTTGTTGTTATTGGTGGGTGTATACTGCTTTAAGGAATGAAGGTGAGATAAGGTTCCATGGCTAATGCGTTGTATTCTCGAATGTTGTAACGAGTCATTATACTGCTCGCTGCTACCTGCACCTGTCGTGGGTCCTCAGCTCGTAAATAAAGCTATTTTCATGGAAATCTATTCTACCCATGCCTCCTGATTTCTAATCCGAAACCCATGCTACACTACCTACAGGACTGCAGCTTCTGAGTTACTCAACCTCCACACACCTCCAAAAACATTGCTTTATCTCAGGGGGTGCCTCAGGGATCAGTTTTGAGCCCCACCCTTTTCAATGTTTACGTCTCCCCCTTAGCGGAGATTGTGGAGAATCATGGTGTCACCATCGTATCATACGCAGACGATACGCAGCTAGTGGTCACCCTCTCTCCTAATTCAGTGAAGGCAGCTAACAAGTTTGCGGACTGCCTAAAGGGCCTTGCTTCTTGGATGACAAGCAATTGCCTGAAACTGAATGGCAACAAAACCGAGATCCTGGTAGTAGGGAAATCTCCATCGATTTGGTCTTCAGCCTGGTAGCCAACAACTTTAGGTCCCGTCCCCAGCCCCAAAACAAAGGTGAAAAACTTAGGAGTCTGGCTGGATTCTACTCTCTCCTTCGAGACTCATACCAGGAAAGTTGCAGGCAAGTGTTTCGGAATCCTGAAAAAGCTGAGGAAAACCTTGGACATTTTGCCTCATTCTGCTAGGAAAACCCTGGTCCATGCCCTTGTGACATCTCAACTGGACTATGGTAATGTGCTATATCTAGGCGCAACAATAAAATGTCTCCACAGGTTACAATGCATACAGAACGCAGCAGCACGCCTAGTTCTGAATCTACCCAGGAAAACTTCCTCTAAGAAAGCACTTGAGTCCTTACACTGGTTACCCATAGCTAAAAGGATTCTCTTTAAGGCCCTGTGTGTCTGTCATCGCACCTTGCAGAATAAAGGCCCGCTCTACCTGCAGGACCTCCTGACTCCTTATAACCCAGGCCAACATCTCAGATCTACCGGGACTTACCTGGTTAGAGTTCCCAAGGTAAAAAAAGCACGAATGGGCGCTCGATCTTTTAGCTTCCTGGCAGCTAAAAATTGGAATGCGCTTCCTTTGGCTCTCCGTGCGGAACCGTCAGAGAACCTTTTCCGGAAAAGACTAAAAACTTGGCTTTTCTAACTATAAGACCTGCCATTGCTTTCTCCACAACTCCTGATCCTCTCTGACCCCCTTTATGCGCCGTCTACCCTTTGTTTTGTCTGAATAGCAGTCTCAGCGCGGAGACACACCAGCTGGTGTAACCAGGCGCTTTATAAGTGTCATTATTATTATTATTACTAGCTGTAGCGGGTAGGGTCTTCGCTTTTCGGCCAGTCCCACCCAACCCCTTTGTAGTCTTGTTATGGCTGTGGTAGATGGTTGGGTGGTCTTGCATGTTTGCCTTTAATGAGAGGGAGCTTGACAGAAGGGATGACTGACTGAGGAGATCGTTTAGTAGTGTAATAATTCCTGATTATGTAAGCTAGTTTTTTATGCTGTAGGCGCGTAAGGTTTCTTGATGCTGGCTCTGTAATGATTTTGTTGCTGGTGTGTAGTTGCTATCAGGTTTGACGGTTTTCAGGAGTTAAGGATAGGTTTCATTCATGGTTAGTCTCGCCCAGCCGCGAGCCATGCAGGTAAGAGCAGTGGGGCCGGGGAGGGGGGGAGGGGTCCGACAGATGACGATGGAAAACTAATTATTTATTTAATTTTCCCTCATCATCATCCGTCGAAATCCCCCCACCCCCACACGGCCCCACCGCTCCACCACTCTTACCTGCATGGGTCGCAGCTGGTCTCGTCCCTGGTCAAGCGGACCAGCTCGAGGGAGGGAAAGGGATGAGGGGTTGGAGGGAGTTGTGATCTGATTATGACAACTTAGCTACAACTGCTTGAAGCTAGCAGATGCATGACTACCTTATTGAGACACGTTGGTTTATGAAGAAGCAAGTGGTTTAGCTTCAACATATCTTCTGCAGTGAAGGTTTCCAGAATGCCATCTGAGAAACTGAAAGAGGTGGTTCAGAGACTATCAGACTATGGTTTGACACTTCAGAAGAGCAAATACAAGTCTTTAAAGGGCACCCTTGATTTTTTTTTTAGAGTTTTCTTTTCTAGCAATGGAGTCCAAGCTGACTCTAAAAAGCTACAAGATATTAAAACTGCAAAGTCGCCATGACACAAATTGTTATTGGCAGTAGTTAATTTGAGCCGGTGGTGTCCGGTGCTCAGCACCCGCATTTAATTGTCAACACCAGCACTTATGACTGTCTGCCGCATGGTGCCGCTGTTTGCCTAATTTAGAGATGAACACAGCGACAGTTGTTATGAATTAAATACACATTAAAAATTACCATTCCCTCCTGCCCAAGCCATTCTCATAGGTGCAGGGGACTGGAGTTGTCTGCTTTGTCACACTTGTAGAAGTGCGATGTTAGTAGTTGTGTTGCTGAGGCAATGAGTAGAACAAGCTGCAGTGGCCTCCTGACGAGGGCCATGTTTTTCACAAATTAAGCACTGGATTGGGGACTGCATCTTCCTGGGCCTTGCCACGCACTGTGTACGTGTCACCGTAAACCTCACAGCTGTAACCATCCCACGGCACTGAAACAGGTTGTTAGTGACGAGGATGGCACTGGCACCCCAACCCCTCATTGCGCCCCAGTTGCGTCGTCAATAAAATCGGCACCTTGGATGTGGGTGAGTGTGTGTTCTGCTACTTGTTTATGTTTGTGCAGAATATAAAATTTGAGGTTTTGCATTTTAAATACATCACAAGGACTTATGGGTAGCAGTTGTGCCAGATCGGCAGGGAAATATGTTGCAGCAGTAGCATAGCCCTCAAAATACACCAACCTTTTGCCACGTCACAGCTTGCTGCCACTCACTGGCTCTGGCTCACGAATCTGCAGAAGCTGTTGCGCCAACCTGGATTTGTGCTTTTTTAACTCACCCCGAGAGCGCCATGCATTTGTTCAAATCGTGCAAATCCAATTTCAGCGCCACGAGGGGCGTTAGATTGCCAACTGGCGCTATCTGCCGAGCCGGAAGTAGGTATGGGGAATAACCGTGTTGTTTTTGTTTCTCTTGTTCCACGCTTAGTACCACTTCCAATAATGCGCCAGTGTGATTGGCCACGAGCCGGTGACTGTGGGAGTAGGGGTCCAGGCCTGGAGGGTCTAACTGGGCCGTAAGAGGTGGAACAAGTGCACCCCACATCTCCTGACCCCCTCCAAACCTCCGCCCACCCCTTCCCCCAGTGTCAGTTCATTTACGCCAGTCTTTATTTGGCGTGAATACTTATGCTTCTTTCACAACCTTTGTTTCGTGTTTTGGTACTAAAAGACCTTTGTATCATGTTGATAAATGCGCTAGAACTGGTTGCTATGGATGCCAGCATCTGTTGCCATGGTGCGTGCTGGCGTTCATGAAGCTAAAGCACAAAAGGAAACGAATACTGACAAAACCAATAGGCTTGGCTTCGGAATAGTGTATGCACACAGGGGCACGGGTTGACATAGACCTAACAAACACACATAAAGGCCTAAAGGCCAGAGCTGCCGACTATGAAGCTGCTGAACCAGGTTCGATCCTCGGCGTCGGCTCAATATCCTGTGATTCTGGGCAAATATCTTAGGGTCACATGCATCAAAGGGAAAAATCGGTCGCAAACGGGCAGATTCTCAGAATCTGCCCCTTTGCGACCGGTATTTTTGCATTTGGGATGCATCATCCCATATGCAAAAATCGCAATTTAAGTAATCGCAAAATTTGCGATTACTTAAATTGCGATTGCATTTAAGGAATTGCAAATTGCGATTCTGTAAATGCAATGCATTAAACAAAATAATTTAGCGATTTCGCTAATAAGAATCGCAAATTACCATCAATCTAAAGTTGATGGTAATTTTCGATTTCTTTGAAAAATGCTTTTCGTGCATTTTTCAAAGTCACATGTTACACACACACATGCCCTTGGGGCATGTGTGTCGCAACATGTGGTTAAATTGAATTTCAGGGGTGCAACAGGGTATCCTTTTGGAACCCTTGCACCTTGAAATTGCATGCGCAATTTACGAGTACCTATTGGGTACTCGCAAATTGCGCATGCAATTCCCATTCATTCCTATGGGCCTCTGAGCCCATAGGAATGAATGGGAATCAATTCCTTAACTGCGACTCGCAATTTGCGAGTCACGATTAAGGAATGTTTAGGAATCGCTATTTTTTTAGCGATTCCTACATGCATAGGCTTTTGCGATTCCATAATAATCGCAATTAAGGAATCGCAAGAGCCTACTTTGATACATGTGCCCCTTAATCTCCCCGTGCCTACCATAAATGAATGTGTCCTTGTGTAACATAGCTAGTGCTCATGTAAAGCGCTCCAATACCTTTGTGTCGAGTTCGTGCTATATAAAACTGCAAAAAAATAAAAAAAATAAACATATGCAAATAGACGCTTACTCATGCACACGCGAGACACTAAACCTACAGACATCGGTGCACACTCCCAGGCACTGACAGACAGTCCTTGAGGTACAGAGGTACCATGCACACAGTGCTAAAGGCACCAATGCGTACAGACATAGGCACTGGGAGTAGGGGCGCAGGGGGTGCTGCAGCACCCTCAAAATAACCAGACGGAAGTTCAGAAGGCGAATGAGCAATAAAGATGCCTTTCCATTTTATTTTTATCTCGTCACGTTCTTTACCTTCAAAGACAGACACCAAAGTGTCAGGCTATGTCTTCAACAAATCGCTGCTCATCCGTTTACCATGGAGAGTGGTGTTTACTTTCTCTGACTGGGATCTTGTAAAGTGAACTATGAGACAATCTTACTGAGGTACAGGCAGTGTGAAAGGAAAAGCTACAGAATGTCAGTTTTTTTAACACACATTTAAATAGCTGTAAAATAACTTTACTCAACATATATCAACCTCTATTGAAATAAAGCATGTTTGTTTCTAATGCCGACGTGCAATGCAAACAACAATCAAAACAAAACAAACCAAGACACTTTATGGCGAAGTGCATATTGGAAATATTTGCTGAAAACCGATTTCCACACATTACCGTTTGTGCGCCATATGGCTTTATCAGTAAAATTGCATGCAGGCAAATTTTGAGGCCATTTCAATGGAAAATGTGCTGTCTGTAAATGGCGCTGCGCTGCTTCACCGTATTTAAGTAATATGCCTGTGACAGTATGAACCCCGGCTACATTCCATACCTCAGGGCTGGCTCTATGGCAGTGCGGCCGATGCAGCCGCACTTGCCGCTGACCTGCGGTGCGCCGTTTTAAGAAATAACACTGGTCTAAAAAGCACCTGCTGCACAGTTCTGTTTTTGTCCAGCACTTTTCAGGCAACAATAAAAATGTCAAAATATCTCTTCTGATGAATGTTCCTGCTGGAGAGAGACCAGAGTTTTGTCTAGTGGCAGTTTCCACTCATGGTAAAGTAGGGCAGAGGGTTAATATGTCTGCTGCAAAGAAGGTGCACCACACATTTCACCAACTCTATTTTTTATGTGGGTAGCTCAATGGGTTACTGCTTTTGTTACAGAGATCTTTTTCTTACTTGCAGTTCATAAGTTACAACCCTAATGTAAAGAGCTGCATGGAGACTGCATTGTATAGGTTAGAACTTTGTTTTTTCCCCAATCCCATTACCCTAATGTTCCTAAAAGGGCCCATGTGGGTAGACATACATTCTTATTAGTAAAGCCAACCACCGTGGTACATTGTAAACCCTGAGTTTGTGCTTCTCCAGACCAAACGCTCTTGAAATATACTGTCTAGTAGTATCTGTGACATGTGACTCCTACACCCTATAATCCTCATTGTCTTATGTAACATTTCCTACATACTTATTTACACATGTATGATTGACTAGCTCTGTATTATGTGTGTGTTATGTAAAGTGCCATGACACCCTACACTGGCATGAGTAGCGCTATAAATCAAATGAAATGCATGTGAGAGAGGGGCTATGGAGAGAAGAGAGGCACCGATGGAGCATGGTAGTGAGGGAATTTGTGGAGAAGGAAGTTTTTTGAGGGGCGGGTCGCCAACAAGGATGGCCTCACTAGCCACCACCAGCGCTAAAACCAGCCCTACCATACCTTACCACGCTTCTGCTGAATGGGCGGGGCTTATTTGCCACACTTGTTCTTTGTGAGAGGCTTGGGTTTTTCACAATCCCTGTGCCTTCAGGGATTGAACATTGATGCCAGCACCCCACTTTGAAAATTGTTCCAGAACCACTGCATCCACACCACCATACATACAGATATCCATGCACGTAGTTCTACAGACCCCCACATACACAGACAACCAGACTCAGAGGTACCCATGCATACAGAACAACATTAAAAGGTCCACACAGAGCACAAATTACACAGACTGACTCACCTACAAAAATCCATGCACACTCAGACCAGCACGCTCACATACACTGACAAACACAACCAGCAGAAATACTGGTTTCTATGTTTACAAACCACTACCCCCCAAACATACAAACCACCACACTGTATGTCTCCACGCACACGGAGCAGTACACACACAGGGGCATATTTACAATATTTTGGCGTAGAGCTGCGCTGCAAGCCTTTTAACTGTTCTGCCCTGCATCAAAAGAAAAAGGCAGGAATGCGCCATATCTACAAGATACGACGCATTACTGTCCTTTCTGCCAGCACCGGCACACAAACTGTAGCCGAGCGCCAAAGCAGGCAACCTTGCACCATGGTGCAAGAGGGTCTGTATTATTGCCATGATTGTTTTTATGCATCAAGGGAGAACTTCCTGCACAAAAACAATCAAAGGAGGCGTTTTCCTCATTCTATACGTGAAAAGAGGAAAAAAACATGGAGAAATGTAAAAATTTCTCCTCGTTATGCCTGCTTTGGGAAAGCGTTAGTTTTGGGGCTGCCCCAGATTTATGCTGTGTTGTAAATCGGGGGCAGTGTAAAAAATCATGGGTGTTGCATGGGAACACCCACAGCAACACCCATGGAATGCCCCTTCAATGCAGAGTAAGGCTTGCCATATTTACAAGGCCATAAAAAAAGCCATGCAGAGGGTGGCTTTGCGTGACTGTGTAAATATGGGCCGGCACACTGCGCCTCCAGAGCGTCACAAAAGTGACACTACAGCAGCATAAAAGTGTGGCAGGGGCATTGTAAATAAATATGCCCCTCAGAGTCCCTCAACATACATGCATTCAAAGAACAAACATGCCTGCTTGTCAAAGGATGGGCAGACAGAGGGACAGGAGGATAGACGGATGGAAACAGGCTTCAGGCACACTTACACCCCGATGTTGAACTTGCAAAATGACGTGGAAATCGCAGGTGCAGTGTTAACATAAGCGACAGTCATTTTTGCAATATTTTAAACGTCCTGGGGTTTTTGTGGAAAACCACTATTTGCGCAGGGCAGTAAAACGCTGTCGTCGACACCAAAGACATTTCACGGATACAAAAGAAGCCAGTGCACGTCCAAGTGTTTCTGGAAATATTCATAATACGAGAAAAAAGTGCCAGCAGCCCGAGCACTGGACAGTCTTCCTTTACAGAGCAGAACCAGCCCTTCCGTCACGTTGGATTAAAGAGTGGAGCGTCTATGCCCATTTGATTCATGGCCTCTCCTTGGGTGATGGAATACTTCAGACTCCAGAGTGACAGGGCAGTGCAGGGGCACGTAATTAAAGAGGATCAGAGCTGTCCATGTCTTCTCTGGTGCTTTTCATGGCTTAAGCAATAGGTTGCTGATAGGCCCAAGAACCACAGAAGAGCAAGCAGCTCATCCTTTCCTCTGAAAGTCCCTTTGAACTGATCATGATGCCCTGGTCACAAGGCTCTTCTATCTCCTTCTACCTCAGATTTAAATATCAGGGAAAATAACCAATCACTGGGTAAGAAAGGCAGCTCAGACCAATAGTTACTGAGCACACTCCAGGCAGGCCCGCCTCCCCGGGGAATTATCTGCTTGACGATAGGTAGCCACATGACAAGATGAACCAATCAAGACATCTTTACCCTGTCCCTGCTACCTTTCATATAGGCAGGGCCACTGGAAGTATGCGATTGTCCAGCTGCAGCGATTTTCACATGACTATAGATTTGCCTCATTTGCCACATAATCCATCATCTGCCGCATAATCTACAGATTTTAACAAAAAAAAGTTTTATTTCTATCTCAAACGATTCAAAAGTTACTAAAAATGCATCCACACATCCCTGACTGCCCATTCGCTGCCCCTGCCTCCCGCCTCCCAGCTGCTCCTCCCTCCCACCTCCCCATAAATGGCGGCCGCGCAGCGGACGTGCGCAGCGGGCGCGCCTAAGGCAAGCCCGTCTGCGCCCGTCCGCGACTGGACCGCGCCCAGCGCCAGAACCCCTGGACCGCACGCCCCCCACCCCAGCCACGAGGACCGACTCCGATACGATGCCACCACACTCCACGCTCTCAACCCTGGACGGACGCACAACTGCTTCAAGGCCGCCCCGAATCGCACCCATGGTCCCTTCACCTGCCGGAACTGCAGCTATACCAGCCTCAGAGCCACCGAGGCGCCCGCCAAGAAGGACCTCAACCACCTCCGGTGCATCCTGCTGAACACCCGCTCCGCCCGCAAACACGCCGTCGAGCTCTGGGACCTGCTCGACACATCATCACCAGACGTCGCCTTCCTGACAGAGACCTGGATGAACGACTCCTCCGCCCCCGACATCGCCATAGCCATCCCAGACGGCTATAAGATCACCCGCAGAGACCGCATCAACGCAGTAGGAGGTGGAATCGCCATCGTCCACAAGAACACCATCAGGGTCTCGACCAGCACCGACGACACTCTCAGCACCGCCGAACACATGCACTTCCAGATCCACACGGACCCCAACACCACCCTTAGAGGCACCCTTGTCTACAGACCCCCTGGGCCCCGACCCCAGTTCAGCGACTCCATCGCCGACTTCATCAGCACGCACGCCCTGACCTCTACCGTCTACATCCTCCTCGGAGACCTGAACTTTCACCTGGAGAACAACAACGACAGCAACTCCACCACCCTGATCGACAGCCTCTCCAACCTCGGTCTGAGCCAGCTCGTCACAACACCGACCCACTCCGCCGGCCACACGCTTGACCCCATCTTCTCCTCAAGCTCCCACGTCTCCTTCAGCCACACCACGGAACTCCTCTGGACCGACCACCGCTGCATCCATTTCACCTTCCAGAAACCCACCACACACCACCGCACCCAACAGATCCCACGCCGCTGCTGGAGCAAAGTCACCGAAGACCAACTCCGGGCAACCCTCGCTCTCAGCCCTCCCTCCGACCCATCCAACAGCGACGACGCTGCCTGCAACCTCAGACGATGGATGGACGACTGTGCCAACACCCTCTGTGAGAAAGTGCCATCTTTCTTACATGGTATGCCCCCACTTTTTGCTGAATGGCTGATGTACTTTGACTGAGTGTGCCCTGGGCTCCTGCCAACCAGGTACCCAGGGCCTGTGTTCCTTCCCTAAAATTGCATTGATACCTACACCCAATTGACATCCCTGGCCACAGGTCAGCCCCTGGTAAATGGTACCATGGGTACCCAGGGCACTGTGACCAGGGAAGGCCCCTAAGGGCTGCAGCACTTGTTGTGCCACCCTTAGGGACCCTGCACCTTACACACACACACTGCCTTTGCAGGCTGCGTGTCTTGGTGCAGAACAAAAGTGAAGAGTCGACATGGCTCACATCCCTGTGTGCCATGCCTACAAGCCACTGCCCTGGCCTAGGTCAGCCACCCCTCTAGCTGGGTGCACTATGCCAGTGGTGAGGGCATAGAGGCATGAGCCCTGTGCCCCTACAGTGCCCAAGTCCATTCTTGGGCATTGTAAGTGCAGTGCTGCCATTAAGAGTATATGGTGCTGGGAGTCTGTCATTACGAACTCCACAGCACCATAATGGCCCCACTGAAGACTAAGAAGTTTGGTATCAAACTTCTCAGCACATTAAACCCCCACTGATGCCAGTGTGGGATTTAATGTAAACGCACTCCAGAGGGCATCTTAGAGATGCCCCTGAAACCAACCCGACCTCCAGTGTCCGGACTGAGTGGCTGCCCAGGCTGCCACCACCAGACATGTTTCTGGACCCCTGGGTCGAGAGCCTCTGCTCTCAGGGGCCTGAAACAATGCACATCCCGGGACGAGGTGCCAAAGCCTCCTCCCCCAGGATGGGCAGGGGAGCTTCAAAGGCCTGCCGCCTTTGGAGTTTCCCCAGACCATTTGCTGCTTCCAGCAAACTGGTCCCCACTGGTTCTACCCCCACTCCTGGCGGGAGAACCGGCGGGAAAACCAGAAGCAGGAAATGGGTTGTGCCCACCTCTGCCAACTCCACCCCTAAGGTGGGGGAGGCGAGGTGAAGCACAAACTCGAGTCCCCGCCATCTTGAGGATGGGGGGACCTGGCCAACCAGGGACAGGCTCCTGTCCCCCTCCCACTGGAGAGGAACAGAATAGGGGGTGTACCCACCCCAGGGAAGGGACCCATTGGTCCCTGCCCTTACCTACCTGTAACCACCCCTAAATTTAGTATTTAGGGGCTCCCTGAACCTTCCTTCCGGAGTTCCCAAATCCGAAAACAAGAAGAGAAGACGAAGCAAGAAGACCAGCCGTGCAGCTGCTAAAAAGGAGGCGACAACAACTGACTTGGCCCCAGCCCTACCGGCCTGTCGACCTCTGAACCTGCTCCTGCGGAATCCCGGCCTCAGCAACCTCACAAACCCCGGAGGACCTGACTTCTGTGCTACAGCCTTCGACCCAGGGACTCCCACGAGCAGTGGTACTGCTCAAAAGAAAACCTACCAAAGACCCGGCCCTGGCACGGAGCCGCGAAACCTGCACACTCTGCACCCGCCGAGTCCAGCCTGTGCCTGAGTGACCAAAGACCTCGAGGACGACCCCCGGCGATTCTGACCTGGAATCCAGTGGCCAAGGACCCTCCTCGACGACCCAGACGACGCCTGCAGCCTCAGGACAAGGGACCCCTCCAACCGCGACCAGCAGGGGGTAAGATTTCCCGACCTCAAAGACACCCCTGCACCCGGCGCCCCACGGCCCCCTGTGCCCAACTCCTGGGTGTCTACCTATCCTCCAAGACCCCAACTTACCTCCTGAAGTGTTGGTCGTCCCTGAAGAATCACCGTCCCCGAGCCTGCAGCCTTTCTTCACCTTTCACGACCTCTATTGTTTAACATTGAGCGCCCGACGGCTCAAAGCACCCTGCACCCAGCCGCCCGAGTGCCCCTGGAAGTGCAACCTCTATCCTAACCTACTTCCCTACTTGCCCTGAGCAAGTGACCAGGAGCCCAGCTCCCACAGTCGCGTGGCCTGCTTGCCAGCAGCCACCAACCCGGGGCCCCCCGCCTGCCATAGGATAACATTGGGCCTTCTCACTCTGCACCCGGCCGCCCCTGTGCCGCTGAGGGTGTAAAAACTGTACTTACCTGATCCTGGGGGACCCCTGAGTCTTACCCAGAACCTTAACCCTGCCAGTCAAGTACTTACCCGAAATCCGATAACTCACTTTTCTTCCATAGGGTTCCATTGACTGATTTTCTGCGAAATTTCTTCTAAGTGTGGAGTTCTGAAACTTTAGAATATTCACCAAAAATCAACCGAGTCACGAAAACGAAAATACTCACCTAGTATTAGGAGGGGCCTCAGTGCTGGACCCGAGTGCCCAACACTGGCCCTAAAAAGTAATCGCAACGTTACTTACCGTTAACTCACTTTTCCTTCATAGGGATCCATTGACTGGTTTTCTGTGAAATTTCTTCTAAGTGTCGATTTCTGTATTTTACAAATATTCTTTAAAAATCGAACAAACTACAAAAACGTAATTACTTACCTGTTTTAAGTAAATGTCCCAGTGCTGAACCTAGGAGTCCAGCACTGGATTACAAAAGTAACGTAAACATACTTTGCTTGCACACTGTATTTCCTTTCATAGGATAACATTGGTAATTCTATCCAGAAAAGTTTCTAAGTGTCAGCTTTTGAAATATAGTAATATTCTTCAAAAATCACTACAATAACCAAAACGCTTTTTCTTACCTGTTTACAGGAAGTGTCCCAGGACTGAATCCAGGATCCAGTCCTGTGGTTAGAAAAGTGCTCTGCAAAGTAATCAATTGTAATTAAGCATAATTTTCCATTGAGCTCAATGTTGCATTGAATTTGACCCTGTGTTGCCTCTTGCACCAACTGTGATTACCACTATCTAAAAAGTCTATTTCCTATCTGTAAGGTGAATAACCAAAGCATCTCATACTGAGAAAGTATATTTTGACCCTATTGTTGGTTCTAAAATAAAACAAGCATATATTTTTTTATATACAAACCATTGGCCTAGAGTTCAGTTCTTGAGTGTGTGGCTTCATTTGCTGACTGAGTGTGTACAACAAATGCTTTACACTGTCCTCTGATACTGCCTTACTGCTCGACCAAGCTACCACTTTGGAGAGTAAGGTTATATCTAACTTTAGCCTCTGTCAACCCTCTGGGGACTGTGGACTCTGTACACCCTGAACCTTACTTGGGTGCAGTATATACAGAGCCACTTTCCTACATTGGTGGATCAGCGGTGGGATACAAACTTGCATTTGTTGGACTACTTGGTTACCATCTGATCACACGACAGAACTCTTAAATTGCCTTTAGAATTCTGATTTTTTTAATTGGCATTTTTTTTTACCAAATTACTAAAAGTCTTGTTAGGGCCTTGCTTAAGTCCCTGTAGCATCTTAGAAAATAAAAAGTCACTATAGCCAAGGTTAGAGGGGTTAGAATTTTTTTTTTAAAAAAATGTCTCAAGACAAGAACCCAGCTACTAGTGAAGATAATAATGACATACAGGAACTGGTTGAGGAGCTCGACCTCACCCCTTATCTTCATTTGTCTTTCAAAGAGATAAGGTCCTTATGCAAACTTAAAGATATACCAATGGGCCAGCATCCAACCAAACAAGGGCTCCAGGAGCTCCTGGCTGAGTATGCTAAAGCCCACCCCTCTGAGCATGGTGATGACCCAACAGAGGAGGAAAGGAATGAGGAGGATGGGGATGGTAACCCACCTCCATCACTTCCTAGGGAAGATAGGGTCCCTGCACCCTTAACTCCAAGAATAGACCTCTGGGGACCTAGGGGCCACCTAGGTGGTCCTGGTCCCAGAGAGGACACTGAGGATACCCTCAGTGAGGAGGACAACTTGTTAGCCAGGTTGGCCAAACGACTGGACCTAGAGACCAGACTCCTGGCTCTAGAGAAGGAAAGACAGGAGATGGGTTTAGCACCCATCAATGGTGGCAGCAATACTAAAAATAAGGATAGGGAGGAAACTTCTGAACCTAAAATCCCCAAAGGGATTGTCCCTAAGTTTGAGGAAGGTGATGACATCACCAAATGGTTCACAGCCTTTGAGAGGGCTTGTGAAATAAGAAGAGTAAAGAAACCTCTGTGGGGGCACTCCTGTGGGAACTGTTCTCTGGTAACTGCAGAGACAGGCTTCTGACCCTCTCTGGGCCAGATGCAGGGTCCTATGACCTCATGAAGAGTACTCTGATTGAGGGATTTGGGCTCACTACTGAGGAGTATAGAATTAGATTCAGGGGGCTCACAAAACCCAGACCCAGTCCTGGATTGACTTCGTGGACTACTCAGTAAAGACACTGGATGGCTGGTTAGCTGGACATAATGTGCATGATTTTTCTGGACTTTACAATTTGTTTATGAAGGAACACATACTAAGTAATTGCACAAATGAAAAGTTGCATCAGCATTTGGTAGACCTAGGTCTAATTTCTCCCCAAGAATTGGGAAAGAAGGCAGACCACTGGGTCAAGACTAGGGTGACAAGGACAACCACTGGGGGTGACCAAAAGAAGGTGGTCACCAAACCCCCCAGGGGAAAGGTGGTGAGAATCCCCAAGATAAAAAGTCTGAGTCTTCCAAAGGGCCCCAAAAACCTGTTCAGGGGGTGGGTCCCAAACTACTCCCTATGTGCCTCAACCCTATAGGGGGAAGAACTTTGATCCCTTGAAGGCCTGGTGTAATAACTGTAAGAAGTCAGGACACCTCACTGTAGACAAAACTTGCCCCCACAACAAAGCCCCTAAGGCACCCAGTACAGCTACTCCTGGGGCAGCAAGTTTACAGATGGGATCAGAAGTGTACCCTGAGCAAATCTGGGAACCCACTGAGGCAAGTCTGGTCTCCCTAGGGGAAGTGGAATTTGCCACTGTAGCTGTGTGGCCACCCAACTTAAAGAAGTATTTGCAATACCCCTGGGTGAATGGAACTAGAGTAGAGGCTCTGAGGGATACAGGTGCCAGTGTCACTATGGTGAGGGACACACTGGTTTCCCCTGAGCAATACTTGATTGGGAAAACTTACCCAGTCACCAATGCTGACAGTGTCACCACTAGTCATCCCATGGCCATGGTGACATTAGGCTGGGGGGTTACTGGCCTGAAGCAGGTAGTGGTCTCTCCGAAGTTACCAGCTGCATGTCTGCTAGGAAATGATCTGGAAACCTCAGCCTGGGCAGAGGTGGAGCTAAAGGCCCATGCAGCCATGCTGGGCATCCCTGAATTGGTGTGTGTAAAAACAAGAGCACAGAGCAAAAGGCAGGGTGAAGAAATAGTGTTGGAGCCTGAAATGATGGCCCAGCCTACCAAGAGAAAAGGAAAGAAGACTGGCGGACCAGCTCCTACACAGTCACAAGAGCAGGACCCCTCTCCTCAGGGAGAGAACCTGGAAGCCCCAGAGGGAACTGAGCCCCTAGAGCTTGACCCTTACCAGGTTGAACTCTTGGGCCCAGGGGGACCCTCTAGGGAAGAGCTGTGCCAGGGACAGCAAGACTGTCCCACTCTTGAAAGCCTGAGGCAGCAAGCTGTTTCAGAAGCCAAGGGAGATGTCAGTGGTACCCACAGAGTCTATTGGGAAGAGGGATTACTGTACACTGAGGCAAAAGACCCCAACCCTGGAACCACCAGGAGAGTGGTAGTGCCCCAGAAGTACAGGGAGTTCCTCCTAACTTTGGCTCATGACATCCCCCTAGCTGGACATCTGGGCCAAACCAAAACTTGGGAAAGGCTAGTTAGCCACTTTTACTGGCCCCAGATGCACCAAAAGGTGAAGGAGTTTGTCAGCTCCTGTGTTACCTGTCAAGCCAGTGGCAAGACAGGTGGCCATCCAAAGGCCCCCTGATACCACTACCTGTGGTGGGGGTTCCCTTTGAAAGGGTAGGTGTGGACATAGTGGGTCCACTGGAACCTCCCACAGCCTCAGGGAACAAATTCATACTGGTGGTAGTGGATCATGCCACTAGGTATCCTGAGGCTATTCCCCTTAGGACTACTACAGCTCCTGCAGTAGCCAAAGCCCTCATTGGTGTCTTCACCAGGGTAGGGTTTCCTAAGGAGGTGGTTTCAGACAGAGGTTCCAACTTCATGTCTGCTTACCTGACCCACATGTGGAAGGAGTGTGGGGTGCAGTACAAGTTTACTACACCCTACCACCCACAAACCAATGGCCTTGTTGAGAGGTTCAACAAGACATTGAAAGGCATGATCATGGGGCTCCCTGAAAAACTCAAAAGGAGATGGGATGTCCTACTACCATGCCTGCTTTTCGCTTACAGAGAAGTGCCACAGAAGGGGGTAGGTTTCTCACCCTTTGAACTTCTGTTTGGCCATCCTGTGAGGGGACCACTCTGTCTTGTAAAGGAGGGCTGGGAGAGACCTCTCCAAGAACCCAAACAAGATATAGTGGACTATGTGCTTGGCCTAAGGTCCAGAATGGCTGAGTACATGGAAAAGGCATCCAAGAACCTTGAGGCCAGCCAGGAGCTTCAGAAGCACTGGTATGACCAAAAAGCTGCACTGGTTGAATTCCAACCTGGGCAACAGGTATGGGTTTTGGAGCCAGTGGCACCAAGGGCCCTCCAGGACAGATGGAGTGGCCCTTACCCTATCCTAGAGAAAAAGAGTGAGGTCACCTACCTGGTTGACCTGGGCACCAGCAGGACACCCAAAAGGGTTATCCATGTGAACCGCCTAAAACTCTACAATGACAGGGCTGACATCACCATGCTGATGGTGACAGATGAGGAACAGGAAGCTGAGAGTGAACCTCTCCCTGATCTCCTCTCCCACAGCCCAAAAGATGGGTCAGTAGATGGAGTTGTCTTTTCAGACACCCTCACTGCCCAACAGCAGACTGACTGCAAGCAAGTCTTGCAGCAGTATGCTGGGCTCTTTCCTTGACCCCTGGTCTGACAAACTGGTGTACCCATGATGTGGACACTGGTGACAGTGCACCTGTCAAAAACAAGATCTATCGTCAGTCAGACCAAGTTAAGGAAAGCATCAGAGCTGAAGTCAGCAAGATGCTGGAGCTAGGGGTTATTGAGCCCTCTGAGAGCCCCTGGGCTAGCCCAGTGGTTCTGGTCCCCAAACCTCATCAAAAGGGTGAAAAGAGAGAGATGAGGTTTTGTGTGGACTATAGGGGTCTCAACTCTGTCACCAAGACAGATGCACACCCTATCCCAAGAGCTGATGAACTGATAGACAGATTGGGTGCAGCCAAATACCTGAGTACCTTTGACTTAACTGCAGGGTACTGGCAGATTGGCATGGCCCCAGGAGCCAAACAGAAAACAGCATTCTCCACACCTGATGGGCATTTTCAGTTCACTGTTATGCCCTTTGGTTTAAAGAATGCCCCTGCCACCTTCCAGAGGTTGGTGAATCAAGTCCTTGCTGGGTTGGAGTCCTTTAGTGCAGCTTATCTTGATGATATTGCTGTCTTCAGTTCCACCTGGCAGGATCACCTGGTCCACCTTGGGAAGGTTTTAAAGGCCCTGCAAACTGCAGGCCTAACTATCAAGGCATCCAAATGCCAGATAGGGCAGGGCACTGTGGTGTACTTGGGCCACCTGGTTGGTGGAGGCCAGGTACAACCCTTACAGCCCAAGATCCAGGCTATCCTGGACTGGGTAGCTCCAACAACTCAGACCCAAGTCAGGGCATTCCTTGGCTTGACTGGGTACTACAGGAGGTTTGTGAAGGGATATGGGTCCATTGTGACTCCCCTCACAGAACTCACCTCCAAGAAGATGCCAAAGAAAGTAAACTGGACAGTTTGTTGCCAAAAGGCTTTTGACACTCTGAAAGAAGCAATGTGCTCAGCACCAATTCTAAAAGCACCAGATTATGCCAAGCAGTTCATTGTGCAGACTGATGCCTCTGAGCTAGGGATAGGAGCGGTCCTATCCCAGACCAATGATGAAGGCCAAGACCAACCTGTTGCTTTTATAAGCAGAAGGCTTCTCCCCAGGGAGCAGCGTTGGAGTGCCATTGAGAGGGAGGCCTTTGCTGTGGTCTGGTCCCTGAAGAAGCTGAGGCCCTACCTGTTTGGAACTCACTTCCTAGTTCAAACTGACCACAGACCTCTCAGGTGGCTAATGCAAATGAAAGGAGAAAACCCAAAACTGTTGAGGTGGTCCATCTCCCTACAGGGAATGGACTTTGAAGTGGAACACAGACCTGGCACTGCCCATGCCAATGCAGATGGCCTTTCCAGGTTCTTCCACTTAGACAATGAAGACTCCATAGGGCAAGGTTAGTCTCATCATCTTTCGTTTGGGGGAGTTGTGTGAGAAAGTGCCATCTTTCTTACATGGTATGCCCCCACTTTTTGCTGAATGGCTGATGTACTTTGACTGAGTGTGCCCTGGGCTCCTGCCAACCAGGTACCCAGGGCCTGTGTTCCTTCCCTAAAATTGCATTGATACCTACACCCAATTGACATCCCTGGCCACAGGTCAGCCCCTGGTAAATGGTACCATGGGTACCCAGGGCACTGTGACCAGGGAAGGCCCCTAAGGGCTGCAGCACTTGTTGTGCCACCCTTAGGGACCCTGCACCTTTACACACACACACTGCCTTTGCAGGCTGCGTGTCTTGGTGCAGAACAAAAGTGAAGAGTCGACATGGCTCACATCCCTGTGTGCCATGCCTACAAGCCACTGCCCTGGCCTAGGTCAGCCACCCCTCTAGCTGGGTGCACTATGCCAGTGGTGAGGGCATAGAGGCATGAGCCCTGTGCCCCTACAGTGCCCAAGTCCATTCTTGGGCATTGTAAGTGCAGTGCTGCCATTAAGAGTATATGGTGCTGGGAGTCTGTCATTACGAACTCCACAGCACCATAATGGCCCCACTGAAGACTAAGAAGTTTGGTATCAAACTTCTCAGCACATTAAACCCCCACTGATGCCAGTGTGGGATTTAATGTAAAACGCACTCCAGAGGGCATCTTAGAGATGCCCCCTGAAACCAACCCGACCTCCAGTGTCCGGACTGAGTGGCTGCCCAGGCTGCCACCACCAGACATGTTTCTGGACCCCTGGGTCGAGAGCCTCTGCTCTCAGGGGCCTGAAACAATGCACATCCCGGGACGAGGTGCCAAAGCCTCCTCCCCCAGGATGGGCAGGGGGAGCTTCAAAGGCCTGCCGCCTTTGGAGTTTCCCCAGACCATTTGCTGCTTCCAGCAAACTGGTCCCCACTGGTTCTACCCCCACTCCTGGCGGGAGAACCGGCGGGAAAACCAGAAGCAGGAAATGGGTTGTGCCCACCTCTGCCAACTCCACCCCTAAGGTGGGGGAGGCGAGGTGAAGCACAAACTCGAGTCCCCGCCATCTTGAGGATGGGGGACCTGGCCAACCAGGGACAGGCTCCTGTCCCCCTCCCACTGGAGAGGAACAGAATAGGGGGTGTACCCACCCCAGGGAAGGGACCCATTGGTCCCTGCCCTTACCTACCTGTAACCACCCCTAAATTTAGTATTTAGGGGCTCCCTGAACCTTCCTTCCGGAGTTCCCAAATCCGAAAACAAGAAGAGAAGACGAAGCAAGAAGACCAGCCGTGCAGCTGCTAAAAGGAGGCGACAACAACTGACTTGGCCCCAGCCCTACCGGCCTGTCGACCTCTGAACCTGCTCCTGCGGAATCCCGGCCTCAGCAACCTCACAAACCCCGGAGGACCTGACTTCTGTGCTACAGCCTTCGACCCAGGGACTCCCACGAGCAGTGGTACTGCTCAAAAGAAAACCTACCAAAGACCCGGCCCTGGCACGGAGCCGCGAAACCTGCACACTCTGCACCCGCCGAGTCCAGCCTGTGCCTGAGTGACCAAAGACCTCGAGGACGACCCCCGGCGATTCTGACCTGGAATCCAGTGGCCAAGGACCCTCCTCGACGACCCAGACGACGCCTGCAGCCTCAGGACAAGGGACCCCTCCAACCGCGACCAGCAGGGGGTAAGATTTCCCGACCTCAAAAGACACCCCTGCACCCGGCGCCCCACGGCCCCCTGTGCCCAACTCCTGGGTGTCTACCTATCCTCCAAGACCCCAACTTACCTCCTGAAGTGTTGGTCGTCCCTGAAGAATCACCGTCCCCGAGCCTGCAGCCTTTCTTCACCTTTCACGACCTCTATTGTTTAACATTGAGCGCCCGACGGCTCAAAAGCACCCTGCACCCAGCCGCCCGAGTGCCCCTGGAAGTGCAACCTCTATCCTAACCTACTTCCCTACTTGCCCTGAGCAAGTGACCAGGAGCCCAGCTCCCACAGTCGCGTGGCCTGCTTGCCAGCAGCCACCAACCCGGGGCCCCCCGCCTGCCATAGGATAACATTGGGCCTTCTCACTCTGCACCCGGCCGCCCCTGTGCCGCTGAGGGTGTAAAAACTGTACTTACCTGATCCTGGGGGACCCCTGAGTCTTACCCAGAACCTTAACCCTGCCAGTCAAGTACTTACCCGAAATCCGATAACTCACTTTTCTTCCATAGGGTTCCATTGACTGATTTTCTGCGAAATTTCTTCTAAGTGTGGAGTTCTGAAACTTTAGAATATTCACCAAAAATCAACCGAGTCACGAAAACGAAAATACTCACCTAGTATTAGGAGGGGCCTCAGTGCTGGACCCGAGTGCCCAACACTGGCCCTAAAAAGTAATCGCAACGTTACTTACCGTTAACTCACTTTTCCTTCATAGGGATCCATTGACTGGTTTTCTGTGAAATTTCTTCTAAGTGTCGATTTCTGTATTTTACAAATATTCTTTAAAAATCGAACAAACTACAAAAACGTAATTACTTACCTGTTTTAAGTAAATGTCCCAGTGCTGAACCTAGGAGTCCAGCACTGGATTACAAAAGTAACGTAAACATACTTTGCTTGCACACTGTATTTCCTTTCATAGGATAACATTGGTAATTCTATCCAGAAAAGTTTCTAAGTGTCAGCTTTTGAAATATAGTAATATTCTTCAAAAATCACTACAATAACCAAAACGCTTTTTCTTACCTGTTTACAGGAAGTGTCCCAGGACTGAATCCAGGATCCAGTCCTGTGGTTAGAAAAGTGCTCTGCAAAGTAATCAATTGTAATTAAGCATAATTTTCCATTGAGCTCAATGTTGCATTGAATTTGACCCTGTGTTGCCTCTTGCACCAACTGTGATTACCACTATCTAAAAAGTCTATTTCCTATCTGTAAGGTGAATAACCAAAGCATCTCATACTGAGAAAGTATATTTTGACCCTATTGTTGGTTCTAAAATAAAACAAGCATATATTTTTTTATATACAAACCATTGGCCTAGAGTTCAGTTCTTGAGTGTGTGGCTTCATTTGCTGACTGAGTGTGTACAACAAATGCTTTACACTGTCCTCTGATACTGCCTTACTGCTCGACCAAGCTACCACTTTGGAGAGTAAGGTTATATCTAACTTTAGCCTCTGTCAACCCTCTGGGGACTGTGGACTCTGTACACCCTGAACCTTACTTGGGTGCAGTATATACAGAGCCACTTTCCTACACCCTCGCCCCGCTGAAGAAGCTCACCTACAGCGACACCACCAAAAGAGCCAGCTGGTTCACCTCGGAACTCCTAGCTTCCAAGCGCACCTGCCGGAAACTAGAGAAGAAATGGCACAGCGATAAGACACCGGACAGCCACACAGCCCACAAAGACGCCATCCGCAACCACCACCACCTCATCAGGTCCGCCAAGAGAATCTCCTTCAAAGACCGCCTCGACAACAACGCACACAACAGCAAGGAGCTTTTCAACATCGTGAAGGAACTCTCCAATCCCAGCTCCAACACCAACGACATCCCGCCGTCGCAACCCCTGTGCGATTCCCTCGCCACCTTCTTTCACCGCAAGATCGCCGACATCCACGACAGCTTCGACACCCAGACAACCCCAACTAAGATCGACCCGCCACACACCATCGACCACGACCCCCTGCCAGCCTGGGCCAGCGTGAACATCGAGGACACCATCAAGACCATGAGCACAATACACTCCGGCTCCCCGTCAGACCCTTTCCCGCACCACATCTTCAACAAAGCCAGCAGCTCCATCGCACCCCACCTGTGCAACATCATCAACCTCTCCTTTGAGACCGCGACCTTCCCAGAGAGCTGGAAACACGCAGAGATCAACGCCCTACTCAAAAACCCAAGGCGGACCCGAGAGACCTCAAGAACTTCCGGCCCATCTCTCTGCTTCCGTTCCCAGCCAAGGTCATCGAGAAGATCGTCAACAAACAGCTAACCCGATACCTCGAAGAAAACAGCATCCTGGATCCATCCCAATCAGGGTTCCGCAGCAACCACAGCACTGAGACTGCCCTCATCGCCGCCACCGACGACATCAGGATCCTGCTGGACAATGGTGAGACCGCAGCCCTCATCCTGTTGGACCTCTCCGCCGCCTTCGACACTGTCTGCCACCGCACTCTACGCGCACGCCTCCACGACGCAGGGATCCGAGACAAGGCCCTGGAATGGACCACCTCCTTCCTCGACGGCAGAACCCAGAGAGTCCGCCTCCCACCCTTCCGATCCGAAGCCTCCGAGATCATCTGCGGCGTACCCCAGGGATCGTCCCTCAGCCCAACACTGTTCAACATCTACATGGCCCCGCTCGCACGCATCGCCAGACAACACGACCTCAACATTATCTCCTACGCCGACGACACTCAACTGATCCTCTCCCTCCCCAAGGACCCCCTCGCCGCCAAAGCCAAACTCCATGAAGGAATAAAGGCCGTCGCCGATTGGATGAAGATCAGCCGACTAAAGCTGAACACGGACAAAACGGAGGTCCTCATCCTCGGCTCCAACACCTCAGCCTGGGACGACTCCTGGTGGCCAACGACGCTGGGAGCAGCCCCGACACCCACCGACCACGCACGCAACCTGGGAGTCATCCTCGACTCAACGCTCTCCATGACCAAGCAAGTCAACGCAGTCTCCTCCTGCTTCAACACCCTCCGCATGCTTCGCAAGATCTACAGGTGGATCCCGACAGACACAAGAAGAACAGTCACCCAGGCCCTCGTCAGTAGCAGACTGGACTATGGGAACGCCCTCTACGCGGGAGCCCCGGCCAAGCTCATCAAGCGACTGCAACGCATACAAAACGCCTCCGCACGACTGATCCTCGACGTACCACGCCACAGCCACATCACCCCCACTTGAGGAACCTGCACTGGCTCCCCGTCGACAGGAGGATCACCTTCAAACTCCTCACCCACGCACACAAGGCACTCCACAAAACTGGCCCAGCCTACCTCAACAGACGGCTCTTCTTCTACGTCCCCAACCGCCAGCTCCGCTCCGCCGACCTCTCCCTCGCCACCGTCCCCCGCATTCGAAGAACAACCACCGGCGGCAGATCCTTCTCACACCTCGCCGCCAAGACCTGGAACACCCTTCCACTAAGCCTACGAAAGACCCAAGACCTGCTGACCTTCAGGTGGCTACTCAAGACCTGGCTGTTCGACCAGTAGAAGCATCCCCCCCCTCCTTCCCTCTCCCCAGCGCCTTGAGACCCTCGCGGGTAAGTAGTGCGCTCTACAAATTCTGTGATTGATTGATTGATTGATTGCCACGCAGTGGAACGCCCTTTGCTAAACTGAACTGATCACCTTTCTGTTGCTTATTGCAATATTTGGGTGTTAAACTGGTACTTATGAAAAACAGCCAATCTCCAGATAGTGTTATCATGTTTGAAAATAATGAAATAGTGAAGTAATGCTATTACAAATGTGCCGCATTATGACGCATAATTTGCCTTTTCTTGCTGCATAACCCTGCCTCGTAATTTCCCCTCTCCTGCAGCGTCGGATTGGTAACGCGGACACTCGGGCAATGCCCGAGGGGCCGGTGTCCAGTTCCAGCTGTGGGCTGCTTTTTTTAGCAGTCTGGGGGGTCGATTTGGGCGGTTTCTTCGTTGTTCAATGTCGCCAGCGGCCCAGTGGGTGCCTGAGTGGCCATTCTGGAGGCAGATGGGCGGTTACCTCCCTTTTATCAACAGGCAGAGGTGTCACTCCCTTTCTCTCGCTGGGCCGGCTCTTTAATTTTAATATATGCATATCGAGCGGGGGCAGGGGGCCTAAACAAAAGTGGCCTCACTTGTTTTCAGGTGTGTTTCACCAGCGTAAACTAATCCGTGCATTTTTTTTAACGCCCCAACCTTTTTTATAAAATTTTGCCGAAGCAGTGTTTTGCGGAAAGGCAATATGCAAATGTGGGCCACGTTTTTTAGCGTGCCCGGGCCGATTTTTAATCCCAATCCATCCCTGCTCTCCTGCCACATAATTCCATGGGAAAGGATGAGGCCTACCCTGGAGTAGGTAGCAGTCAATCAAGAGCCTGGGTGTGGCGGATGAACCATCATGGTTGCTCTGCTGGCGGCCTGCTTGGTTTCCTTCCCTGGGAAGGTCACCGGAGCCCAAGCCGAGCTATGGCAGAGCTCCTGCATCACACCCTGTGCGCCGGTAGCTGCATTACTTCGTGGCTGACTTCTGGGGCCACTCGTTTTGCCCAGAACCAAAGAGAAGGTGGAGGCGTTGGCTCACCCCACCCATTCTGTTGATCAGTGACGCAGAGAACATTGGCCCCTTCCCCGGACCTGCCCATGGGCAAGGCTTGAAACAGCCATCCCTTTCATGGTCTGAGTTGGTAGCTATCAGAGCACAGGAGCAGGGCTTTAAGTGGGGCGGGTCTGCTCGGTCTTAAGACCTAGCAGTAAATAAAAGACAACTTTGAAACGGGTCCCAATCAGGGTCTCTATACATGTGGTTAACTTTACAGGCAAACACTTTTCAATTTCTCAACAATGACTGTAAAAACCCTTAAGGTATTCCATGTTTGATGCAATGCTTATTTCATTTCCATTTGTTTTACTTCAAATTATTTTCCTAAAAGTACTTGCTTTTTTTCAAGATGTTATGTTTCTGTAGTTTTGTTCATGCAACATATGACTCTTGCATAGTGAACACCTTAAACTGACTCTCCTCCAGGTGTCTGAGCGAGTCAGTGTTTATGACGGCGCACGATTGGGAGCTCTGAAGTCGAGGCTGACAGCAGAGTTCCTCACCATGCCTGCCAGTGGGCCACAAAGGTGTGCAAACTAAAAGAACATCCTATCTTTGGCCTCTCTGCAGGGCACACAGAGCTATGGTTCCATATCTGCTGATTGCAATTGTGGGAAAGCATGTAAAGGAGGTACACACATGTAAACATATGAAGAGTGGCAAAGGAAACGTACATGTAGTGCTTACAGGAAAGGTGGTGGGCAGTGGGTGTAGAGGAAGGAGATGAATGCAGTTACATGTAGAAGGGGGTAGTGAAATGACTGTACTAAAGAGAAAAGGCACCACGTGTGAGCTATGCAGAAGGAGAAATTCAGAAATATGTGGGGGTAAAAATGGCCTAATTTTCTAATAGAGAGAGCACAGAGCAGAGGGGTGTGAAGGGGAGAGCACGGGTGACTGAGACACTTGGAGACCCTTACACCTTCCAAAGACTTTAGTAATGTTTAACTCACAGTCTCATATTTTCAGAAAGGAAACATTTTCAATTTAAACTATTCACAACAAAATCATTGTTGTTATTCATTTATGCATTGGCAAAGCCAGTAGGTCTAGATTGTTTTAGGTATATGTGTTGGGTGACATGTCTGGATGCAGTAGCCGAAAATTCACAAAGAGGCACCAACATACTGGTCGAGTGGCACCCTGTGAAGCACAGATTTTATTTACATGTTTTAAACCACGCCCTTAATTGCACAGGCCACACCTCTTACCTCTTAAAAGGAATCTTACTTAGGCTACCTTGGGCACACCCCTTTTACAAACCTCCCACCTTTTTCATCCAAATAATGAACTGCGTGAACTGCTCTAGGTAAGGCGTTTAAAGACTTACACAAAGATCCCCCGAGTCACTAGTTCAGGGGACCCGTCTAGTACATTATTTATTTGTAAACTTTTAGTTTAATTTTCCAAAATGTACAGCTAGGAAGCAATCAAGCCAGTATGTATAGCACACATAATACAACAATAGTCCTTCATCAGCTTTAATAATTGCATGTACATGGCGGAAATAAAGCTTGCTTGCGGATTGCTCATGGTTTCTCACTGCGATGCAGCCAGGGTGGGAAACATCCATTACAACGCAGTCATTACAACGCACTACCTTTACAACGTGGCTGTTGCAACGCAACAGCCTTTACATCGCATGCCATTACAACGCAGCCATTACAATGCATGTCACTCCAACGCATGTCATTACAACGCATGTCACTACAACGCATGCCATTACAACACATTATAAGGTAAGTAATGGAGATTTTTTAAGTTTTAGGGTGGGTATGGGTTTTGGGGTACATGGGAATAGTAATTTTTACCCCTACACTATCCAACACTTACCCTACTGTTGCACTCACTGGAGTGGGAATAGTAATTTTTACCCGTGAGTACATTCAGTCAAGGCCTGCTGCTTCCAGTGTATGGCAGCCCTCCTTGTGACCAGTAGTAACGCAGTCGCGGCAGGTCTCCTTCAGGGTTTAGGGATACTTTTACATATCCCTGCAGGACCCAAGTGGAGTAATCTGCACTGCCTCAGAGATCTGCTGCAGTGCACTAGTGAGTTGCTGCCTCTATGAATATACAGGAGGGCAGGTCCTGGGCATCTGGAGGTTCCGCATCTCCAACAGGCGGCGTCCTCTGATGTGCCCCACACCGCATAGTGACCGGGGAGGAGTAGGAGCAGTGCATGTACTTCCGCTGAATGAGCAGAAACGTATTCATCATAGGGAGAGACATCTAAATGTGTCGACAACAGCATAACCATTGAGCTTCCGTGATGTCAAACACCAAATCACACCCCCACGTCACCCTCATCTTCAAAACTGCTTTATCTGCAGCTTGTGTCACAGAGTTGTACATGCGTTTGATGAGTTCATGGGACTAGGATTGGGGAGAATCATAGGTAGCAGCCCCTCCTCTGGTTTCAGCTGGACTAGAAGGCTACAGCAGAAGAGATGCCAGTTCAAGATGTTGACGCAAGCATACAAAGCCCCGCACAACAAGGGACCAGCAAACATCAACAAATGCATGACCTTCCACCAACCGACCAGACACCTATGATCCGCCTCACTCTTCCTCAGACACCCCGGATCCGCTGAGGCAACAGCAGAGGACGTTCCTTCTCACACCTGGCAGCCAAAGCTTTGGACGACCTTCCCCTCCTCCTCAGGGCCACCTCATCGCTCCAGCAGTTCAGGAAAGAACTCAAGACCTGGCTATTCGAATGAACAAGATCATCTCATTGCAGCTAGGAACTCCAGCACCCTGAGAGCCTCACGGGTGATTTGCCGCACTCTACAAATCATTGATTGATAGCGCTTTCAAAGAGTTGCGGAGCCGCTGATGCTGAAAGAGGTCACCTCAATGCGCTGGCGCTCTATTTTATTGCTTAGTCACCCCTGTCTCTTCGGGCAGTGCCGCCTCGGATTTCTCAACAGCAGAAGTTTTGGTGAATATTGTTGTTCTGTTCCTGGTAGTGTCGCTAATCTCCCCCAAACTCATCCCTTACACCTCACTGTGTTGATTTCAGTGCAAGGACATGTGGTTTTTGTAGGAGACAGGTGCCCAGTGGAAGGGGGAAACCAGTACGTCCTCGAGGTAGCCAGCCTGTTGCTGGCAAATAACTAATGGATATCAGCCCAGTACCCTGCATAATTCAGAAGGAGTGAGATTGAATAGCTCCATTCCATGTAGACACAGGCACATGCACACACCCATACACAATGTGTGTGGCAGCACAGGGCCTGTAACACACCAAATGATCATGTGGCTAAGTCACAGGTGTGTGTGCGCATGTGTGTGTTTGTACATTTGTGTTATAGCCAGAGTGGAGCAGCTTGAGTGTGGAACTGTGGGAGAGAGACCACCGCTCCGCTGACCTCGCCCAACCCCCTCGCATCCGCAGAGCCAGAGCGGTGGAAGAGCCTTCTCCTACATCGCGGCAAAGACCTGGAACGAGCTCCTGCTCAACATCAGATGTTCCCCCAATCTGCACACCTTCAGGAAGAGCCTCAAGACCTGGCTCTTCGGGTGACTCTGAGCTGCACCCCCGCGCCTTGAGACCCTCACGGGTGAGTAGTGCGCTTCACAAATCCCTAATTAATTGATTGGGAGTCAGTGGAAGTTGTGAACTGAGTGATACACAGTGCTTAATTTGAGCTGGTGGTTTCCGGTGCTCACCACCAGCACTTAATTGTCAACACCGGCACTTATGACAGCTGCCACATGGTGGCACTGTCTGTCCAATTTAGAGATGAGCAGAACATCAGTTTATTATTAATATAATATATATTAAAAAAGACTAATAACTGCATCCCACGCCATTCTTATAGCTTTGGGGGCCTGGAATAGTCTGAGTTGTCATTGGCAGCGCTGGCAGGGGCAATGGGTGGAGTACGCTGCAGTGGCCTCCTGACGAGGGCCCTGGCACTTACTTTTTTTTACAAAAGAAGCTCTAGTGATGCCACAGCCCATGAACTGGGAGAGAAGGAGCGGGGGAGCAGAGACTAACAATGCCTTGCTTGCTATGGGAGTTACAAGTGTGCCTGTGCAAGTGTGTGAGTCTGTGTGTGCATTCATATGCATCTGTATTTGTTGTGCATGTGTGGTATGTTTCCCCTGCCTGGCACACTGTGTCCCTCCTTGGTGGTAATTCCTAGCATCGGTCACCGCTGGCAGAATGGTGGCCATGTCGGACATAAAAGTGACCAGTGCTTTCGAAATAGTATTCATCCTTAGTGTGTTCTGTGAACATTCTTAGCCCAATCAAGGCCAGCCTTGGCACATTCCTGATAAACCACAGGTATGCTGGGCCTTATGGTGTCTAGCCTCTTACACTGGTAAATATGTGGTAATATGTGTTCCTGACAAAAAGCAACCTGAAGAAAATGCTAATGACCCAAAAAACCTTTTGAACCTTTCTTGACAATTTTTTCCAAGAATGGCTTTTACAAGGTTGACAAAACCAATGTGGTGAAAGACATTCTTGATCCAATTCTTCACAATATATTTACTTCTTCAGATTTCTGTGTCTTTTAAGGAAGGGTTCTACTCCGTAACCCTGGTGCTTTTTTCTTTTTGCTTGAAAGGGGAGAAGGCTTTCATCTCCCTCCCCTTCCTCCTAATCCCTTCACCCTGTCCCCTGCCTTCAAAATAACTTGTGTTGCTCGCCCTCAAACTTTACTCCGAATCTTTTTCTCTAATCCTTAACAATCTCCCCATCTTCATCCATGCCACCTCCTCTGTACCCACCGCTCTTCCCTTCTTGTTTTTCTGGCGCCTTCGTCTTCTTTCTTCCTGCTTCGCCTTTTTAAAGACATAAGCTTAAACATAAAAAATGACTACTGGTAGCATTTTATTAAGAAACATTTGCATTTTCCCTGAAAACATTACATTTTCTTGGAAAAGGAATTTCTTCATTTTGACTTCCCTTCAAAATTAAGTTATTTCAGACTGATATCGTGAAGCTGCATTTCTTCAGTTTGGAAACTCAATTCATCCTAAGGACAAAATGCCAATCCAGGCCTTCTTGGACTATCATGGGCCGATCCGGTCGTAATGGTCACCCTGGCATTTGGGTGACCGCCCTTTGCATATCACGGGCATCCTTGGCATTGTGGAGTCCCTCTCTGGCACAATGGTGGTGCTCCCACAGTGTCCTCCTAGGTCTTCTTGGGGCATATGATCAAGGGGCCGCGATAAAATTATCGCCGCTTTAGCGTCCGTTTTCGGGCGAAAAGCGGCGATAATATTATCGCGGTATTAACAAGGACACGCTAGCGCGTGTTTCCTTGCCTTAGCGCCCGTTGTCAGCACGCCTCGCATCGCATCGTTAATGAGATGCAAAGGAGGCGTGCCTGACAAAACCCCATGGGAAAATATCGCTAACCCAGCTTTGCGATATTATCAACGAGGGGTAGCGATATTTGAAATCGCGTTAACTATGCCTTAACGCAGGAATTTAATGTCTGTTAAATTCCTGACTAAGGCATACCTAACATGGGAGGTGGATTGTGGGGCTAAGGCCACAGGGCCTTATCAAGTTATAGCCGTTTTCCATGGAACATCGCTGGGAAACCAGCGATGTTCCATGGAAAACCCCGCTATCGCTGGAATATTTATCGCCATGGCGCTAAGCGTTGATGATACAGCGCTAGCTTGGCGATATATTCCAGCGATAGCCTGCGATAATTTAAAGCGCGCTAAGCGCGCTCAGCGATAATTATCGCTGGGGCTTGATAATATGCCCCCTAGTCTTTTTACAGCATTCTTATCATGTGATAGTCATACATGAGCATTTGATCCAGTTGTATATGTGAGAACGTGATTACTGTGGCAACCTAACCTAGGCATGGGCCAAGGATTTATTTACTAAGAAAGAACTGGTATTTCTAGGCAAAATATTGTTGTATCAGAAATTGACAACTTTTTGTTAAGGGGAATTGAGTTAATTTGCTGAAAATGGTTTTCATGACATTACTGTTTTCAACCCTGTCTGGTGCGCTATGGTGGCACAGCGGGTAATCCTCAATGCATGGAGAGATGGGTATTTTTTTAATCCTGTCACTATCAGTGATAACACTTGTTAAGAGTCTGAGATGACGTCATTGATGACACTTGTGGGATGATTTCATTGATGAGAAGCATCTCTGGTTGCAGAAGAGGTTGGAGACCAGTGACTTCTACGGTCATTCTCTCAAGAGCAGGGCTGAGAATGTTTTGTACTGTTGATCACTTCGCTCTGTACATATCAAAAAGGAGGTCCTGTTCATATATCACTGTAAGAGCCCTTAGAAGCTGAAAAGAGCCTGATAAACACAAGCTATAGGAAAAGCCCAATAAAATATCACCCGTCCTCCCGGCACAGAGGGGCAAAGGCTTCCCTTTGACATCTGCCTTGTCCGTCACAGCATGGCCCTGATTCACAAAGGGCCTCTGCACTCTTGGAGGAGCCCCCCCGCAGACGTAGGGAGTGTCCGCAGTCGTGGGGGAGGCCCCGCACTCTTGGAGGAGCCCCCCGCAGACGTGGGAAGGTTTCTGCAATCGGGGGGGAAATCTCTGCGATTAGAATTCTCATTACGGAGATTCCACCGTGAGTGCGGAGACTCCCCCATGACTGCGGGGCCTCCCCCACAACTGCGGAGACACCGCCACGACTGCGGGGCCTCCCCCACGACTGCGGAGACACCCCCGCGACTGCTGGGCCTCCCCCACGACTGCGGAGACACCCCCGCGACTGCTGGACCTCCCCCACGACTGCAGAGACACGACTGCGGAGGCCCTTTGTGACTCAGGCCCATGAGTTCAACTTTCCAAGTTGGTCAATTGAGTGTAGTTACATTGGGTGATACTTACACCTGTTATTCCTCATTCTTTAATGCGACATGGATTGTGGTCTGAAGGGCTACATAACAAACAGAGTGGTTAGTGCGACTCAGGATTTCTAGCTCAAACAAGAGAGCAGAGTGCAAGCTCTTCAAACAAAGATTTTTTCTATCACTAGACCTTCCGGTCACCCAGAGATGTAAGCAATCTCCTCTACTATTGGCAGGAAATGAACAGACTGGATGGGCCCAGTGGCTCTTCCTCCCATCAAGGTCTGTTTTTTAAGTCTGACTTCACAGTGCGGCTCTCTGCATAACCTGTTGGTAGCAATTCTTTAAAATATACATAGAGTGGGCTTTTGGCTACACCCAGGGGAGTTTTACTATCTCACCACATGCTATTGGCTGTTAGATGTATCACTCCAGCTCCTATTTACTGCTTGCACTGCCATGAATGTGGTACCATTGCACAACTCGAAAGTGTACCAAATAATCCCACATTAAATTCTTCATCTCATAGATGCGTTGTATACAGAGAGCAATTGTTTGTAGGTTTGGGATTCGCCAAGACCTTTTGATTTTAGTAAAATTATAAATATAGTATGATTATAGGTGCATTTAGTATATATTTAATATGATGCTGGACCCCCAACCCTCCAGAGGACCCACACCATTCAAGAGAGGCCCCATTCAGCACACGGCCAATGAATATCTGTGACATATGAGAGACTCATGGCCCCTCCTCACATTCTGCAGGGGGTCCCATTGGCTTTCGTAATGCCCCTGTATGCAGGCTTACAGTCAGTCCTCTTCATCCATTGGTCAGCTGTGTCATTCACATTTTTGTTCGCCCCCTACATCATAGGGCACTGGGTCAGATGACCTCTGCCACTGGCTAACTTCACTGTGAGTGACAGAATTCTGCTCTTTCACAAGGAGCACCCCCGCCCCCATCAAATTTGGACTCTTCAGAGGCAGGGTCTGCCATGGCAACTTGTGCTTTTTGAGAAACAAATCATATTTTTGCTTTTAGCTCATTTTTTTTTTATATATTGGTGAGTGTTCAGCATCTCCCTCCACAATAAAGTTTTACAAAATCCATGACAAAAGAAAAACAAGCATTGACAAAGCTGAAAGACCGGCAGTAAGGCAGTCAATGCCAGACCTGTTGGCTTTGTCAATGCTTATTTGTTTTCTCACAGCTTAAGGCTTTTTTGTTAAATGTTTTAGTGAGGATTCAAAATGCAAGGTAGTCCTATTGGCTTTGCCAATGCTTATTTGTTTTCTCACAGCTGAAGGCTTTCTTGTTTAATGTTTTATTGAGGACTCAAAATGCAAGGCAGACCTATTGGCTTTGCCAATGCTTGTCTACATTCCTAACCTCAAGAGGGCTGTCCATGTCTTGGAACACTTAATGCAATCGCTGCCCGAGGAGGGCACGAAGAGGACACAGTCTAGTGACGTTGGGCAGTTTTGATTCACGTGGACGAGCACAGGGGGCGCGCGTCCGCTTGTGTTTTTCGATCGACCGGGTAAAGGGAGCTCGTCAGCAGAAAAAGGAGATAAAACAGAGAACAGAAAATTACCAGGTCATCAAAAAAATAATGAAGTTTGAAAGAGGCATAAAAGATGTGATTCGCTTCAGATAGGGGGGAGGCGAGAGAGAGAGGGCGCTAATAAAGAATTGTGCAGCATCTTAGCTGTGCACACAATCGCCTCGAGACGCTCCTCGAATGTCTTGTAGTTGTTATATTTTTATTTTATGTTCTCCAATGAAAAATAACCTTTGTTCTTGCTTGCTGCGGTGGAATGCTCTTTTAGGACTCACCCAATCAGCGCGTTTCTCGTGAGTTAGGTAAGGGCATCTGTTCTAGGATACACAGGCAGCTACAAAACGCGGCCACCAGGGGCGCCACTCTAACAGCCAGAGTACTGAACTGGAGCGGTGCAGTTTTATATCATCTGCGCTGACCAACCCTTGCAAAATCTATTTCACCTTGGGCCGTCGGTGCAGGTGCTGTGTTTATCATGGATGACTGGTGCAAATGTACTTCTTGCTCTGCTCGGCTCGTGCAAAGGTTTGCTTAGCAACAGCTGTTCTATGCAAATATCGTTCTTGCACAAGCGAGTCAATGTAAATGTGGCTTTCACTTTGGCTGGTTCAGGCATGTCTGAACACTTCGACGTCAAGATATGGCGTTTTTGCTGTCGTTTGCTCAAATTTCATTTTTACACTGGTTAATATCTGGCAACGTTGTTTTTGTACTGGTTGGTCTGTGAAAATATCGTTTTTGCAACATTTGTCAAGGCAAACGTGGGTTTTTACTAGTTGGCCTTTGCAAATGTATTTGCACCAATTGGTTGATGCAAATGTCGTGAGCCTGACCAGTCATTTCAAATGCCAGGTTTGAATGGACGGTCAGTGCAAATGTCGGTTCACAATTCCACCACTGCACTGGTGCAAGGTTGTGCATTCCTGCATCAGGTGCCCGTGCAGACGTGCAATCATTGTGGGTGGAGGGAAGGCACCTTGGCAGTAGATGCCCCTACATTGCTTGGGTTCATTTGTAGGAAAGGATGGACGAATGGCAAGGCTGGGCAAGCCTAACACTGACGATAGTGCTAATAATAAATACATCAAATTCTTGCCACTGCACTCTTTGTTGTGCAGATGCCAGCTGGTATTCATTGATTGTGCATTCTACCTTCACAATCATCAGCTCACTTAGATCCTGAAGTAGGCAAGTTCTGGGCTCGTGAACCAGGGTAAGACATCATCATTAGGGGAGGTGGCTTTGAAGAAGTTAAGGATGTTAGCAATGTCTGCAAAACAGAGGGATTTGAAGGATGGCCACTGTAGGATGCAGCAAGAAGGGGCCTGTGTCAGAGGAGAAGCAGGCAAGAGAGATTGGCTTGAAGGATGGCCACTGTATGATGCAGCAAGAAGGGGCCTGTGTCAGAAGAGAAGCAGGCGAGAGAGATTGGCTTGAAGGATGTCCACTGTAGGATGCAGCAAGAAGGGGCCTGTGTCAGAGGAGAGGCAGGCGAGAGAGAAGGGTTTGAAGGATGGCAGCTGTAGGATGCCGCAAGAAGGGGCCTGTGTCAGAGGAGAAGCGGGCGAGAGAGAGGGGCTTGAAGGATGGCCGCTGTAGGATGCCGCAAGAAGGGGCCTGTGTCAGAGGAGAAGCAGGCGAGAGAGATTGGCTTGAAGGATGTCCACTGTAGGATGCAGCAAGAAGGGGCCTGTGTCAGAGGAGAGGCAGGCGAGAGAGAAGGGTTTGAAGGATGGCAGCTGTAGGATGCCGCAAGAAGGGGCCTGTGTCAGAGGAGAAGCGGGCGAGAGAGGGGCTTGAAGGATGGCCGCTGTAGAATGCCGCAAGAAGGGGCCTGTGTCAGAGGAGAAGCGGGCGAGAGAGAGAGGGGCTTGAAGGATGGCCGCTGTAGGATGCCGCAAGAAGGGGCCTGTGTCAGAGGAGAAGCGGGCGAGAGAGAGGGGCTTGAAGGATGGCCGCTGTAGGATGCAGCAAGAAGGGGCCTGTGTCAGAGGAGAAGCAGGCGAGAGAGAGGGGCTTGAAGGATGGCCGCTGTAGGATGCAGCAAGAAGGGGCCTGTGTCAGAGGAGAAGCAGACAAGAGAGAGGGGCTTAAAGGATGGCCGCTGTAGGATGCAGCAAGAAGGGACCTGTGTCAGAGGAGAAGCGGGCGAGAGAGATGGGTTTGAAGGATGGCCGATGTATGATGCTGCAAGAAGGGGCCTGTGTCAGAGGAGAAGCAGGCAAGAGAGAGGGGTTTGAAGGATGGCCACTGTATGATGCAGCAAGAAGGGGCCTGTGTCAGAGGAGAAGCAGGAAAGAGAGATTGGCTTGAAGGATGGCCACTGTATGATGCAGCAAGAAGGGGCCTGTGTCAGAGGAGAAGGAGGCGAGAGAGATTGGCTTGAAGGATGTCCACTGTAGGATGCAGCAAGAAGGGGCCTGTGTCAGAGGAGAGGCAGGCGAGAGAGAAGGGTTTGAAGGATGGCAGCTGTAGGATGCCGCAAGAAGGGGCCTGTGTCAGAGGAGAAGCAGGCGAGAGAGAGGGGCTTGAAGGATGGCCGCTGTAGGATGCCGCAAGAAGGGGCCTGTGTCAGAGGAGAAGCGGGCGAGAGAGAGGGGCTTGAAGGATGGCCGCTGTAGGATGCAGCAAGAAGGGGCCTGTGTCAGAGGAGAAGCAGGCAAGAGAGAGGGGCTTGAAGGATGGCCGCTGTAGGATGCAGCAAGAAGGGGCCTGTGTCAGAGGAGAAGCAGACAAGAGAGAGGGGCTTGAAGGATGGCCGCTGTAGGATGCAGCAAGAAGGGGCCTGTGTCAGAGGAGAAGCGGGCGAGAGAGATGGGTTTGAAGGATGGCCGCTGTATGATGCAGCAAGAAGAGTCCTGTGTAACAGGAGAAGCAGGCAAGAGAGATTGGCTTGAAGGATGGCCACTGTATGATGCAGCAAGAAGGGGCCTGTGTCAGAGGAGAGGCAGGCGAGAGAGAAGGGTTTGAAGGATGGCAGCTGTAGGATGCCGCAAGAAGGGGCCTGTGTCAGAGGAGAAGCGGGCGAGAGAGAGGGGCTTGAAGGATGGCCGCTGTAGGATGCCGCAAGAAGGGGCCTGTGTCAGAGGAGAAGCGGAGCGAGAGAGAGGGCTTGAAGGATTGCCGCCGTAGGATGCAGCAAGAAGGGGCCTGTTTCAGAGGAGAAGCGGGTGAGAGAGAGGGGCTTTAAGGATGGCCGCTGTAGGATGCCGCAAGAAGGGGCCTGTGTCAGAGGAGAAGCGGGCGAGAGAGAGGGGCTTGAAGGATGGCCGCTGTAGGATGCAGCAAGAAGGGGCCTGTGTCAGAGGAGAAGCAGACAAGAGAGAGGGGCTTGAAGGATGGCCGCTGTAGGATGCAGCAAGAAGGGGCCTGTGTCAGAGGAGAAGCAGACAAGAGAGAGGGGCTTGAAGGATGGCCGCTGTAGAATGCAGCAAGAAGGGGCCTGTGTCAGAGGAGAAGCAGGTAAGAGAGATTGGATTGAAGGATGGCCACTGTATGATGCAGCAAGAAGGGGCCTGTGTCAGAGGAGAAGCAGGCGAGAGGGGTTTGAAGGATGGCCGCTGTAGGATGCCGCAAGAAGGGGCCTGTGTCAGAGGAGAAGCGGGAGAGAGAGGAGGGCTTGAAGGATGGCCGCTGTAGGATGCAGCAAGAAGGGGCCTGTGTCAGAGGAGAAGCAGGCGAGAGAGAGGGGCTTGAAGGATGGCAGCTGTGGGATGCAGCAAGAAGGGGCCTGTGTCAGAGGAGAAGCAGGCGAGAGAGAGGGGTTTGAAGGACGGTCGCTGTAGGATGCAGCAAGAAGGGGCCTGTGTCAGAGGAGAAGCAGGCAAGAGAGATTGGCTTGAAGGATGGCCGCTGTAGGATGCAGCAAGAAGGGGCCTGTGTCAGAGGAGAAGCAGGCAAGAGAGATTGGCTTGAAGGATGGCCGCTGTAGGATGCAGCAAGAAGGGGCCTGTGTCAGAGGAGAAGCGGGCGAGAGAGAGGGGCTTGAAGGATGGCAGCTGTGGTATGCAGCAAGAAGGGGCCTGTGTCAGAGGAAAAGCAGGCGAGAGAGAGGGGTTTGAAGGATGGCCGCTACAGGATGCAGCAAGAAGGGGCCTGTGTCAGAGAAGAAGCGGGTGCGAGAGAGGGGTTTGAAGTATGGCCGCTGTAGGATGCAGCAATAAGGGGCCTGTGTCAGAGGAGAAGCAGGCAAGAGAGATTGGCTTGAAGGATGGCCGCTGCAGGATGCAGCAAGAAGGGGCCTGTGTCAGAGGAGAAGCGGGCGAGAGAGAGGGGTTGAAGGATGGCCGCTGTAGGATGCAGCAAGAAGGGGCCTGTGTCAGAGGAGAAGCAGGCAAGAGAGATTGGCTTGAAGGATGGCCACTGCATGATGCAGCAAGAAGGGGCCTGTGTCAGAGGAGAAGCAGGCGAGAGAGAGGGGTTTGAAGGATGGCCGCTGTAGGATGCCGCAAGAAGGGGCCTGTGTCAGAGGAGAAGCGGGCAAGAGAGAGGGGCTTGAAGGATGGCCTCTGTAGGATGCAGCAAGAAGGGGCCTGTGTCAGAGGAGAAGCAGGCAAGAGAGAGGGGCTTGAAGGATGGCCGCTGTAGGATGCAGCAAGAAGGGGCCTGAGTCAGAGGAGAAGCAGGCAAGAGAGAGGGGCTTGAAGGATGGCCGCTGTAGGATGCAGCAAGAAGGGGCCCGTGACAGAGGAGAAGCACGCAAGAGAGGGGCTTTTACAGCATGCCCGCTGTAGGATGCAGCAAGAAGGGGCGTGTGTCAGAGAAGAAGTGGGCAAGAGAGAGGGGCTTGAAGGATGGCCGCTGTAGGATGCAGCAAGAAGGGGCCCGTGACAGAGGAGAAGCAGGCAAGATAGGGGCTTTTACAGAATGGCCGCTATAGGATGAAGCAAGAAGGGGCGTGTGTCAGAGGAGAAGCGGGCAAGAGAGAGGGGCTTGAAGGATGTCCACTGTAGGATGCAGCAAGAAGGAGCCCGTGACAGAGGAGAAGCAGGAAAGAGAGAGGGGTTTGAAGGATGGCCGCTGTAGGATGCAGCAAGAAAGGGCCTGAGTCAGAGGAGAAGCAGGCAAGAGAGAGGGGTTTGAAGGATGGCCACTGTATGATGCAGCAAGAAGCGGCCTGTGTCAGAGGAGAAGAAGGCAAGAGAGAAGAGCTTGAAGGATGGCCGCTGTAGGATGCAGCAAGAAAGGGCCTGAGTCAGAGGAGAAGCGGGCGAGAGAGAGGGGCTTGAAGGATGGCCACTGTAGGATGCAGGAAGAAGCGGCCTGTGTCAGAGGAGAAACAGGTAAGAGAGAGGAGCTTGAAGGATGGCCGCTGTAGGATGCAGCAAGAAAGGGCCTGAGTCAGAGGAGAAGCAGGCGAGAGAGAGGGGCTTGAAGGATGGCTGCTGTAGGATGCAGCAGAAGCGGCCTGTGTCAGAGGAGAAGCAGGCGAGAAAGAGGGGCTTGAAGGATGGCCACTGTAGAATGCAGCAAGAAGGGGCCTGTGTCAGAGGAGAAGCAGGCAAGAGAGAGGGGTTTGAAGGATAGCCGCTATAGGATGCAGCAAGAAGGGGCCTGTGTCAGAGGAGAAGCGGGCGAGAGAGAGGGGTTTGAAGTATGGCCGCTGTAGGATGCAGCAAGAAGGGGCCTGTGTCAGAGGAGAAGCAGGCAAGAGAGATTGGCTTGAAGGATGGCCGCTGTAGGATGCAGCAAGAAGGGGCATGTATCAGAGGAGAAGCGGGCGAGAGAGAGGGGTTTGAAGGATGGCCGCTGTAGGATGCCGCAAGAAGGGGCCTGTGTCAGAGGAGAAGCGGGCAAAAGAGAGGGGCTTGAAGGATGGCCTCTGTAGGATGCAGCAAGAAGGAGTGTGTGTCAGAGGAGAAGCGGGCAAAAGAGAGGGGTTTGAAGGATGACCACTGTAGGATGCAGCAAGAAGGGGCCTGAGTCAGAGGAGAAGGAGGCAAGAGAGAGGGGCTTGAAGGATGGCTGCTGTAGGATGCAGCACGAAGGGGCGTGTGTCAGAGAAGAAGCGGGCAAGAGAGAGGGGCTTGAAGGATGGCCGCTGTAGGATGCAGCAAGAAGGGGCCCGTGACAGAGGAGAAGCAGGCAAGAGAGAGGCTTTTACAGAATGGCCGCTATAGGATGAAGCAAGAAGGGGCGTTTGTCAGAGGAGAAGCGGGCAAGAGAGAGGGGCTTGAAGGATGGCCGCTGTAGGATGCCGCAAGAAGGGGCCTGTGTCAGAGGAGAAGCAGGCGAGAGAGATTGGCTTGAAGGATGTCCACTGTAGGATGCAGCAAGAAGGGGCCTGTGTCAGAGGAGGGGCAGGCGAGAGAGAAGGGTTTGAAGGATGGCAGCTGTAGGATGCCGCAAGAAGGGGCCTGTGTCAGAGGAGAAGCGGGCGAGAGAGAGGGGCTTGAAGGATGGCCGCTGTAGAATGCCGCAAGAAGGGGCCTGTGTCAGAGGAGAAGCGGGCGAGAGAGAGAGGGGCTTGAAGGATGGCCGCTGTAGGATGCCGCAAGAATGGGCCTGTGTCAGAGGAGAAGCGGGCGAGAGAGAGGGGCTTGAATGATGGCCGCTGTAGGATGCAGCAAGAAGGGGCCTGTGTCAGAGGAGAAGCAGGCGAGAGAGAGGGGCTTGAAGGATGGCCGCTGTAGGATGCAGCAAGAAGGGGCCTGTGTCAGAGGAGAAGCAGACAAGAGAGAGGGGCTTGAAGGATGGCCGCTGTAGGATGCAGCAAGAAGGGACCTGTGTCAGAGGAGAAGCGGGCGAGAGAGATGGGTTTGAAGGATGGCCGCTGTATGATGCAGCAAGAAGGGGCCTGTGTCAGAGGAGAAGCAGGCAAGAGAGAGGGGTTTGAAGGATGGCCACTGTATGATGCAGCAAGAAGGGGCCTGTGTCAGAGGAGAAGCAGGCAAGAGAGATTGGCTTGAAGGATGGCCACTGTATGATGCAGCAAGAAGGGGCCTGTGTCAGAGGAGAAGGAGGCGAGAGAGATTGGCTTGAAGGATGTCCACTGTAGGATGCAGCAAGAAGGGGCCTGTGTCAGAGGAGAGGCAGGCGAGAGAGAAGGGTTTGAAGGATGGCAGCTGTAGGATGCCGCAAGAAGGGGCCTGTGTCAGAGGAGAAGCGGGCGAGAGAGAGGGGCTTGAAGGATGGCCGCTGTAGGATGCCGCAAGAAGGGGCCTGTGTCAGAGGAGAAGCGGGCGAGAGAGAGGGGCTTGAAGGGTGGCCGCTGTAGGATGCAGCAAGAAGGGGCCTGTGTCAGAGGAGAAGCAGGCAAGAGAGAGGGGCTTGAAGGATGGCCGCTGTAGGATGCAGCAAGAAGGGGCCTGTGTCAGAGGAGAAGCAGACAAGAGAGAGGGGCTTGAAGGATGGCCGCTGTAGGATGCAGCAAGAAGGGGCCTGTGTCAGAGGAGAAGCAGACAAGAGAGAGGGGCTTGAAGGATGGCCGCTGTAGGATGCAGCAAGAAGGGGCCTGTGTCAGAGGAGAAGCGGGCGAGAGAGATGGGTTTGAAGAATGGCCGCTGTATGATGCAGCAAGAAGGGGCCTGTGTCAGAGGAGAAGCAGGCAAGAGAGATTGGCTTGAAGGATGGCCACTGTATGATGCAGCAAGAAGGGGCCTGTGTCAGAGGAGAGGCAGGCGAGAGAGAAGGGTTTGAAGGATGGCAGCTGTAGGATGCCGCAAGAAGCGGCCTGTGTCAGAGGAGAAGCGGGCGAGAGAGAGGGGCTTGAAGGATGGCCGCTGTAGGATGCCGCAAGAAGGGGCCTGTGTCAGAGGAGAAGCGGGCGAGAGAGAGGGGCTTGAAGGATTGCCGCCGTAGGATGCAGCAAGAAGGGGCCTGTTTCAGAGGAGAAGCGGGTGAGAGAGAGGGGCTTTAAGGATGGCCGCTGTAGGATGCCGCAAGAAGGGGCCTGTGTCAGAGGAGAAGCGGGCGAGAGAGAGGGGCTTGAAGGATGGCCGCTGTAGGATGCAGCAAGAAGGGGCCTGTGTCAGAGGAGAAGCAGGTAAGAGAGATTGGATTGAAGGATGGCCACTGTATGATGCAGCAAGAAGGGGCCTGTGTCAGAGGAGAAGCAGGCGAGAGAGAGGGGTTTGAAGGATGGCCGCTGTAGGATGCCGCAAGAAGGGGCCTGTGTCAGAGGAGAAGCGGGGAGAGAGAGGGGGCTTGAAGGATGGCCGCTGTAGGATGCAGCAAGAAGGGGCCTGTGTCAGAGGAGAAGCAGGCGAGAGAGAGGGGCTTGAAGGATGGCAGCTGTGGGATGCAGCAAGAAGGGGCCTGTGTCAGAGGAGAAGCAGGCGAGAGAGAGGGGTTTGAAGGACGGTCGCTGTAGGATGCAGCAAGAAGGGGCCTGTGTCAGAGGAGAAGCAGGCAAGAGAGATTGAGCTTGAAGGATGGCCGCTGTAGGATGCAGCAAGAAGGGGCCTGTGTCAGAGGAGAAGCAGGCAAGAGAGATTGGCTTGAAGGATGGCCGCTGTAGGATGCAGCAAGAAGGGGCCTGTGTCAGAGGAGAAGCGGGCGAGAGAGAGGGGCTTGAAGGATGGCAGCTGTGGGATGCAGCAAGAAGGGGCCTGTGTCAGAGGAAAAGCAGGCGAGAGAGAGGGGTTTGAAGGATGGCCGCTACAGGATGCAGCAAGAAGGGGCCTGTGTCGGAGAAGAAGCGGGCGAGAGAAAGGGGTTTGAAGTATGGCCGCTGTAGGATGCAGCAAGAAGGGGCCTGTGTCAGAGGAGAAGCAGGCAAGAGAGATTGGCTTGAAGGATGGCCGCTGTAGGATGCAGCAAGAAGGGGCCTGTGTCAGAGGAGAAGCGGGCGAGAGAGAGAGGGGTTGAAGGATGGCCGCTGTAGGATGCAGCAAGAAGGGGCCTGTGTCAGAGGAGAAGCAGGCAAGAGAGATTGGCTTGAAGGATGGCCACTGCATGATGCAGCAAGAAGGGGCCTGTGTCAGAGGAGAAGCAGGCGAGAGAGAGGGGTTTGAAGGATAGCCCCTGTAGGATGCCGCAAGAAGGGGCCTGTGTCAGAGGAGAAGCGGGCAAGAGAGAGGGGCTTGAAGGATGGCCTCTGTAGGATGCAGCAAGAAGGGGCCTGTGTCAGAGGAGAAGCAGGCAAGAGAGAGGGGCTTTAAGGATGGCCGCTGTAGGATGCAGCAAGAAGGGGCCTGAGTCAGAGGAGAAGCAGGCAAGAGAGAGGGCTTGAAGGATGGCCGCTGTAGGATGCAGCAAGAAGGGGCGTGTGTCAGAGGAGAAGCGGGCAAGAGAGAGGTGCTTGAAGGATGGCCGCTGTAGGATGCAGCAAGAAGGGGCCCGTGACAGAGGAGAAGCACGCAAGAGAGGGGCTTTACAGCATGCCCGCTGTAGGATGCAGCAAGAAGGGGCGTGTGTCAGAGAAGAAGCGGGCAAGAGAGAGGGGCTTGAAGGATGGCCGCTGTAGGATGCAGCAAGAAGGGGCCCGTGACAGAGGAGAAGCAGGCAAGATAGGGGCTTTTACAGAATGGCCGCTATAGGATGAAGCAAGAAGGGCGTGTGTCAGAGGAGAAGCGGGCAAGAGAGAGGGGCTTGAAGGATGTCCACTGTAGGATGCAGCAAGAAGGAGCCCGTGACAGAGGAGAAGCAGGAAAGAGAGGGGTTTGAAGGATGGCCGCTGTAGGATGCAGCAAGAAAGGACCTGAGTCAGAGGAGAAGCAGGCAAGAGAGAGGGGTTTGAAGGATGGCCACTGTATGATGCAGCAAGAAGCGGCCTGTGTCAGAGGAGAAGAAGGCAAGAGAGAAGAGCTTGAAGGATGGCCGCTGTAGGATGCAGCAAGAAAGGGCCTGAGTCAGAGGAGAAGCGGGCGAGAGAGAGGGCTTGAAGGATGGCCACTGTAGGATGCAGGAAGAAGCGGCCTGTGTCAGAGGAGAAACAGGTAAGAGAGAGGAGCTTGAAGGATGGCCGCTGTAGGATGCAGCAAGAAAGGGCCTGAGTCAGAGGAGAAGCAGGCGAGAGAGAGGGGCTTGAAGGATGGCCGCTGTAGGATGCAGCAGAAGCGGCCTGTGTCAGAGGAGAAGCAGGCGAGAGAGAGGGGCTTGAAGGATGGCCACTGTAGAATGCAGCAAGAAGGGGCCTGTGTCAGAGGAGAAGCAGGCAAGAGAGAGGGGTTTGAAGGATAGCCGCTATAGGATGCAGCAAGAAGGGGCCTGTGTCAGAGGAGAAGCGGGCGAGAGAGAGGGGTTTGAAGTATGGCCGCTGTAGGATGCAGCAAGAAGGGGCCTGTGTCAGAGGAGAAGCAGGCAAGAGAGAGGGGCTTGAAGGATGGCCTCTGTAGGATGCAGCAAGAAGGGGTGTGTGTCAGAGGAGAAGCGGGCAAAAGAGAGGGGTTTGAAGGATGACCACTGTAGGATGCAGCAAGAAGGGGCCTGAGTCAGAGGAGAAGCAGGCAAGAGAGAGGGGCTTGAAGGATGGCCGCTGTAGGATGCAGCACGAAGGGGCGTGTGTCAGAGAAGAAGCGGGCAGAGAGAGGGGCTTGAAGGATGGCAGCTGTAGGATGCAGCAAGAAGGGGCCCGTGACAGAGGAGAAGCAGGCAAGAGAGAGCTTTTATAGAATGGCCGCTATAGTATGAAGCAAGAAGGGGCGTTTGTCAGAGGAGAAGCGGGCAAGAGAGAGGGCTTGAAGGATGTCCACTGTAGGATGCAGCAAGAAGGAGCCAGTGACAGAGGAGAAGCAGGAAAGAGAGAGGGTTTGAAGGATGGCCGCTGTAGGATGCAGCAAGAAAGGGCCTGAGTCAGAGGAGAAGCAGGCAAGAGAGAGGGTTTGAAGGATGGCCTCTGTAGGATGCAGCAAGAAGCGGCCTGTGTCAGAGGAGAAACAGGTAAGAGAGAGGAGCTTGAAGGATGGCCGCTGTAGGATGCAGCAAGAAAGGGCCTGAGTCAGAGGAGAAGCAGGCGAGAGAGAGGGGTTTGAAGGATGGCCACTGTAGGATGCAGCAAGAAGCGGCCTGTGTCAGAGGAGAAGCGGGCGAGAGAGAGGGGTTTGAAGGATGGCCGCTGTAAGATGCAGCAGAAGCGGCGTCTGCCAGAGGAGAAGCAGGCAACAGAGAGAGGTTTGAAGGATGGCCGCTGTAGGATGCAGCAGAAGCGGCCTGTGTCAGAGGAGAAGCAGGCAAGAGAGGGGTTTGAAGGATGGCTGCTGTAGGATGCAGCAGAAGCGGCCTGTGTCAAAGGAGAAGCAGGCAAGAGAGAGGGGTTTGAAGGATGGCCGCTGAAGGATGCAGCAAGAAGGGGTCTGTGTCAGAGGAGAAGCAGGCAAAAGAAAGGGGCTTGAAGGATGGCCGCTGTATGATGCAGCAAGAAGCGGGCTGTGTCAGAGGAGAAGCAGGCGAGAGAGAGGGGCTTGAAGGATGGCCGCTGTAGGATGCCGCAAATAGGGGCCTGTGCCAGGGGAGAAGCGGGCGAGGAAGAGGGGCTTGAAGGATGGCCACCATAGGATGCAGTAGAAGCGGCCTGTGTCAGAGGAGAAGCAGGCAAGAGAGAGGGGATTGAAGGATGGCCGCTGTAGGATGCAGCAAGAAGTGGCCTGTGTCAGGGGAGAAGCAGGCGAGAGAGAGGGGTTTGAAGGATAGCCACTGTAGGATGAATGAATGAATGAATATAAGCTTTATAAAGCACGAACTAAGCTTAGGGGCGTCAAGGCGCTGCGGAAAGAGGTCAGGAGACCGAGGTGCACATATGTACAAGGCTTATGGGGTTGAAAGAGTGAAAAGCCAGGTCTTCAAGGCTTTACGAAAGAGAGAATGAGATTCCAGAGCCGAGATTGAGAGAGGAAGGGAGTTCCAAAGCTTAGCTGCAGCCACAGAGAAGGCTCTGCCCCCCCACCTAGCTTTCCTAAAACTTGGAACTATCAGCAAGTTCTTACTAGCCGATCTTAACTGCTTGATGGGGACATATCTCCGCAATAGTTTTTCAATGCCTTCTGACCCCGTATTGTAGAAAGCCTTATGAACAAGGCAGAGGGCTTTGAATACAATTCTCCGACCAAGCGGAAGCCAATGCAGATTACTGATAGTGGCCGAGACTGAGTGATATTTGGTAAAACCCATCACCAGCCTGGCAGCAGCATTCTGCACTAGCTGAAGTCGATGCACAAGCCCCTTATTAATACCCAGATAAAGGGCATTACAGTAGTCTAATCTAGACAACACTAGGGCCACAACTGCCTGTTTTCGGGAGGAAAAGGAAAGAAATTGGGAAATCTTTCTGAGAATCCTTATCATCCCAAAGCAGGTGGAAACTGTTCTATTGATTTGGGGGCCCAGAGAGGGGGAGTTGTCAATTATGATGCCTAAATTTTTAGCACTGAAGCCAGGGCGGGGGCAAGGACCAAGCGTGTTCGGCCACCAAGCCTCCGACCAAATATCCTGATGGTTTCCAAAAATTAAAGCCTCAGTTTTTTCCCCATTGAGTCTTAGATAGTTCTCTACCATCCAGGAAGCCACTGCCTGCATACAATTTTTAAAATTTGCCGCCGATGCTTCTGCGCTGTCAGTGATAGAGACCATAATTTGAGTGTCATCAGCGTAGGATAACACTTCTAACCCAAAAGATCTTACCACCTTGGCGAGAGGGGCTACATAAATATTAAAAAGGGTAGGACTCAATGAGGACCCCTGAGGGACTCCACAGAACAACTGATTGGAAGCTGAGTAGAATTGACCCATCTTAACGCTTTGCGACCGGTCCATAAGAAATGAGGTGAGCAAATTCAGGGCGGAGCCCTTGATCCCTATTTCCTAAGCCTCCCAACCAATCTTAAGGGAGAAATAGTATCGAAGGCCGCCGTAAGGTCCAGAAGGATAAGCAAAGTCCTGTGACCGGCATCAACCTGACTTCGGATGTTATTAAGTACAGAGGTTAATGCCGTCTCAGTACTGTGCTCACCTCTGAACCCGTGCTGCAAGCCATCGAGCAGCTGATGTTCCTCCAAAAATCAACTGAGATGGAAATTCAGATGTTTCTCCAAAATTTTTGCTGGGACAGGTAATAGGGAAATGGGACGGTAATTCTTTAGCTCAGCTGGATCCAGAGAGGGCTTGGCTTCTTTAAGAGGGGTTTAACCACCGCAGTTTTCCACGCGATGGGATACTGCCCAGATGTAATGACAGTATTAAGGAGTGAGGTCAAGTGTGGAACAATGGCCTCTCTTCCTAATTTCAAAATTTTCAAGGGGCAGGACTCCAGCGGGGAACCAGACTTGAGGAGAAGCGGGCGAGAGAGAGGGGCTTGAAGGATGGCAGCTGTGGGATGCAGCAAGAAGGGGCCTGTGTCAGAGGAAAAGCAGGCGAGAGAGAGGGGTTTGAAGGATGGCCGCTACAGGATGCTGCAAGAAGGGGCCTGTGTCAGAGAAGAAGCGGGCGAGAGAGAGGGGTTTGAAGTATGGCCGCTGTAGGATGCAGCAAGAAGGGGCCTGTGTCAGAGGAGAAACAGACAAGAGAGAGGGGCTTGAAGGATGGCCGCTGTAGGATGCAGCAAGAAGGGGCCTGTGTCAGAGGAGAAGCAGGTAAGAGAGATTGGATTGAAGGATGGCCACTGTATGATGCAGCAAGAAGGGGCCTGTGTCAGAGGAGAAGCAGGCGAGAGAGAGGGGTTTGAAGGATGGCCGCTGTAGGATGCCGCAAGAAGGGGCCTGTGTCAGAGGAGAAGCGGGCAAGAGAGAGGGGCTTGAAGGATGGCCTCTGTAGGATGCAGCAAGAAGGGGCCTGTGTCAGAGGAGAAGCAGGCGAGAGAGAGGGGCTTGAAGGATGGCCGCTGTAGGATGCAGCAAGAAGGGGCCTGAGTCAGAGGAGAAGCAGGCGAGAGAGAGGGGTTTGAAGGATGGCCACTGTAGGATGCAGCAAGAAGCGGCCTGTGTCAGAGGAGAAGCGGGCGAGAGAGAGAGGGGTTGAAGGATGGCCGCTGTAGCATGCAGCAAGAAGGGGCCTGTGTCAGAGGCGAAGCAGGCAAGAGAGATTGGCTTGAAGGATGGCCACTGTATGATGCAGCAAGAAGGGGCCTGTGTCAGAGGAGAAGCAGGCGAGAGAGAGGGGTTTGAAGGATGGCCGCTGTAGGATGCCGCAAGAAGGGGCCTGAGTCAGAGGAGAAGCAGGCGAGAGAGAGGGGTTTGAAGGATGGCCACTGTAGGATGCAGCAAGAAGCGGCCTGTGTCAGAGGAGAAGCGGGCGAGAGAGAGAGGGGTTGAAGGATGGCCGCTGTAGCATGCAGCAAGAAGGGGCCTGTGTCAGAGGCGAAGCAGGCAAGAGAGATTGGCTTGAAGGATGGCCACTGTATGATGCAGCAAGAAGGGGCCTGTGTCAGAGGAGAAGCGGGCAAGAGAGAGGTGCTTGAAGGATGGCCGCTGTAGGATGCAGCAAGAAGGGGCCCGTGACAGAGGAGAAGCACGCAAGAGAGGGGCTTTTACAGCATGCCCGCTGTAGGATGCAGCAAGAAGGGGCGTGTGTCAGAGAAGAAGCGGGCAAGAGAGAGGGGCTTGAAGGATGGCCGCTGTAGGATGCAGCAAGAAGGGGCCTGTGTCAGAGGAGAAGCAGGTAAGAGAGATTGGATTGAAGGATGGCCACTGTATGATGCAGCAAGAAGGGGCCTGTGTCAGAGGAGAAGCAGGCGAGAGAGAGGGGTTTGAAGGATGGCCGCTGTAGGATGCCGCAAGAAGGGGCCTGTGTCAGAGGAGAAGCGGGCAAGAGAGAGGGCTTGAAGGATGGCCTCTGTAGGATGCAGCAAGAAGGGGCCTGTGTCAGAGGAGAAGCAGGCAAGAGAGAGGGGCTTGAAGGATGGCCGCTGTAGGATGCAGCAAGAAGGGGCCTGAGTCAGAGGAGAAGCAGGCGAGAGAGAGGGGTTTGAAGGATGGCCACTGTAGCATGCAGCAAGAAGCGGCCTGTGTCAGAGGAGAAACAGGTAAGAGAGAGGAGCTTGAAGGATGGCCGCTGTAGGATGCAGCAAGAAAGGGCCTGAGTCAGAGGAGAAGCAGGCGAGAGACAGGGGCTTGAAGGATGGCCGCTGTAGGATGCAGCAGAAGCGGCCTGTGTCAGAGGAGAAGCAGGCGAGAGAGAGGGGCTTGAATGATGGCCACTGTAGAATGCAGCAAGAAGGGGCCCGTGTCAGAGGAGAAGCAGGCAAGAGAGATTGGCTTGAAGGATGGCCACTGTATGATGCAGCAAGAAGGGGCCTGTGTCAGAGGAGAAGCAGGCGAGAGAGAGGGGTTTGAAGGATGGCCGCTGTAGGATGCCGCAAGAAGGGGCCTGTGTCAGAGGAGAAGCGGGCAAGAGAGAGGGGCTTGAAGGATGGCCTCTGTAGGATGCAGCAAGAAGGGGCCTGTGTCAGAGGAGAAGCAGGCAAGAGAGAGGGGCTTGAAGGATGGCCGCTGTAGGATGCAGCAAGAAGGGGCCTGAGTCAGAGGAGAAGCAGGCAAGAGAGAGGGGCTTGAAGGATGGCCGCTGTAGGATGCAGCAAGAAGGGGCGTGTGTCAGAGGAGAAGCGGGCAAGAGAGAGGTGCTTGAAGGATGGCCGCTGTAGGATGCAGCAAGAAGGGGCCCGTGACAGAGGAGAAGCACGCAAGAGAGGGGCTTTTACAGCATGCCCGCTGTAGGATGCAGCAAGAAGGGGCGTGTGTCAGAGAAGAAGCGGGCAAGAGACAGGGGCTTGAAGGATGGCCGCTGTAGGATGCAGCAGAAGCGGCCTGTGTCAGAGGAGAAGCAGGCGAGAGAGAGGGGCTTGAATGATGGCCACTGTAGAATGCAGCAAGAAGGGGCCCGTGTCAGAGGAGAAGCAGGCAAGAGAGAGGGGTTTGAAGGATAGCCGCTATAGGATGCAGCAAGAAGGGGCCTGTGTCAGAGGAGAAGCAGGCGAGAGAGAGGGGTTTGAAGTATGGCCGCTGTAGGATGCAGCAAGAAGGGGCCTGTGTCAGAGGAGAAGCAGGCAAGAGAGATTGGCTTGAAGGATGGCCGCTGTAGGATGCAGCAAGAAGGGGCCTGTATCAGAGGAGAAGCGGGCGAGAGAGAGGGGTTTGAAGGATGGCCGCTGTAGGATGCAGCAAGAAGGGGCCTGTGTCAGAGGAGAAGCAGGCAAGAGAGTTTGGCTTGAAGGATGGCCACTGTATGATGCAGCAAGAAGGGACCTGTGTCAGAGGAGAAGCAGGCGAGAGAGAGGGGTTTGAAGGATGGGCGCTGTAGGATGCCGCAAGAAGGGGCCTGTGTCAGAGGAGAAGCGGGCAAGAGAGAGGGGCTTGAAGGATGGCCTCTGTAGGATGCAGCAAGAAGGGTGTGTGTCAGAGGAGAAGCGGGCAAAAGAGAGGGGTTTGAAGGATGACCACTGTAGGATGCAGCAAGAAGGGGCCTGAGTCAGAGGAGAAGCAGGCAAGAGAGAGGGGCTTGAAGGATGGCCGCTGTAGGATGCAACAAGAAGGGGTGTGTGTTAGAGGAGAAGCGGGCAAGAGAGAGGTGCTTGAAGGATGGCCGCTATAGGATGAAGCAAGAAGGGGCGTTTGTCAGAGGAGAAGCGGGCAAGAGAGAGGGCTTGAAGGATGTCCACTGTAGGATGCAGCAAGAAGGAGCCCGTGACAGAGGAGAAGCAGGAAAGAGAGAGGGGTTTGAAGGATGGCCGCTGTAGGATGCAGCAAGAAAGGGCCTGAGTCAGAGGAGAAGCAGGCAAGAGAGAGGGGTCTGAAGGATGGCCACTGTAGGATGCAGCATGAAGCGGCCTGTGTCAGAGGAGAAACAGGTAAGAGAGAGGAGCTTGAAGGATGGCCGCTGTAGGATGCAGCAAGAAAGGGCCTGAGTCAGAGGAGAAGCAGGCGAGAGAGAGGGGTTTGAAGGATGGCCACTGTAGGATGCAGCAAGAAGCGGCCTGTGTCAGAGGAGAAGCGGGCGAGAGAGAGGGGTTTGAAGGATGGCCGCTGTAAGATGCAGCAGAAGCGGCGTCTGCCAGAGGAGAAGCAGGCAACAGAGAGGGGTTTGAAGGATGGCTGCTGTAGGATGCAGCAGAAGCGGCCTGTGTCAGAGGAGAAGCAGGCAAGAGAGAGGGTTTGAAGGATGGCTGCTGTAGGATGCAGCAGAAGCGGCCTGTGTCAGAGGAGAAGCAGGCAAGAGAGAGGGGTTTGAAGGATGGCCGCTGTAGGATGCAGCAAGAAGGGGCCTGTGTCAGAGGAGAAGCGGGCAAAAGAAAGGGGCTTGAAGGATGGCCGCTGTATGATGCAGCAAGAAGCGGGCTGTGTCAGAGGAGAAGCAGGCGAGAGAGAGGGGCTTGAGGGATGGCCGATGTAGGATGCCGCAAATAGGGGCCTGTGTCAGGGGAGAAGCGGGCGAGGAAGAGGGGCTTGAAGGATGGCCACCATAGGATGCAGCAGAAGCGGCCTGTGTCAGAGGAGAAGCAGGCAAGAGAGAGGGGCTTGAAGGATGGCCGCTGTAGGATGCAGCAAGAAGCGGCCTGTGTCAGGGGAGAAGCAGGCGAGAGAGAGGGGTTTGAAGGATAGCCACTGTAGGATGAATGAATGAATGAATATAAGCTTTATAAAGCACAAACTAAGCTTAGGGGCGTCAAGGCGCTGCGGAAAGAGGTCAGGAGACCGAGGTGCACATATCTACAAGGCTTACGGTGTTGAAAGAGTGAAAAGCCAGGTCTTCAAGGCTTTACGAAAGAGAGAATGAGATTCCAGAGCCGAGATTGAGAGAGGAAGGAGTTCCAAAGCTTAGCTGCAGCCACAGAGAAGGCTCTGCCCCCCATCTAGCTTTCCTAAAAGTTGGAACTATCAGCAAGTTCTTACTAGCTGATCTTAACTGCTTGGTGGGGACATATCTCCGAAATAGTTTTTCAATGCCTTCTGACCCCGTATTGTAGAAAGCCTTATGAACAAGGCAGAGGGCTTTGAATACAATTCTCCGACCAAGCGGAAGCCAATGCAGATTACTGATAGTGGCCGAGACTGAGTGATATTTGGGAAAACCCATCACCAGCCTGGCAGCAGCATTCTGCACTAGCTGAACTCGATGCACAAGCCCCTTATTAATACCCAGATAAAGGGCATTACAGTAGTCTAATCTAGACAACACAAGGGTCACAACTGCCTGTTTTCGGGAGGAAAAGGAAAGAAATTGGGAAATCTTTCTGAGAATCCTTATCATCCCAAAGCAGGTGGAAACTATTCTATTGATTTGGGGGCCCAGAGAGAGGGAGTTGTCAATTATGATGCCTAAATGTTTAGCACTGAAGCCAGGGCGGGGGCAAGGACCAAGCGTGTCCGGCCACCAAGCCTCCGACCAAATATCCTGATGGTTTCCAAAAATTAAAGCCTCAGTTTTTTCCCCATTGAGTCTTAGATAGTTCTCTACCATCCAGGAAGCCACTGCCTGCATACAATTTTTAAAATTTGCCACCGATGCTTCTGCGCTGTCAGTGATAGAGACCATAATTTGAGTGTCATCAGCGTAGGATAACACTTCTAACCCAAAAGATCTTACCACCTTGGCGAGAGGGGCTACATAAATATTAAAAAGGGTAGGACTCAATGAGGACCCCTGAGGGACTCCACAGAACAACTGATTGGAAGCTGAGTAGAATTGACCCATCTTAACGCTTTGCGACCGGTCCATAAGAAATGAGGTGAGCAAATTCAGGGCGGAGCCCTTGATCCCTATTTCCCTAAGCCTCCCAACCAATCTTAAGGGAGAAATAGTATCGAAGGCCGCCGTAAGGTCCAGAAGGATAAGCAAAGTCCTGTGACCGGCATCAACCTGACTTCGGATGTTATTAAGTACAGAGGTTAATGCCGTCTCAGTACTGTGCTCACCTCTGAACCCGTGCTGCAAGCCATCGAGCAGCTGATGTTCCTCCAAAAATCAACTGAGATGGAAATTCAGATGTTTCTCCAAAATTTTTGCTGGGACAGGTAATAGGGAAATGGGACGGTAATTCTTTAGCTCAGCTGGATCCAGAGAGGGCTTGGCTTCTTTAAGAGGGGTTTAACCACCGCAGTTTTCCACGCGATGGGATACTGCCCAGATGTAATGACAGTATTAAGGAGTGAGGTCAAGTGTGGAACAATGGCCTCTCTTCCTAATTTCAAAATTTTCAAGGGGCAGGACTCCAGCGGGGAACCAGACTTGATTCCATTACCAACCGCTCTGTATCCTCTTGCAATAGAGGGGGGAAGGAACAAAAATAACCTTCTTCCCCAGGAGCTGCACAATGATCCCCAACCGGGGAATCCAATGGAGGATCTACAATGGATCCTCCAGCTTTGAGGATCTCCCGGGAGGAGTGTATTTCCTTGATTTTAGCTTGAAAAAAGGACGCCATTTTGTCAAAAAGACCCTGGGAAACGTCAGTATGAGAAATGGCTAAGGGGGCCAGAAGAGAATTAATCACGGTAAAAAGTTCCCTTGGAGACTTTAAGGATTACGTCATCCTTGAATAAAATAATGCCTTTTCCTCAGTAATGGCAGTTTTGTACTCTCTCAGTCTAAGTTTGTGCAAATCTCTCTCGGCAGGTTTAAGATCACAGCGCCATTTCCTTTCCTGGTGTCGGCATCCTTGTCTAAGCTTTCTCAGTCTCTCTGAGAACCAAGGAGCCGAGGGCCGTTTTCTAGCCGTATAGGATGCAGCAAGAAGGGGCCTGTGTCAGAGGAGAAGCAGGCAAGAGAAAGGGATTTGAAGGATGGCCGCTGTAGGATGCAGCAAGAAGGGGCGTGTGTCAGAGGAGAAGCAGGCAAGCGAGAGGGGTTTGAAGGATGGCCGCTGTAGGATGCAGCAGGAAGGGGCCTGTGTCGGAGGAGAAGCAGGCGAGAGAGAGGGGTTTGAAGGATGGCTGCTGTAGGATGCAGCAAGAAGGGGGATGTGTCAGAGGAGAAGCAGGCAGGAGAGAGGTGCTTGAAGGATGGCCGCTGTAGGATGCAGCAAGAAGGGGCCTGTGTCAGAGGAGAAACAGGCAAGAGAGAGGGGTTTGAAGGATGGCCGCTGTAGGATGCAGCAAGAAGGGCCCTGTGTCAGAGGAGAAGCAGGCGAGAGAGAGGGCTTTGAAGGATGGCCACTGTAGGATGCAGCAAGAAGGGGTCTGTGTCAGATGAGAAGCAGGCAGGAGAGAGGTGCTTGAAGGATGGCCACTGTAGGATGCAGCAAGAAGAGGCTGTGACACAGGAGAGGCAGGCAGGAGAGAGGTGCTTGAAGGATGGCCACGGTAGGATGCAGCAAGATGGGGCCTGTGTCAGAGGAGAAGCAGGCTAGAGAGAGGGCTTTGAAGGATGGCCACTGTAGGATGCAGCAAGAAGGGGTCTGTGTCAGAGGAGAAGCAGGCAAGAGAGAGGGGCTTGAAGGATGGCCTCTGTAGGATGCTGCGAGAAGGGGCCTGTGGCACAGGACAAGCAGGCAAGAGAGAGGGGCTTGAAGGATGGCCGCTGTAGGATGCAGAGAGAAGGGGCCTGTGTCAGAATAGAAGCGGGCGAGAGAGAGGGGCTTGAAGGATGGCCACTGTAGGATGCAGCAAGAAGGGGCCTGTGTCAGAGGAGAAGCGGGCGACACAGAGGGGTTTGAAGGATGGTCACTGTAGGATGGAGCAAGAAGCGGCCTGTGTCAGAGGAGAAGCAGGTGAGAGAGAGGGGTTTGAAGGATGGCCGCTGTAGGATGCAGCAGAAGTGGCCTCTGTCAAAGGAGAAGCAGGCAGGAGAGAGGGGTTTGAAGGATGGCCGCTGTAGGATGCAGCAAGAAGGGGCCTGTGTCAGAGGAGAAACAGACAAGAGAGAGGGGCTTGAAGGATGGCCGCTGTAGGATGCAGCAAGAAGGGCCCTGTGTCAGAGGAGAAGCAGGTAAGAGAGATTGGATTGAAGGATGGCCACTGTATGATGCAGCAAAAAGGGGCCTGTGTCAGAGGAGAAGCAGGCGAGAGAGAGGGGTTTGAAGGATGGCCGCTGTAGGATGCCGCAAGAAGGGGCCTGTGTCAGAGGAGAAGCGGGAGAGAGAGGGGGCTTGAAGGATGGCCGCTGTAGGATGCAGCAAGAAGGGGCCTGTGTCAGAGGAGAAGCAGGCGAGAGAGAGGGGCTTGAAGGATGGCAGCTGTGGGATGCAGCAAGAAGGGGCCTGTGTCAGAGGAGAAGCAGGCAGAGAGAGGGGTTTGAAGGACGGCCGCTGTAGGATGCAGCAAGAAGGGGCCTGTGTCAGAGGAGAAGCAGGCAAGAGAGATTGGCTTGAAGGATGGCCGCTGTAGGATGCAGCAAGAAGGGGCCTGTGTCAGAGGAGAAGCAGGCAAGAGAGATTGGCTTGAAGGATGGCCGCTGTAGGATGCAGCAAGAAGGGGCCTGTGTCAGAGGAGAAGCGGGCGAGAGAGAGGGGCTTGAAGGATGGCAGCTGTGGGATGCAGCAAGAAGGGGCCTGTGTCAGAGGAAAAGCAGGCGAGAGAGAGGGGTTTGAAGGATGGCCGCTACAGGATGCTGCAAGAAGGGGCCTGTGTCAGAGAAGAAGCGGGCGAGAGAGAGGGGTTTGAAGTATGGCCGCTGTAGGATGCAGCAAGAAGGGGCCTGTGTCAGAGGAGAAACAGACAAGAGAGAGGGGCTTGAAGGATGGCCGCTGTAGGATGCAGCAAGAAGGGGCCTGTGTCAGAGGAGAAGCAGGGAAGAGAGATTGGATTGAAGGATGGCCACTGTATGATGCAGCAAGAAGGGGCCTGTGTCAGAGGAGAAGCAGGCGAGAGAGAGGGGTTTGAAGGATGGCCGCTGTAGGATGCCGCAAGAAGGGGCCTGTGTCAGAGGAGAAGCGGGCAAGAGAGAGGGGCTTGAAGGATGGCCTCTGTAGGATGCAGCAAGAAGGGGCCTGTGTCAGAGGAGAAGCAGGCAAGAGAGAGGGGCTTGAAGGATGGCCGCTGTAGGATGCAGCAAGAAGGGGCCTGAGTCAGAGGAGAAGCAGGCGAGAGAGAGGGGTTTGTAGGATGGCCACTGTAGGATGCAGCAAGAAGCGGCCTGTGTCAGAGGAGAAGCGGGCGAGAGAGAGAGGGGTTGAAGGATGGCCGCTGTAGCATGCAGCAAGAAGGGGCCTGTGTCAGAGGCGAAGCAGGCAAGAGAGATTGGCTTGAAGGATGGCCACTGTATGATGCAGCAAGAAGGGGCCTGTGTCAGAGGAGAAGCAGGCGAGAGAGAGGGGTTTGAAGGATGGCCGCTGTAGGATGCCGCAAGAAGGGGCCTGAGTCAGAGGAGAAGCAGGCGAGAGAGAGGGGTTTGAAGGATGGCCACTGTAGGATGCAGCAAGAAGCGGCCTGTGTCAGAGGAGAAGCGGGCGAGAGAGAGAGGGGTTGAAGGATGGCCGCTGTAGCATGCAGCAAGAAGGGGCCTGTGTCAGAGGCGAAGCAGGCAAGAGAGATTGGCTTGAAGGATGGCCACTGTATGATGCAGCAAGAAGGGGCCTGTGTCAGAGGAGAAGCGGGCAAGAGAGAGGTGCTTGAAGGATGGCCGCTGTAGGATGCAGCAAGAAGGGGCCCGTGACAGAGGAGAAGCACGCAAGAGAGGGGCTTTACAGCATGCCCGCTGTAGGATGCAGCAAGAAGGGGCGTGTGTCAGAGAAGAAGCGGGCAAGAGAGAGGGGCTTGAAGGATGGCCGCTGTAGGATGCAGCAAGAAGGGGCCTGTGTCAGAGGATAAGCAGGTAAGAGAGATTGGATTGAAGGATGGCCACTGTATGATGCAGCAAGAAGGGGCCTGTGTCAGAGGAGAAGCAGGCGAGAGAGAGGGGTTTGAAGGATGGCCGCTGTAGGATGCCGCAAGAAGGGGCCTGTGTCAGAGGAGAAGCGGGCAAGAGAGAGGGGCTTGAAGGATGGCCTCTGTAGGATGCAGCAAGAAGGGGCCTGTGTCAGAGGAGAAGCAGGCAAGAGAGAGGGGCTTGAAGGATGGCCGCTGTAGGATGCAGCAAGAAGGGGCCTGAGTCAGAGGAGAAGCAGGCGAGAGAGAGGGGTTTGAAGGATGGCCACTGTAGCATGCAGCAAGAAGGGGCCTGTGTCAGAGGCGAAGCAGGCAAGAGAGATTGGCTTGAAGGATGGCCACTGTATGATGCAGCAAGAAGGGGCCTGTGTCAGAGGAGAAGCAGGCGAGAGAGAGGGGTTTGAAGGATGGCCGCTGTAGGATGCCGCAAGAAGGGGCCTGTGTCAGAGGAGAAGCGGGCAAGAGAGAGGGGCTTGAAGGATGGCCTCTGTAGGATGCAGCAAGAAGGGGCCTGTGTCAGAGGAGAAGCAGGCAAGAGAGAGGGGCTTGAAGGATGGCCGCTGTAGGATGCAGCAAGAAGGGGCCTGAGTCAGAGGAGAAGCAGGCAAGAGAGAGGGGCTTGAAGGATGGCCGCTGTAGGATGCAGCAAGAAGGGGCGTGTGTCAGAGGAGAAGCGGGCAAGAGAGAGGTGCTTGAAGGATGGCCGCTGTAGGATGCAGCAAGAAGGGGCCCGTGACAGAGGAGAAGCACGCAAGAGAGGGGCTTTTACAGCATGCCCGCTGTAGGATGCAGCAAGAAGGGGCGTGTGTCAGAGAAGAAGCGGGCAAGAGAGAGGGGCTTGAAGGATGGCCGCTGTAGGATGCAGCAAGAAGGGGCCCGTGACAGAGGAGAAGCAGGCAAGAGAGGGGCTTTTACAGAATGGCCGCTATAGGATGAAGCAAGAAGGGGCGTGTGTCAGAGGAGAAGCGGGCAAGAGAGAGGGGTTTGAAGGATGGCCGCTGTAGGATGCAGCAAGAAAGGGCCTGAGTCAGAGGAGAAGCAGGCGAGAGAGAGGGGTTTGAAGGATGGCCACTGTAGGATGCAGCAAGAAGCGGCCTGTGTCAGAGGAGAAACAGGTAAGAGAGAGGAGCTTGAAGGATGGCCGCTGTAGGATGCAGCAAGAAAGGGCCTGAGTCAGAGGAGAAGCAGGCGAGAGACAGGGGCTTGAAGGATGGCCGCTGTAGGATGCAGCAGAAGCGGCCTGTGTCAGAGGAGAAGCAGGCGAGAGAGAGGGGCTTGAATGATGGCCACTGTAGAATGCAGCAAGAAGGGGCCCGTGTCAGAGGAGAAGCAGGCAAGAGAGAGGGGTTTGAAGGATAGCCGCTATAGGATGCAGCAAGAAGGGGCCTGTGTCAGAGGAGAAGCAGGCGAGAGAGAGGGGTTTGAAGTATGGCCGCTGTAGGATGCAGCAAGAAGGGGCCTGTGTCAGAGGAGAAGCAGGCAAGAGAGATTGGCTTGAAGGATGGCCGCTGTAGGATGCAGCAAGAAGGGGCCTGTATCAGAGGAGAAGCGGGCGAGAGAGAGGGGTTTGAAGGATGGCCGCTGTAGGATGCAGCAAGAAGGGGCCTGTGTCAGAGGAGAAGCAGGCAAGAGAGTTTGGCTTGAAGGATGGCCACTGTATGATGCAGCAAGAAGGGACCTGTGTCAGAGGAGAAGCAGGCGAGAGAGAGGGGTTTGAAGGATGGGCGCTGTAGGATGCCGCAAGAAGGGGCCTGTGTCAGAGGAGAAGCGGGCAAGAGAGAGGGGCTTGAAGGATGGCCTCTGTAGGATGCAGCAAGAAGGGGTGTGTGTCAGAGGAGAAGCGGGCAAAAGAGAGGGGTTTGAAGGATGACCACTGTAGGATGCAGCAAGAAGGGGCCTGAGTCAGAGGAGAAGCAGGCAAGAGAGAGGGGCTTGAAGGATGGCCGCTGTAGGATGCAACAAGAAGGGGTGTGTGTTAGAGGAGAAGCGGGCAAGAGAGAGGTGCTTGAAGGATGGCCGCTATAGGATGAAGCAAGAAGGGGCGTTTGTCAGAGGAGAAGCGGGCAAGAGAGAGGGGCTTGAAGGATGTCCACTGTAGGATGCAGCAAGAAGGAGCCAGTGACAGAGGAGAAGCAGGAAAGAGAGAGGGGTTTGAAGGATGGCCGCTGTAGGATGCAGCAAGAAAGGGCCTGAGTCAGAGGAGAAGCAGGCAAGAGAGAGGGGTCTGAAGGATGGCCACTGTAGGATGCAGCATGAAGCGGCCTGTGTCAGAGGAGAAACAGGTAAGAGAGAGGAGCTTGAAGGATGGCCGCTGTAGGATGCAGCAAGAAAGGGCCTGAGTCAGAGGAGAAGCAGGCGAGAGAGAGGGGTTTGAAGGATGGCCACTGTAGGATGCAGCAAGAAGCGGCCTGTGTCAGAGGAGAAGCGGGCGAGAGAGAGGGGTTTGAAGGATGGCCGCTGTAAGATGCAGCAGAAGCGGCGTCTGCCAGAGGAGAAGCAGGCAACAGAGAGGGGTTTGAAGGATGGCTGCTGTAGGATGCAGCAGAAGCGGCCTGTGTCAGAGGAGAAGCAGGCAAGAGAGAGGGGTTTGAAGGATGGCTGCTGTAGGATGCAGCAGAAGCGGCCTGTGTCAGAGGAGAAGCAGGCAAGAGAGAGGGGTTTGAAGGATGGCCGCTGTAGGATGCAGCAAGAAGGGGCCTGTGTCAGAGGAGAAGCGGGCAAAAGAAAGGGGCTTGAAGGATGGCCGCTGTATGATGCAGCAAGAAGCGGGCTGTGTCAGAGGAGAAGCAGGCGAGAGAGAGGGGCTTGAGGGATGGCCGATGTAGGATGCCGCAAATAGGGGCCTGTGTCAGGGGAGAAGCGGGCGAGGAAGAGGGGCTTGAAGGATGGCCACCATAGGATGCAGCAGAAGCGGCCTGTGTCAGAGGAGAAGCAGGCAAGAGAGAGGGGCTTGAAGGATGGCCGCTGTAGGATGCAGCAAGAAGCGGCCTGTGTCAGGGGAGAAGCAGGCGAGAGAGAGGGGTTTGAAGGATAGCCACTGTAGGATGAATGAATGAATGAATATAAGCTTTATAAAGCACAAACTAAGCTTAGGGGCGTCAAGGCGCTGCGGAAAGAGGTCAGGAGACCGAGGTGCACATATCTACAAGGCTTACGGTGTTGAAAGAGTGAAAAGCCAGGTCTTCAAGGCTTTACGAAAGAGAGAATGAGATTCCAGAGCCGAGATTGAGAGAGGAAGGGAGTTCCAAAGCTTAGCTGCAGCCACAGAGAAGGCTCTGCCCCCCCATCTAGCTTTCCTAAAAGTTGGAACTATCAGCAAGTTCTTACTAGCTGATCTTAACTGCTTGGTGGGGACATATCTCCGAAATAGTTTTTCAATGCCTTCTGACCCCGTATTGTAGAAAGCCTTATGAACAAGGCAGAGGGCTTTGAATACAATTCTCCGACTAAGCGGAAGCCAATGCAGATTACTGATAGTGGCCGAGACTGAGTGATATTTGGGAAAACCCATCACCAGCCTGGCAGCAGCATTCTGCACTAGCTGAAGTCGATGCACAAGCCCCTTATTAATACCCAGATAAAGGGCATTACAGTAGTCTAATCTAGACAACACAAGGGTCACAACTGCCTGTTTTCGGGAGGAAAAGGAAAGAAATTGGGAAATCTTTCTGAGAATCCTTATCATCCCAAAGCAGGTGGAAACTATTCTATTGATTTGGGGGCCCAGAGAGAGGGAGTTGTCAATTATGATGCCTAAATGTTTAGCACTGAAGCCAGGGCGGGGGCAAGGACCAAGCGTGTCCGGCCACCAAGCCTCCGACCAAATATCCTGATGGTTTCCAAAAATTAAAGCCTCAGTTTTTTCCCCATTGAGTCTTAGATAGTTCTCTACCATCCAGGAAGCCACTGCCTGCATACAATTTTTAAAATTTGCCACCGATGCTTCTGCGCTGTCAGTGATAGAGACCATAATTTGAGTGTCATCAGCGTAGGATAACACTTCTAACCCAAAAGATCTTACCACCTTGGCGAGAGGGGCTACATAAATATTAAAAAGGGTAGGACTCAATGAGGACCCCTGAGGGACTCCACAGAACAACTGATTGGAAGCTGAGTAGAATTGACCCATCTTAACGCTTTGCGACCGGTCCATAAGAAATGAGGTGAGCAAATTCAGGGCGGAGCCCTTGATCCCTATTTCCCTAAGCCTCCCAACCAATCTTAAGGGAGAAATAGTATCGAAGGCCGCCGTAAGGTCCAGAAGGATAAGCAAAGTCCTGTGACCGGCATCAACCTGACTTCGGATGTTATTAAGTACAGAGGTTAATGCCGTCTCAGTACTGTGCTCACCTCTGAACCCGTGCTGCGAGCCATCGAGCAGCTGATGTTCCTCCAAAAATCAACTGAGATGGAAATTCAGATGTTTCTCCATAATTTTTGCTGGGACAGGTAATAGGGAAATAGGACGGTAATTCTTTAGCTCAGCTGGATCCAGAGAGGGCTTGGCTTCTTTAAGAGGGGTTTAACCACTGCAGTTTTCCACGCGATGGGATACTGCCCAGATGTAATGACAGTATTAAGGAGTGAGGTCAAGTGTGGAACAATGGCCTCTCTTCCTAATTTCAAAATTTTCAAGGGGCAGGACTCCAGCGAGGAACCAGACTTGATTCCATTACCAACCGCTCTGTATCCTCTTGCAATAGAGGGGGAAGGAACAAAAATAACCTTCTTCCCCAGGAGCTGCACAATGATCCCCAACCGGGGAATCCAATGGAGGATCTACAATGGATCCTCCAGCTTTGAGGATCTCCCGGGAGGAGTGTATTTCCTTGATTTTAGCTTGAAAAAGGACGCCATTTTGTCAAAAAGACCCTGGGAAACGTCAGTATGAGAAATGGCTAAGGGGGCCAGAAGAGAATTAATCACGGTAAAAAGTTCCCTTGGAGACTTTAGGGATTACGTCATCCTTGAATAAAATAATGCCTTTTCCTCAGTAATGGCAGTTTTGTACTCTCTCAGTCTAAGTTTGTGCAAATCTCTCTCGGCAGGTTTAAGATCACAGCGCCATTTCCTTTCCTGGTGTCTGCATCCTTGTCTAAGCTTTCTCAGTCTCTCTGAGAACCAAGGAGCCGAGGGCCGTTTTCTAGCCGTATAGGATGCAGCAAGAAGGGGCCTGTGTCAGAGGAGAAGCAGGCAAGAGAAAGGGATTTGAAGGATGGCCGCTGTAGGATGCAGCAAGAAGGGGCGTGTGTCAGAGGAGAAGCGGGCAAGAGAGGGGCTTTTACAGGATGGCCGCTGTAGGATGCAGCAAGAAGGGGCCTGTGTCAGAGGAGAAGCAGGCAAGCGAGAGGGGTTTGAAGGATGGCCGCTGTAGGATGCAGCAGGAAGGGGCCTGTGTCGGAGGAGAAGCAGGCGAGAGAGAGGGGTTTGAAGGATGGCCGCTGTAGGATGCAGCAAGAAGGGCCCTGTGTCAGAGGAGAAGCAGGCAGGAGAGAGGTGCTTGAAGGATGGCCACTGTAGGATGCAGCAAGAAGAGGCTGTGACACAGGAGAAGCAGGCAGGAGAGAGGTGCGTGAAGGATGGCCACGGTAGGATGCAGCAACAAGGGGCCTGTGGCACAGGACAAGTAGGCAAGAGAGGGGCTTGAAGGATGGCCGCTGTAGGATGCAGAGAGAAGGGGCCTGTGTCAGAATAGAAGCGGGCGAGAGAGAGGGGCTTGAAGGATGGCCACTGTAGGATGCAGCAAGAAGGGGCCTGTGTCAGAGGAGAAGCGGGCGACACAGAGGGGTTTGAAGGATGGCCACTGTAGGATGGAGCAAGAAGCGGCCTGTGTCAGAGGAGAAGCAGGCGAGAGAGAGGGGTTTGAAGGATGGCCGCTGCAGGATGCAGCAGAAGTGGCCTCTGTCAAAGGAGAAGCAGGCAGGAGAGAGGGGTTTGAAGGATGGCCACCGTAGGAGGCAGCAAGAAGCGGCCTGGGTCAGAGGAGAAGCAGGCGAGAGAGAGGGGCTTGAAGGATGGCCGCTGTAGGATGCAACAAAAAGCGGCCTGTGTCAGAGGTGAAGCGGGCGAGAGAGAGGGGCTTGAAGGATGGCCGCTGTATGATGCAGCAAGAAGGGGCCTGTGTCAGAGGAGAAGGAGGCGTGAGAGAGAGGGGCTTGAAGGATGGCTGCTGTTGGATGCAGCAAGAAAGGGCCTGAGTCAGAGGAGAAGCAGGCAAGAGAAGGGTTTGAAGGATGGCCACTGTAGGATGCAGCAAGAAGGGGCCTGTGTCAGAGGAGAAGCAGACAAGAGAGAGGGGTTTGAAGGATGGCTGCTGTAGGATGCAGCAGAAGCGGCCTGTGTCAGAGGAGAAGCGGGCAAGAGAGAGGGGTTTGAAGGATGGCCGCTGTAGGATGCAGCAAGAAAGGGCCTGAGTCAGAGGAGAAGCGGGAAAGAGAGAGGGGTTTGAAGGATGGCCTCTGTAGGATGCAGCGAGAAGGGGCCTGAGTCAGAGGAGAAGCAGGCAAGAAAGAGGGCTTTGAAGGATGGCCTCTGTAGGATGCAGCAAGAAAGGGCCTGAGTCAGAGGAGAAGCAGGCAAGAGAGAGGGGCTTGAAGGATGGCCACCGTAGGAGGCAGCAAGAAGCGGCCTGTGTCAGAGGAGAAGCGGGCGAGAGAGAGGGCTTGAAGGATGGCCGCTGTAGGATGCAACAAGAAGGGGCCTGTGTCAGAGGAGAAGGAGGCGAGAGAGAGGGGCTGGAAGGATGGCCGCCGTAGCATGTAGCAAGAAAGGGCCTGAGTCAGAGGAGAAGCGGGCAAGAGAGAGGGGCTTGAAAGATGGCTGCTGTAGGATGCAGCAAGAAAGGGCCTGAGTCAGAGGAGATGCGGGCAAGAGAGAGGGGCTTGAAGGATGGCCGTTGTAGGATGCAGCAAGTAGGGGCCTGTGTCAGAGGTGAAGCAGGCGAGAGAGAGGGTTTGAAGGATGGCCGCTGTATGATGCAGCAAGAAGGGGCCTGTGTCAGAGGAGAAGGAGGCGAGAGAGAGGGCTTGAAGGATGGCCGCTGTAGGATGCAGCAAGAAAGGGCCTGAGTCAGAGGAGAAGCAGGCAAGAGAAAGGGGCTTGAAGGATGGCTGCTGTAGGATGCAGCAAGAAAGGGCCTGACTCAGAGGAGAAGCAGACAAGAGAGAGGGGCTTGAAGGACGGCCGCTGTAGGATGCAGCAAGAAGGGGCCTGTGTCAGTGGTGAAGCAGGCGAGAGAGAGGGGTTTGAAGGATGGCCGCTGTATGATGCAGCAAGAAGGGGCCTGTGTCAGAGGAGAAGGAGGCGAGAGAGAGGGGCTTGAAGGATGGCCGCTGTAGGATGCAGCAAGAAAGGGCCTGAGTCAGAGGAGAAGCAGGCAAGAGAGAGGGGCTTGAAGGATGGCTGCTGTAGGATGCCGCAGAAGTGGCCTGTGTCAGAGGAGAAGCGGGCAAGAGAGAGGGGTTTGAAGGATGGCCGCTGTAGGATGCAGCAAGAAAGGGCCTGAGTCAGAGGAGAAGCAGGCAAGAGAGAGTGCTTTGAAGGATGGCCGCTGTAGGATGCAGCAAGCAGGGGCCTGTTTCAGAGGAGAAGCAGGCAAGAGAGAGGGCTTGAAGGATGGCCGCTGTAGGATGCAGCAAGAAGGGGCCTGTGTCAGAGGAGAAGCAGGCAAGAGAAAGGAGCTTGAAGGATGGCCGCTGTAGGATGCAGCAAGAAAGGGCCTGAGTCAGAGGAGAAGTAGGCAAGAGAGAGGGGCTTGAAGGATGGCCGCTGTAGGATGCAGCAAGAAAGGGCCTGAGTCAGAGGAGAAGCAGGCAAGAGAGAGGAGCATGAAGGATGGCCGCTGTAGGATGCAGCAAGAAAGGGCCTGTGTCAGAGGAGATGCAGGCAAGAGAGAAGGGTTTGAAGGATGGCCGCTGTAGGATGCAGCAGAAGCGGCCTGTGTCAGAGGAGAAGCGGGCAAGAGAGAGGGGTTTGAAGGATGGCCGCTGTAGGATGCAGCAGAAGCGGCCTGTGTCAGAGGAGAAGCAGGCAGGAGAGAGGGGTTTGAAGTATGGCCGCTGTAGGATGCAGCAAGAAGGGACCTGTGTCAGACGAGAAGCGAGCGAGAGAGACAGGTTTGAAGGATGGCCGCTGTAGGATGCAGCAATAAGGGGCTCGTGTCAGAGGAGAAGCGGGCGAGAGAGAGGGGTTTGAAGGATGGCCGCTGTAAGATGCAGCAAGAAGGGGCCCGTGCCAGAGGAGAAGCAGGCAAGAGAGAGGGGCTTGAAGGATGGCCGCTGTAGGATGCAGCAAGAAGGGGCCTGTGTCAGAGGAGAAGCAGGCAAGAGAGAGGGGCTTGAAGGATGGCCGCTGTAGGATGCAGCAAGAAGGGGCCTGTGTCATAGGAGAAGCAGGCAAGAGAGAGGGGCTTGAAGGATGTCCACTGTAGGATGCAGCAAGAAGGGGTGTGTGTCAGAGGAGAAGCGGGCAAAAGAGAGGGGTTTGGAGTATGGCCGCTTTAGGATGCAGCAAGAAGCGGCCTGTGTCAGAAGAGAAGCGGGCGAGAGAGAGGGGTTTGAAGGATGGGTGCTGTAGGATGCAGCAGAAGCGGCCTGTGTCAGAGGAGAAGCGGACGAAAGAGAGGGGCTTGAAGGATGGCCGCTGTAGGATGCAGCAAGAAAGGGCCTGAGTCAGAGGAGAAGCAGGCAAGAGAGAGGAGCATGAAGGATGGCCGCTGTAGGATGCAGCAAGAAAGGGCCTGTGTCAGAGGAGATGCAGGCAAGAGAGAAGGGTTTGAAGGATGGCCGCTGTAGGATGCAGCAGAAGCGGCCTGTGTCAGAGGAGAAGCTGGCAGGAGAGAGGGGTTTGAAGGATGGCCGCTGTAGGATGCAGCAGAAGCGGCCTGTGTCAGAGGAGAAGCAGGCAGGAGAGAGGGGTTTGAAGTATGGCCGCTGTAGGATGCAGCAAGAAGGGGCCTGTGTCAGACGAGAAGCGAGCGAGAGAGACCGGTTTGAAGGATGGCCGCTGTAGGATGCAGCAATAAGGGGCCCGTGTCAGAGGAGAAGCGGGCGAGAGAGAGGGTTTGAAGGATGGCCGCTGTAAGATGCAGCAAGAAGGTGCCCGTGCCAGAGGAGAAGCAGGCAAGAGAGAGGGCTTGAAGGATGGCCGCTGTAGGATGCAGCAAGAAAGGGCCTGAGTCAGAGGAGAAGTAGGCAAGAGAGAGGGCTTGAAGGATGGCCGCTGTAGGATGCAGCAAGAAAGGGCCTGAGTCAGAGGAGAAGCAGGCAAGAGAGAGGAGCATGAAGGATGGCCGCTGTAGGATGCAGCAAGAAAGGGCCTGTGTCAGAGGAGATGCAGGCAAGAGAGAAGGGTTTGAAGGATGGCCGCTGTAGGATGCAGCAGAAGCGGCCTGTGTCAGAGGAGAAGCGGGCAGGAGAGAGGGGTTTGAAGGATGGCCGCTGTAGGATGCAGCAGAAGCGGCCTGTGTCAGAGGAGAAGCAGGCAGGAGAGAGGGGTTTGAAGTATGGCCGCTGTAGGATGCAGCAAGAAGGGGCCTGTGTCAGACCAGAAGCGAGCGAGAGAGACAGGTTTGAAGGATGGCCGCTGTAGGATGCAGCAATAAGGGGCCCGTGTCAGAGGAGAAGCGGGCGAGAGAGAGGGGTTTGAAGGATGGCCACTGTAGGATGCAGCAAGAAGGGGCCTGTGTCAGAGGAGAAGCGGGCGACACAGAGGGGTTTGAAGGATGGCCACTGTAGGATGGAGCAAGAAGCGGCCTGTGTCAGAGGAGAAGCAGGCGAGAGAGAGGGGTTTGAAGGATGGCCGCTGCAGGATGCAGCAGAAGTGGCCTCTGTCAAAGGAGAAGCAGGCAGGAGAGAGGGGTTTGAAGGATGGCCACCGTAGGAGGCAGCAAGAAGCGGCCTGGGTCAGAGGAGAAGCAGGCGAGAGAGAGGGCTTGAAGGATGGCCGCTGTAGGATGCAACAAAAAGCGGCCTGTGTCAGAGGTGAAGCGGGCGAGAGAGAGGGGCTTGAAGGATGGCCGCTGTATGATGCAGCAAGAAGGGGCCTGTGTCAGAGGAGAAGGAGGCGTGAGAGAGAGGGGCTTGAAGGATGGCTGCTGTTGGATGCAGCAAGAAAGGGCCTGAGTCAGAGGAGAAGCAGGCAAGAGAAGGGTTTGAAGGATGGCCACTGTAGGATGCAGCAAGAAGGGGCCTGTGTCAGAGGAGAAGCAGACAAGAGAGAGGGGTTTGAAGGATGGCTGCTGTAGGATGCAGCAGAAGCGGCCTGTGTCAGAGGAGAAGCGGGCAAGAGAGAGGGGTTTGAAGGATGGCCGCTGTAGGATGCAGCAAGAAAGGGCCTGAGTCAGAGGAGAAGCGGGAAAGAGAGAGGGGTTTGAAGGATGGCCTCTGTAGGATGCAGCGAGAAGGGGCCTGAGTCAGAGGAGAAGCAGGCAAGAAAGAGGGCTTTGAAGGATGGCCTCTGTAGGATGCAGCAAGAAAGGGCCTGAGTCAGAGGAGAAGCAGGCAAGAGAGAGGGGCTTGAAGGATGGCCACCGTAGGAGGCAGCAAGAAGCGGCCTGTGTCAGAGGAGAAGCGGGCGAGAGAGAGGGGCTTGAAGGATGGCCGCTGTAGGATGCAACAAGAAGGGGCCTGTGTCAGAGGAGAAGGAGGCGAGAGAGAGGGGCTGGAAGGATGGCCGCCGTAGCATGCAGCAAGAAAGGGCCTGAGTCAGAGGAGAAGCGGGCAAGAGAGAGGGGCTTGAAAGATGGCTGCTGTAGGATGCAGCAAGAAAGGGCCTGAGTCAGAGGAGATGCGGGCAAGAGAGAGGGGCTTGAAGGATGGCCGTTGTAGGATGCAGCAAGTAGGGGCCTGTGTCAGAGGTGAAGCAGGCGAGAGAGAGGGGTTTGAAGGATGGCCGCTGTATGATGCAGCAAGAAGGGGCCTGTGTCAGAGGAGAAGGAGGCGAGAGAGAGGGGCTTGAAGGATGGCCGCTGTAGGATGCAGCAAGAAAGGGCCTGAGTCAGAGGAGAAGCAGGCAAGAGAAAGGGGCTTGAAGGATGGCTGCTGTAGGATGCAGCAAGAAAGGGCCTGACTCAGAGGAGAAGCAGACAAGAGAGAGGGGCTTGAAGGACGGCCGCTGTAGGATGCAGCAAGAAGGGGCCTGTGTCAGTGGTGAAGCAGGCGAGAGAGAGGGGTTTGAAGGATGGCCGCTGTATGATGCAGCAAGAAGGGGCCTGTGTCAGAGGAGAAGGAGGCGAGAGAGAGGGGCTTGAAGGATGGCCGCTGTAGGATGCAGCAAGAAAGGGCCTGAGTCAGAGGAGAAGCAGGCAAGAGAGAGGGGCTTGAAGGATGGCTGCTGTAGGATGCCGCAGAAGTGGCCTGTGTCAGAGGAGAAGCGGGCAAGAGAGAGGGGTTTGAAGGATGGCCGCTGTAGGATGCAGCAAGAAAGGGCCTGAGTCAGAGGAGAAGCAGGCAAGAGAGAGTGCTTTGAAGGATGGCCGCTGTAGGATGCAGCAAGCAGGGGCCTGTTTCAGAGGAGAAGCAGGCAAGAGAGAGGGGCTTGAAGGATGGCCGCTGTAGGATGCAGCAAGAAGGGGCCTGTGTCAGAGGAGAAGCAGGCAAGAGACAGGAGCTTGAAGGATGGCCGCTGTAGGATGCAGCAAGAAAGGGCCTGAGTCAGAGGAGAAGTAGGCAAGAGAGAGGGGCTTGAAGGATGGCCGCTGTAGGATGCAGCAAGAAAAGGCCTGAGTCAGAGGAGAAGCAGGCAAGAGAGAGGAGCATGAAGGATGGCCGCTGTAGGATGCAGCAAGAAAGGGCCTGTGTCAGAGGAGATGCAGGCAAGAGAGAAGGGTTTGAAGGATGGCCGCTGTAGGATGCAGCAGAAGCGGCCTGTGTCAGAGGAGAAGCGGGCAGGAGAGAGGGGTTTGAAGGATGGCCGCTGTAGGATGCAGCAGAAGCGGCCTGTGTCAGAGGAGAAGCAGGCAGGAGAGAGGGTTTGAAGTATGGCCGCTGTAGGATGCAGCAAGAAGGGACCTGTGTCAGACGAGAAGCGAGCGAGAGAGACAGGTTTGAAGGATGGCCGCTGTAGGATGCAGCAATAAGGGGCTCGTGTCAGAGGAGAAGCGGGCGAGAGAGAGGGGTTTGAAGGATGGCCGCTGTAAGATGCAGCAAGAAGGGGCCCGTGCCAGAGGAGAAGCTGGCAAGAGAGAGGGGCTTGAAGGATGGCCGCTGTAGGATGCAGCAAGAAGGGGCCTGTGTCAGAGGAGAAGCAGGCAAGAGAGAGGGGCTTGAAGGATGGCCGTTGTAGGATGCAGCAAGAAGGGGCCTGTGTCATAGGAGAAGCAGGCAAGAGAGAGGGCTTGAAGGATGTCCACTGTAGGATGCAGCAAGAAGGGGTGTGTGTCAGAGGAGAAGCGGGCAAAGAGAGGGGTTTGGAGTATGGCCGCTTTAGGATGCAGCAAGAAGCGGCCTGTGTCAGAAGAGAAGCGGGCGAGAGAGAGGGGTTTGAAGGATGGGTGCTGTAGGATGCAGCAGAAGCGGCCTGTGTCAGAGGAGAAGCGGACGAAAGAGAGGGGCTTGAAGGATGGCCGCTGTAGGATGCAGCAAGAAAGGGCCTGAGTCAGAGGAGAAGCAGGCAGAGAGAGGAGCATGAAGGATGGCCGCTGTAGGATGCAGCAAGAAAGGGCCTGTGTCAGAGGAGATGCAGGCAAGAGAGAAGGGTTTGAAGGATGGCCGCTGTAGGATGCAGCAGAAGCGGCCTGTGTCAGAGGAGAAGCGGGCAGGAGAGAGGGGTTTGAAGGATGGCCGCTGTAGGATGCAGCAGAAGCGGCCTGTGTCAGAGGAGAAGCAGGCAGGAGAGAGGGGTTTGAAGTATGGCCGCTGTAGGATGCAGCAAGAAGGGGCCTGTGTCAGACGAGAAGCGAGCGAGAGAGACCGGTTTGAAGGATGGCCGCTGTAGGATGCAGCAATAAGGGGCCCGTGTCAGAGGAGAAGCGGGCGAGAGAGAGGGGTTTGAAGGATGGCCGCTGTAAGATGCAGCAAGAAGGTGCCCGTGCCAGAGGAGAAGCAGGCAAGAGAGAGGGGCTTGAAGGATGGCCGCTGTAGGATGCAGCAAGAAAGGGCCTGAGTCAGAGGAGAAGTAGGCAAGAGAGAGGGGCTTGAATGATGGCCGCTGTAGGATGCAGCAAGAAAGGGCCTGAGTCAGAGGAGAAGCAGGCAAGAGAGAGGAGCATGAAGGATGGCCGCTGTAGGATGCAGCAAGAAAGGGCCTGTGTCAGAGGAGATGCAGGCAAGAGAGAAGGGTTTGAAGGATGGCCGCTGTAGGATGCAGCAGAAGCGGCCTGTGTCAGAGGAGAAGCGGGCAGGAGAGAGGGGTTTGAAGGATGGCCGCTGTAGGATGCAGCAGAAGCGGCCTGTGTCAGAGGAGAAGCAGGCAGGAGAGAGGGGTTTGAAGTATGGCCGCTGTAGGATGCAGCAAGAAGGGGCCTGTGTCAGACCAGAAGCGAGCGAGAGAGACAGGTTTGAAGGATGGCCGCTGTAGGATGCAGCAATAAGGGGCCCGTGCCAGAGGAGAAGCAGGCAAGAGAGAGGGGCTTGAAGGATGGCCGCTGTAGGATGCAGCAAGAAGGGGCCTGTGTCAGAGGAGAAGCGGGCGAGAGAGAGGGGTTTGAAGGATGGCCGCTGTAAGATGCAGCAAGAAGGGGCCCGTGCCAGAGGAGAAGCAGGCAAGAGAGAGGGGCTTGAAGGATGGCCGCTGTAGGATGCAGCAAGAAGGGGCCTGTGTCAGAGGAGAAGCAGGCAAGAGAGAGGGGCTTGAAGGATGGCCGCTGTAGGATGCAGCAAGAAGGGGCCTGTGTCATAGGAGAAGCAGGCAAAAGAGAGGGGCTTGAAGGATGGCCACTGTAGGATGCAGCAAGAAAGGGTGTGTGTCAGAGGAGAAGCGGGCAAAAGAGAGGGGTTTGGAGGATGGCCGCTGTAGGATGCAGCAAGAAGCGGCCTGTGTCAGAAGAGAAGCGGGCGAGAGAGAGGGGTTTGAAGGATGTGTGCTGTAGGATGCAGCAGAAGCGGCCTGTGTCAGAGGAGAAGCGGACGAAAGAGAGGGGCTTGAAGGATGGCCGCTGTAGGATGCAGCAAGAAGCGGCCTGTGTCAGAGGAGAAGCGGGCGAGAAAGAGGTGTTTGAAGGATGGCCGCTGTAGGATGCAGCAAGAAGGGGCCTGTGTCAGAGGAGAAGCAGGCGAGAGAGAGTGCTTTGAAGGATGGGCGCTGTGGGATGCAGCAAGAAGGGGCCTGTGTCAGAGGAGAAGCAGGCAAGAGAGAGGGGCTTGAAGGATGGCCGCTATACGATGCAGGAAGAAGGGGCCTGTGTCAGAGGAGAAGAGGCAAGAGAGAGGGGCTTGAAGGATGGCCACTGTAGGATGCCACAAGAAGGGGCCTGTGTCAGATGAGAAACAGTTAAGAGAGAGGGGCTTGAAGGATGGCCGCTGTAAGATGCAGCAAGAAGGGGCCCGTGCCAGAGGAGAAGCAGGCAAGAGAGAGGGGCTTGAAGGATGGCCGCTGTAGGATGCAGCAGAAGCAGCCTGTGTCAGAGGAGAAGCGGGCAGGAGAGAGGGGCTTGAAGGATGGCCGCTGTAGGATGCAGCAAGAAGGGGCCTGTGTCAGAGGAGAAGCGGGCGAGAGAGATGGGTTTGAAGGATGGCCGCTGTAGGATGCAGCAAGAAGGGGCCTGTGGCAGAGGAGAAGCAGGCAAGAGAGAGGGGCTTGAAGGATGGTCGCTGTACGATGCAGCAAGAAGGGGCCTGTGTCAGAGGAGAAGCAGGCAAGAGAGAGGGGCTTGAAGGATGGCCACTGTAGAATGCAGCAAGAAGGGGCCTGTGTCAGAGGAGAAGCAGGCAAGAGAGAGGGGCTTGAAGGATGGCTGTTGTAGGATGCAGCAAGAAGGGGCCTGTGTCAGAAAAGAAGCGGGCAAGAGAGGGGTTTGAAGGATGGCCACTGTAGGATGCAGCAAGAAGGGGCCTGTGGTAGAGGAGAAGCAGACAAGAGAGAGGGGCTTGAAGGATGGCCGCTGTAGGATGCAGCAAGAAAGGGCCTGTGTCAGAGGAGAAGCAGGCAAGAGAGAGGGGCTTGAAGGATGGCCACTGTAGAATGCAGCAAGAAGGGGCCTGTGTCAGAGGAGAAGCGGGCGAGAGAGAGGAGCTTGAAGGACGGCAGCTGTAGGATGCAGCAAGAAGGGGAGTGTGTCAGAGGAGAAGCGGGCGAGAGAGAGGGGCTTGAAGGATGGCAGCTGTAGGATGCAGCAAGAAGGGGGCTGTGTCAGAGGAGAAGCAGGCTTGATATTCTAGATATGCTGGGCAATCCTCCATCATTTTTCATTGACAAAGATGGTAATATCATTGCTCTTGTCTATGAAATGTGACATTGGAGGGTCAAGCTAGGGGTTGATGAAGTGCATAATTGTTCTGCAGAGCATCTGCTTCATGAATGGTATTAGTATCATACTTGGCGTTGGCTGTATCTAGTCTTGTGTGTCGTACTAGTCGAGTTGTAGTTGTAGTGGGAACTAGGGGCCATATGTGAGAACACATTTTCCCATCGACACAGAATGGGTAAAACCTTTTGATACATCTGGCCCTAGAAAACCTAGGATTTGTGAGGATGTGTGTGTGGGGGAGGGTTAAGCCATGTTTCTGTGCCGTAGAGTGTCAATGTGCTAAGTGATGAGAGATACAATGTCATGAGCAGGAAGCACTGGAGAGGGGCACCCTGAGGAGTCAACTAAAGTAGGGGAGGAAACAAGAGGTCGTAGGTGGACTTGATGATGTCACTTCACTTCCTGTAGAGCTGGGAAGTACAGTAATGTCCCTTGCAGTACAGACGGATGCTCGCATCTGCAGTGAGGAGAGTTCCCAATACGTGGCTCGCTTTGGCTGATGTAATAAGTGACTTGTGCGTTGGACAGAGGGAGTTCAGTAGCATGAGATAATCAAGGGGCTGGTTTTCTTCTGTATTCGTTCCTGTCGGAGGATGGAGTTGTTATTGTCAGTGAAGTCTTTGGGTGTTCAGGGTACTGAATGGTTTGGTTTGCACTTGTGTGTTTTAGTTGTAGTGTGGGTTGTCATATGATTTTCCAGAAACTATTAAAAGGGTGTTGATTTAATGCATAAACTACAAATCTACTGCTACCACACTGAAGAAAAGTTACACACCTTGGATCAAAAGAGATTGGAGGTGTGTAGGAGGGCTTGTGGAACCACAGGAACTCTGACACACTTCCTATGGCATTTCCCCAAATTAAATAGATATTATTTGAAGATTATTAAGAGGTCAATATAATATTTGGTCTTCAAATACCACACAACCTAGGAGAGGTCTTGGTAGGACTACCATTCCCTCTGGAGCGCTCACCGAAACAAGGCCAGGCAAACAGATGACTCTAGATCTGTTGACTGCCAACCAACTGGTGTTACAAAACAAACTACCCCGGCACTACCTGATTGGCTGTTATGTCTCTGAGAAGCTCCAGGTATGGAAAAATAGAAACAAAATCACATACTCCCTAGACCTTAGGTTTACGGCATTTGAATCAGTTTTGTCTCACTTTATGAATATTTTAAAAATGGCGGTCCAGGACTTGACATGTCAGTGTTACCTTGGAGCACTGATTTTAATGCTAGCTGAGAGCTCCTTGCTCCCCCTCATAGGAGGACAGGGTAGCCATGATGAATGGCACTCAACGGTCTAAGCAAGTCGGAGACCTCGAACTGTCTACAGACACCTTCAGCACTATCACACTGCCTGACCCATCATGGGGGCACTAAATTGGGGCCGGAGGGAAAGGAAGGGGGAATGTCTTGGGTTTTACCTGATCTTTCTATGTTCATTTTCCTGTTCATTATGATGTTGAAGCATGACACCGAATACACTTGCCGGCCGGTTAGCTGTAGGCGATGATAGATGTAAACATTTACAAAAACTTCATAAAAAGAGAGTTGAAGTTAAAATAGGGTTGACGTTGGGCAAGAGATGAGATTGTCAGCGGATAAGCCTTTGAAGGGTCTGAAAGTGTGCTGTTGCTGTTGAGTTGAACTTGCTGTTAGTTTGAGACTGAGCAGTGTGACAGGCATGGTGAGATGGTGGTCCAGTCCTGGTGTTTATGAGGTTTGCATGGGATGATTGGTGATGTCAAGAAGACGATGTAGGGAATCTAACCATTGGGTGTGTTTGTTGAGTGACATACTGTGCCACATTAAGGGGCTTATTTACAAGCCCATTGCGCCACCGGTGCGTCACTTTCTATGATGCTCCGGCGGCGCAGAGTGCAGACCCATATCTTTGAGGCCGCGCAAAGCGACTTTGCTTGCCTTTTCATGGCCTCGTAGATATGGAGTAAGACAAAGCAGAACAAGTCGATCCGTTACCCATGGATTTTGAGGCCGTCACAGATTTACAAGAATCTGTAAACCTGGGAATGTGTCAAAACCGTACGCCTCCCTAAGGCAGGCGTAGCAAGAGGAAATATCTTTATTTCTCCTCGTTTTTTCCTCTTACCATGTATGCTACATTCTGCAGCACACATAGAAAGAGAAAAACGCCTCCATGGATTGTTTTTGTACAGGAAGGTGTACCTTTCTGCGCCAAAACAATCCTGCCATCAATGCAGACACCCTTGCACCAAGGTGCAAGGGTGCCTGTGTTGGTGCTAGGCACCATAGTCTGTGCTGGCTAAAAGGACATGAATGCACTGCATCTCATAAATACAGTGCGTTCCTGCCCTTTCAAGTTGGCGTAGGGCAGTGCAGAAAAAGACTTGCAGTGGTGCCCGACGACAAATCATTGTAAATGAGGCCCTAAGTGTGCTGATGAGTTTGAGGAGGGTGACTCGTTCCATGCTTGAATACTCTGGGAGGTTGAAGTCACAGAGGAGTGTGTTGTGACTGTGCCAGGTGGATGAGGTGGTGAGAGACTGTGACTATGAAGTCCTTGTTCTCTCCGGGAGACCTGTAGATGATGGAGAGAGGGTGGTCGACTGAGTTGCAGAGAATGGAAATTGGCATGTCAGGTGGTATGTGGGGTTGAGTGCTGCTTGCTTGCAAGACCAGGGGGATTTAAGCGTAAAAGTGCAGTCTCTTTTCTGTGGTCCGTGGGAACTTGAAAATCTAGGGTTTATGAGAATGTGGAGGCGAGCCATGTCTCTGTGATACCGAATGCTTCAAGCTTGTGATAAGTAATGAGGGCTGCAATGTCGTGAGCATGAAGTACTGGAGCGCATGCATTAATAAGCATGAGTTGGAGTGTATGTTCGGTATAAGGTTATGTGGTGGTTAGCAGGATGTGTATGAGGTTTGGTCTCACTGTTGTGAGGATGTGGTGTGTGTGTTTGTGTGGTCTCAGTCTGGGTGTGGTTGTGGGGATGGGTAGTAAGGGGTGATGGACTAGGCACATGTAGGTGCTTGCGGAGGTGCTGCAGAACTGGCGTTCTGGCCCAAGGCTGGTCCTGGCTGTACCATGGAGTGCCCAAGCCTGAGGCAGCCCTTAGCGGGACACACCCTGGTGGTGGGACTCCCTGAGGAGTCAACTAAAGTAGGGGAGGAGACAAGAGGTTTTATGTGGGACTCAGTGATGTCACTTCACTACCTGTAGTGCTGGATGCTGTAATTGCAGTGATGTCACTTTCTGTAGGGATGAATGCTGGCGAATGAGACCACGTTGTCTGGCTTCTTCTTTTAAAGATGGTTAGATGGGAAATCAGTGATGTTAGTTTGTCTGGATTCTTCTAACAATGGTCTTAGTGGGAACCCAATGATGTCACGTCCTGTAAAGCTGGATGCTGAGAACTGCACCAATGTATCTTCCTGTATGACTGAACTCATGCGCGGTATCTTGCATTTTGTGTTTTTGATGAGATAAATTAAATGGGTCGTAGCTGTGTAATGATGTAGCACACTCTTCATTAGGTGATACCTTTCCAACGAGAAGACATATAAGGCCTGATTACGGTCTTGGTGTATGGGGTACTCCGTCACAAGCGTGACGGATATCACGTTCGCCGTATTACAAGTTCCGTAGGATATAATGGAATTGTGATTTGTCTGACGGGACAACCATCACCTTTGTGCCTGAGTAACCATGTCCGCCAAGATCGTAATCAGGCCCATAGTCAGTATTCTAGGCTATTTTTGAGGCCGTAACTTCTAACTGATAGGTTTTCCAGCAATCCACAAACATGCTTCATCTAGCTTAAGGGGCACAGTGCCCCTTACGGAATTTATAGTCTGTGGACAAACTGGCGGCTCAGGATGGCCATGTAAACCGCTGGACTCACGTTCACACCCATAGTTTGCAGCATATAGTCACTGAGTCACTTATATATCGTCCCTATTTCTAATAATAATAATACCATCTCTACTGTTCGGCGCTCAAATTCAGTATGTCTGGGTACTGTGCAAATTCTGCCAACATTGGCCTTGTGGCTCTTGGAAGCCTGGAGCAACCAGGTAGGATATCTACCTGATTCAGCTACATGGGGTAAGTCGCATTTATTTTCGGGAAGATATTGTGATCTCCGGACTTTCCTAAGATACATAATTTGCAGATGGGCTGAAAGGCTTGTGTTTGGCAAAATGCCCATCATCTGTAGCAACTGGTGCAAATTCTACCTTTAAATAAAATATTCCACATTTATAAGCTGGACTGGATGTAACAACCAGTTTGATCTCCAGAGCAAGGAACCCTTATGACGTCACAACATTAGCCACTGAACCCTACACTCACCCTTATTTGTACATCCAATTCTCCATATGACATATATTAAAATTGTGATCAGACAGTAATCAACAGGATTCCTGTTTGATAATTAAGCTTAACAAAAGCTTTTGGAAGACACCAAGCACCTGTGCATCCTAGGGGATGAGCTTACTACTAATATCACTTAGATGTGTCCTTATTGGTACTCACTCTTCGGTTGGGCCCCTAAGGGTACTCAGTGTTTGAGGGCAAAGTTGGGTGACATTTTACTTGAGACAGTTTATCCTGCCCACACCCGGTAGGTTTTGCTTGGCTCTAAGAAACTACAGGCATACCAACTTACCAATCGGAGCAGGGAACACAGATTGTGTCCCATGAAACGAATTTACCTAAAGGGAATTTGTGTAAGGAATGCCACATTACTGTCAGAGAAATGCACATTCAAGTGGGTTCCCTTCGCCTTCTTTGCCAAGAGAGCACACACAATAAATCTGAACTAGCTTTTAATATGGTTTTAGTAAAAATCCATTTTAGAACAGAATATGTATGTAAAAATATGACAACAGATATTAAAAGTCTAGCGATTATAAATGAACACAAAGTAAACAATATATAAGCAGACCGTATAATATTTTATATGAACTCCCATCGTACTGATACCTGGATAATAATCCTAAGCACTGAACGGTTTGTCACCATGATGGGTGCATAACACTCGTCGGACACCTTGGAAGCAGAAAGCAGGCAGTAGGCGCCCACAAAGATAATGTCTATTTATGAGAATCCAGTGTGTTCTCAGTCAGCAACCTTAGTGAAGAGACAACGAGTTTCCTGGAAGCCAAATTACTCCTCTAGAGCACTAAGGACACAGGGCCAGATTTGTCGTAGCGTTGCATTGGACGGCGTCACACAAGGTAACGCAAGGACAACGCAACACTAAAGTAAGATTTACCAAGCAACGCAAGGCCACCTTGTGTGGCCGAGTGGTTTCTCGGGTAACGCAAAGCAATGCAAGTCGCTGCCATGCGTTACTCTGAAGTGGGAACCGTTCCATGGGTGGAGAGTGGGTGTGCCATGCAACTACCCATGGATTTTGGCGTATTCCAAGGTTTACCATGAGTGGTAGACTTGGGAATGCGTCAAAATGCTGCCCCTTTCCAGGGGAGGCGCAACGAGGAGAAATATATTCATTTCTCTTCATTTTTTCAACTGTCTATGTGCGCTGCATTCTTCAGCACACATAGAAAGAAGAAAAAGCCTCAGAGGTGACCCGTCCTGCACAAAAACAATCCTGCCTACAATGCAGTCACCCTTGCACCATGGCACAAGGGTGCTTGCATTGGCGCAAGGCAGCACATTGTGTGCCAGTGTAAGGATCAGGCAGGAATGCACCATATAATGTTAAATATGGCGCATTCCTGCCCTCTCCCTTTCACGCAGCGCACCAAGGTGTCTTCCTGCGTTGCATGAAAGTGTTTCTAGGGATTCTCATAGAAGCCATGAGAAACTGTTCCTGTTATGAGGGAGATATCATGGGAGAAAAGCCATAGGAAATATTCTGCCATATTACACAGATGAGTCAATCTGTCGTGTATTACAGCGCCGGTATTAATATGAATGTATAGAATAAAAGTGCGCTATCCGAACTCTGAATACATACACTACATATTGTAGGGTAAGAAGCATAAATGTAGGAAATAATCAATAGCTGCAGGTTAGATGAACAGTGAGTTGTCGCACTACATAAAACTGCACGAATGAATGAATAAATGCAAGTGGAGCACAAACCCTCTAACCACTCAGGCCATAAACCTGTACAATAGGGGAGGACAAATGGACCACTCCAGTTACACATAGCGCGTTAAACTGCCTGGCACAGCTCCATGACCTGCTACAAACTGGCTGACCGTAGCGCCTACAAGGGATAGTGCCATTTGCAGCAAAGGGGGGCTGCTGGAAGGTATGCGTCAGAATTCCTTCCTGGGTGTAATTGAGCAATGAGGGCACAAGGATTGCTGCACACGACAAATGGAGGCTGTTGCACTGGCTCTGTTGGCCCCAACACCAAGGGGTCTGTCCTTGTCCCTTCCAGTTTTAGAAAATAATATTCCATCCATGTTTAAACATGATATGAACATCCAACCTGACATTGTTTCTTCAGTTTAAAGTAAATCTGTGTGTGAATTGAATAGTAATGTAGAAGCACTGTGCACTCTTTATTAAAGGTTATGTGAGGGTGAAAAAGAAACTGGATCCTATGAAGGATACTGGTTGGGCTGAAAGTGCCCCCAAGAGAGAGGGAATGGAGCTAAAAGGGTATTGAGCAAGCAGTATTTTTCATTCGATGGTTCAGAAAGGACCCCCTCCTTTTCAGAGGGCACTCAGCAGTCACTTCTCCAAAGATCAGAGGAGACTGAGTGGCATGAGGCTTCTGACGAAGTAAACAGCTCTCGAGAAGGACGCGGCAGAAGTAACTCACATCTGAAAACTGCAAAGAACTGTCCTAAACAACTTACAGCCCCCAACAAGCTAATTGTACACTGTTCAGAGCGTGCCCCAAAGTTTAAAAAAAATTAGGACTTGTCTTGCTGTGAAATTGACTTTGTTTTCCCAACTTGATGTCTTCTTTGGCACCTGTGCTCATTGCTCTTTGAGCAGTTAATCCCCTCTGACAGAGGCAGGAAATCCTGAACAAAAGGACTGGTGAGTGAGAAGTGTGGACTCACTTCAATATAAGAAGTATTTAAACATATGGAGGTTCCTCTTTAGGTAAATCTGCCTCTATCCATCATGCTTGTCATAACTCTGTTTCCATTCAGTGCAATCGCAAATCCAACAAGCCTGGTGATGCCATTAAATCCCAAAGCCAGACTCCATGTTGAGCACGTTAAGTTAGCCTGTCCTCCTTTGGGCCATGTTCAGCCTGTCATTAACTTCCACAGAACTTGTGAAAGTGTCATTTCATCTAAATATTGACTTTGCAATCACATAAGATGACACAAGTCTGCTACAAGCTAAAGCAATATCTACGTTTGACAGTAGATGTGTAAAACAAACATGCAGTCCAAACTGATGTATTTTCACCATGCTGTTTTAAAAGCATGGACATCACACCACCAGGTCTGCTTAGTGGGTTGTGCGAGGCTACAATAACCTAGACTCCCTTGCTCAAGCTATGGTGTACTGACCTCAGTCCAGGCACCCGTGGGTAGGGAAACTAAACCTTGGAGACCTGGGCCAGAGTCCCAGGACACAAAACAATGAACTAGCGTGTTTCTATTTCTGGTGGGGGGGGGGGAGGATTGTAGTTGCTTGATTAAAAGGTCTTTGAGAATCAGGCGATGATAGAGGCTGATGATGGGGGCTGATTGTGTACCAATTTATGGTCTTATAATAACTCCTTTGTCGGGAAGGGTTATCTATGTTCATAAACACTAAGGTTATAAGCCAATGTGGTCAACCCATTTCTTACCCACTGACATTATGTTTACTTTGTAACCTTTTCCCACCTGTCTGATATTGTGACACAAGGGCTGCCGTGCATCTCTCTCTTCCAACAGTTCATCTCTGCCCTCGATCCAATCCTCCTTCTTGTAATATTTCAATTGTATTGTTATGTATTGTAGCATTTGTATAGCACTTATTACTCCTGCGTGAGCACTGAACCACTTACCTACACAGAAAACACTCTACGTTGTGCAGGTGTATGGCTGGAAGTGTGTTGTCTTTGCTTAGACCTATGTGGGATTTATTCCCATGTCATGTGTGATGAATGTGGTTCTCGTGTAACGGGAAACAGCGCAATGCAGTGTGATGGATGAGGAAGTATGAGAGACAGACATGAGATTGTTTATAGTTTGTGGTATGGTAGCAGCTCTGATTAAATTTGTAAGTCCATTTATTTGTCGGTAAATTTTCCTTCTAAGTTCTCAGGCTGATTTCCAGTGCTGGCTGTGGCAGAAGGTCGTCCTCTCTGACAAATAATGGATTTGAGAAGGCAAGTGGTGTTGAGAACAAGTGAGGGAGAATCAGAACTCTGGCCAGATAGACTGAGTAGCCATCCACCCCCCCCCGTTCCCCCTGTGTGAGACATAAGGTAAGGAGATTTGCCAAGATGCACTGTGTTCTAACCATCCTTTTGTTATTATAAGATGTTGCTGCTCAAAGTATATGACTATTGGTGACCTGCAGGATGGATTATGTAAGAGATCTCTGGTGATCCGCAATGTGTGACAGAGCTCTCTGGTTTTCACAGCCTGTCAGTTGGTATTGAGTGGTTAAGTAAGCTGGCTGGTATACCCTATGTCTGTGGACTCCTGTTTACTGTCTTCTCTGGTTTCTCAGTCATTTGTCAGTGGGGTTGGTAGCAGGTGAGCTATCCACACATAGAATGTGGTCTGTTGCTTTATTGGTACATAAAATATGATTCATTGTGAGTGCAATGTGGCAAGCCTGCTGCCTCACTGTTTATGTTCTGGTTACATTGTTTATTTCTGAATGTCTTTATTTATTTATTTTGTAATTTTACATAATAGTAACAAGATGTACTAGGGCAGCTGAACACTTTACATGGGAGAAAGGGCAAAATATTAATATATATAGACGGATATACACTTAAGAACATACAGTAAGGTGTATAGTGGCTGAAAATTTAAGGTTGGGGTTTTAAAACTAGATATAATGACTACTAGACTAGATATATAGACTCACTATAAAGGAAATGCACTCTAGGTGCATTCCTTTCACTTCATGTGACTTTTGAGATCTCTGAGGGAAGTCACCCTTATGTATATGTAGATATGGTTGAAAGAGAAGCACAAAGAAATGATTTATTCTGATATTTTGGGAGGGGCCAGAGGAGTGTTGGAGATCCAGAGAGTGAGTGCACCACTTGAGAAAATGTGTTTGACACATTTTGTGAAGGATGGTGTTTCCAGAGGGAGGGAGTCCTCCCGAGATGGTCACTTTAAGAGCTAAGTACCTTGGAGATCCATCTTGCACCATCCTGTGAATTATGCATGCTGCCAGTTTGAAAATTCTTTTTGCCCCTTCCTGGGAAGACATTTAAAGGTGATCAGGACTGGAGTTATGCAATCTATTGTTCTTCTCCCTGACACTAGCCGGGCTGCAGCATTGAGGCTTGCTTTCTGGTGGGACAGGGTGGATTTTGGGGATGCCATTCAGCAAGGAGTCACCATTATTAGGACTTGAGGACAAGGACAATAAGTTGCATCTCTTTCACTGGAACAAGTGAGTTTAGACCTCATTGGAGTCCAGACTCGGAATTGGGCTCCTTTAGCAAGAGAGGTAATGTGGGGTGTGGAGATTCAGGTGTTTGTTGAGGATGAAACTCAGGTATTTAGCACTGTTAACAACAGAAGGCTTGCTGTAGAGTGGATTAGAGGCATTCAGCCAAGACTGCATTGGGATGGGGCAGTTCATGGGGAAGAGAATGAAAAACTCCATTTTGAATGGGTTTAGCTTGAGATGTGGCAGTGCCATCCAGGCCTGGAGTACCCTTCATTAAGTGACAAGTGCAGCAATATGTTCCGGGGATGAGAATTTCAAATACGCCTCAATGCTATTGTTGTAAAAGTAAAGAAATATGTTATCATCTGAGAAGAGAATTGAGGGGTTCCATATACAGACTAAAGAACAGGAGGGATGGAATGGATCTTTGAGGAACTCCTTATTGGAGGAGGAATGGGCTAGAGAGAGTTCGACAACTTTATTTGCTGGGAGTTGTTATTTAGAACAGTTCAGGATTATGCCGCAAATTCCAAATGATGTTTCATGTGATGTTTCTGAATGTTTCATAAGGAGTGATAACTGGCCACAGTGGTGACGGCTAGATTGTGGAACTCCCTGCCTGCCAACATGCGCTTAATTTGATCTGAAATGGAGTTCAGAAAGACTTTGAAGACTTGGTTATTCAGCCAAAGTTAGACCCCTGGAAACCCCTCTCTCCTGCTTGCCCGCATTAGCGCCGGGACACCTCTGTTTGAGGTAGCTGTTGGCGCTCTATAAATGCAGATATTATTATTATTATTAATAATTTTGACAAAGATGAAATATTTCATCCAGTATTTGTAGCCTTGTAGTCTCAGCGCTGCATCCCGACCCAAAGCCAGACTGGGCTTCGTCTAGGAGATTATTTTCTTCAATGGAGTGTTTTTTGCACAATGCAACTCTCCTGGAACCGGAGGTTCTGGTAGGGCTGTTTTCAGGTTTTCTGGGTCAGCCTCAGTTTTTAAGAATTAATGATGTGACCTGCTCAATTTTTAGGCAGTCCGGGACTATACCTCCTGTTACGGAGGAGTTGCTCATGTTGGTCAAACAAGACGCCGAAGTCGAACCTTTGTCTTTAAACAACATGGCTGGACTAGGGTCTGTGAATTGAGACAATGGTCTGAGCTCTGTGACTGTAGTAATCAGGTTTGATTGAGAAATCTCATTCAATGATGTCCTGGTCTCTATTATATTGTATATTCTCCGTCACAACGATGGCGGACGGGATATCCCTCACGTTGTGACGGAGTAACCCCTCCGCCGAAATGTAAATCAGGCCCTTAGTCTTAAAATAGGGTTTTGGACTTTTTGCATTTGTTTCTTTGAGGTTCTAGATTTGTCCACTAAGACCTTTAATGCCAGACACACCGGTGTTTTATGTTTTTATTTATCTCATCGTGCAAATTCTTTACAAAACCATTGAAAATAATTATTCTTGTTCTGTGATTTTTGGTTTAATGGAGCAAGATCATCAGCGGCGTCTAAGGGGACAGCGTTGTAAGAAATATTTTGCCAATTCAGTCTTGCAATGACAGGAAAAACCTGGTTTGGGTTCTTAACTTCTTACAGTATTGATAGAGCGAAATGTTCTTGTGAATTGTAGGGGTGCATCATAGTCACTGATAGGCCGCACCCACATGTATTCAGACATTCGTATGTATTCAGTTGTGTATTCATGCATGTTTAGTAAAGAATGAATAGTTCACTGAGATAAGGTGAACTCAGCAGTATAATTGTGTTATGATAATTATGTAATGTAATGCTTATTGAATTATGTGAAATAATGCATAGAGAAATTAGTTCGTGTGTAATCTAATTGCAGTAGTTTAAACGTGCACCATATTAAAGTTGCACATGTAATTCATTTTCGCATATGAATTGTAATGGAAATGCTTATGGGGAAAAGTAAGATGTGTGTTTAAAATATATATGTAAAGGCCTGACTACATATACGCTTATGGAAGGCCTGGTTTATTCTTATGTTAGCTTATTTTGTAGGCAGAGAAAAGTTTCTCTTGGTAAGGCTCTCTGGGCACAAACGGTAGATTTAATTAGCACAGTAGAAGGTTTCTGTTGAACGTATCTTTTGTTGCAGGTGCAAGGACACATGTCTCGTTAGTAAAGACTAACTCTTTGTTTTCAAAAGTTAGAGAGATGGGAGGCATGGTACGGGGAGTGAAATGGAATTTAGGGATGATACTTTCAGTGAAGAAGGTGCCTGGGACTCAAGGTCATCGCAACCGTCCAGGATGAAGTAACCGTTTCGATGGAAAAGTACAAGAAAGAAGACCTGGCCAAGGAGGCGTGACAAAGGCGTGTACAATTGTATTGGGGTTTTGTATTAGGGATAGTGCCCTGAGGGAGGAGGCCAGAGAAGAGGTAGGGGAGACCAGAGAGAAGGACAGAGCGGAGCTTAGGTATTATGTGATTGCACTTCTTAGGAAGTCTTCACAGCTGACACCTTTTATTCACTCTTGCCTGAGAAAATCGTTATGTAGGGATGTCACTAAGTGTTAGTGTAGGGACAGCAATTGATTTAAAGCTTGCTTAGATAAATGAAGAGCAACGTAGAAATTGGAGCAATCATAGCTTGGTTGATCCTTCTAGAACTTTCTATTCTCTTTATCCTGAGTCGGATGAGACTCCTGCGTAGGTTGTTATTTGTATTAGTGCCCATCTATTTCTTTAACCTCGTGTTGAGGTGCTTGCACGTTCAGTTATTTTTGGCGATAATAAATTCTTAAACTTGAATTCGGAGTCAGTGGTCCTTTCGAACAAAATGAATGCTGATATATAACCAGATGAGATTCTCTCCTTTACACTATTCAACAGGTAAAAAGATCTTGGCGACCAGAAGGTTCTTATAGATAATTAGATAAGAATCGGCGTTATCAGTTGGTAGCAGAGTAGGATGGTTACCTTTGATGGTAAGGGGAGATCTAGAGCAAGATAGGAGACTAAGTTGCCCCATAGAGCCCGAGTGACGCAGATCCAGAGGACAGCGGGAGAAGGATGTCGGAGGTCGTTGGAAACTGACAGAGAGTGACGGTGCGGCGGAAGTAGCAGTTCGTGGGAGAGTGAGTATGAAAAGAGTGGTGTTTGGTAGATTGCAGTGTTTTATTGTTGTGTGATGTCTTGCGGAGTTGGAACGAGAGTTGTGTGATTGAGAACCGGACCATGAGCGCGCGCGGGACCGGGAGATTTATTGTGGTGTAGAATACACCCAGAGTTGAGAACGTTGACCAGAGGTTGTGGGGGTCATGAGACGTCATTGACAGACCCACTGAAGATAGGGAACACATGAGTGAGTGTGTGAATAACCAACGCAGTTCGTAGGTTATTGTGTGCAGAACATCGAGTGATTGAATCCTATCGAGTGTGTTAGAGGCGATTGTCCGGTCGTTTCGCGGACAGACGGTTGCCAGATTGAGGTCAACAAGCTCAAGAGGCTGATCGGTCATTGGTAAGCTGACAGTCAGAGAGGTAATTGTTCGGTAGGACGGACATTATTTCAGAGTATGATTGGGACAGGTGCGAGTGAGAACGAGTGAATTAGAAAGGAGGGGAACTGCTGCGAGCGGAGGAAAAGTGACGTCAGACAAGTGCCGCGCTGCGATAGGCCGGTTGGTGTGAGCCGCGCTGGTATTGGTGGAGTGAAATCAAGAAGCAAGAGCTGACATTTTGAGTGCAAATAAAAAGTTGATTCATCATGAAATGTTTTAAAGTTTTACGGGAACTTTGTAGAGGTGATAGACATGTGGTTGTTCGGGAAGGAGAGGAAGCTCCTCCCGAGGATACACCAGCACATTATATGGCAAAGAATGTAGGAATGCATACTATAATTTGGCTTGAGAATTGGCATAAAATGACAGAAGCAGAAGGAGAATTGTCGTTCCCACGCTATGGTACTTTCAGGTTAGAGGTGCTGTACCAGCTAAAAAGTATAATGGCTTCCTTACGACCACTACCTAGACCAACACAGTTTGAGGCACTACATGCGTGGATAAGAGCAGCGTATGATAGGAAGAAAGACAGAAGCCAAGAAAGGGTGAAGAAATCGGTCAGGGCATTTCAAGACGCAAGGTGGGATGCATTGGAGAAAAGGTGGAGAGTAGAAACGATCGAAGGAGATAAGTTGTACCCATTGTTAGTACAAAATGGGAAAATAATAAGAATCGATGAGGACGACAGTGATCTAGATGACAGCTTGTTGGATAGGATGTTGGCAGAGAGGCCACCACCATTTAATCCAGACTCAGAAGAGGGAAAGCCGACCCCAGCAGTAACAATTGATGGGAGCCAGAATCAGACTAGTATGAGAGTAGTGGGAAGGATTTCCACAGGAACAGAGGGAGCAACGGCGTCTATGATAACACAGCCTCCTGTTGGGAACACAAGATTACCGGACTCCTTGACAGTACCGGTTACCATTGGCCCTATAGTACCGGTATATGACCCAGACCGAGTGAGAGAAGGGGGCTCCGTACAGATGGGAAGGGAAGAAGTAACCAGCGAGAGTGGGAATGGGTTTGGAGTACGAGTGGTTCATTTCCCCAGGCCAGTGGAGACAAGTACGCCATTACCGGCTACTGCAGACTCTTCCTTTAGACAAGAAGAGGAGAGACCAGAAAGACCAAGGTCTTTGCGTGAATCCAGGTCAGCTTTGAGGATGTGGACACCAACAGCGACAAACCAAAGTGATAGGATGCAAGGAGATAGGGCACAGAACGTCTCGGAAGACAGACCAAGTTCCAGGAATATGATGGAAGGGAATAGGTCACAAGGACAGAATAGTGACTGTGATGAGCGGGATGGCTCGGGTTGTCGAGATGTACTGAGGAGTGCGGTACAGGCAAGGTTACTAGACGTAGTGAGATTGAAAGCAGAGGTAGACGAGATGATTGATGGAGGTCTGCCCTTGGAAAGGATAGAAATTTATGGACCAAATGAGCTGCTGTTTGTAGCAAAAGATGTGACTCGAAAAGCTAGGATGGCACATGATAGATTGAAGGAATTGGCCAAAAGATATGAGGTAGACTTGAATAAAACTAAAGCGCTGCAGGGGCCACATAGACTACAGTACAGTGACCAGGAGCTGGAGGAGAAGAGACTAACCGGATTAAGGACACATACCAGAGATCTGATCGTAGGGATGAGGATATGGATTTTGTTGGACAAATGGGAAGAAAGGTGGTCCAAGAAGAAACTAACAAAGAAAGCTGAGGGGGAAACGCCGCCTCCAGGAGGGGCGGCGGGTGTTGGAAACTTTCCTTTACGGGAAGTACAGAATGGAGGGTACGTGCATGTGCCGTGGAATAGAGGTGATTTGGCTGCATTTACAAATGATTTTCCTCGGCTGAGGGAGAAACCAGTAGAGTGGTACAAGCAGGTTGAGCGGTTTGTGAAAATTTCAAAAGTATTGTGGATTGATTTGAACACCTTGTTTGACATAGTGGTACCGGGAGATTTGTGGACAGCTTGTAAAGTTGCTATCGAGTGGCCGACTTCGGAACCGGAAAGAGAGGCGGTTACAAATGGTCCATCACCCCTAGTTATGAAAAAGTATGAGCAGGTGATTACATGGTTGAAATTGAAGATTTCACCCCAAGATATAGATTGGGTTAAGATAGATCGGACTGTACAGGAACCCAAAGAAACGGTGCATGAATATTACGAAAGACTTCTGCAAGTCTTTAAACAGTATAGTGGGTTAGATATCTTGGACCCCAAGGATATGGGACAGTTTGTCTCAAAGTTTGTAATGGGTCTGAGAGTGGAAATCAGCCTCATGATACAGCACCATTTGATCTGCTGGCAGAACAAGCCGTTAGATGAAATTTTGAGGTATGCGAGATACTGTAGTGATGAGGTGGACTCAAAACATCGGAAGTTAAAAGATAAATTGATGCTTGTCCAGATGCAGACAGCACAGGGTCAGCCTAGTGGAGGGACCTTAGGAAGAAAACAAGGAAACTTCCAGGGGAACCAGAATGGGCAAGCAATGGGAAGGGGAAAACCAGTAGACCCCAAGACAGGAGTTGACGTGGCCACACTGAAGAAGACCACGGCGTGTCATCTTTGTCGCCAGGTCGGACATTGGAAACGCGAGTGTCCTTTGAACCCAGCTAATCAGTCGCAGGAAGAGGAAGAGGGGGCTCAGGCACCCGCGCAAGAGGTAGTTAACACAGTAACGAGGCCTAGGACGATGAAAGGGGGGGTATACAGTTCTCACGCCCAGGTTCCCCAGGCTCCAAGGATTACACGAGGAATACGAACGTACCAACAGATGCCCCTGTTCGAAGACTATGACGAGAGTAGCTTAGACCCTTTATCCTGACGGTGCCTGAGGGGGGAGGAAGACTGCTCGCTTGGAGCGGTCTTGGAGGTAGACCAGAGAGGACCTTTTGTGGAGGCAGATATTGAGGATCATCCTGCCACACTTTTGGTTGATACTGGTGCTACCCGGTCTACTGTAAGATCAGCAGTAGTCCCTAACCTACCCCTCTCGGGACAATCAATCCAGGTTGTTGGAGTAGCGAACAAGAGAATAAGCAGCCCATTGACAGAACCGATCTTAGTAAAGATAGGTTCCTTCCAAACTAGACATCAGTTTGTAGTATGTGATACGAGTCCAGTTTGCCTTTTGGGAAGAGATCTGTTGTGCAAGTTGAACTGCACGATTTATTGTACGCCACAGGGAGTGGAGGTCCAGACGAGAGATGACGATGCTGACTTTAAAATTACCAATCAGCATCTTTGTATAGATCTGTACCCAATGGTGACTGTGGAAGAACTTCCACCTGACCTGAGAGATGCAGTGTCATCTGTGGTGTGGGATTTCGCAGGCGACGAAATAGGTCTAATCAGAGGGGTTGAACCAGTGCGGATTGAGGTGAAACAGAACGTTGATTTCCCCAGGACACCTCAATACAACCTGTCGCCAGAAACGATTGCAGGGATAAGACCTGTGATCGAGACTTTCATTGAGAAAAGCATTTTGAAAGAGATCAGAGGTAGCCCCTGTAATTCACCCATTATGGGACTACAGAAACCGAGCGGGAAATACAGGATTGTGCAGGACCTGCGAAAGGTCAACACGATAGTTGTCCCTTGTTGTCCAGTGGTACCGAATCCTTCAGTAATATTGTTCCAGATCCCATGTGAAGCCGAGTGGTTTACGGTCATCGATTTGTGTCAAGCCTTCTTTTCGATACCGCTCCACGAAGAAAGCCAATTTCTTTTTGTGTTCAGGCTGGAAAATCGCGTGTTAACATGGTGTCGTATCCCTCAAGGGTATACGGAAAGTCCATCGATCTTTAACCAGATCCTGAAGAAGAACCTTGAGAGTCTTGTGTTGCCGCAGAACTCAGTTCTCGTGCAATACATAGATGACTTGCTCATTGCCTCAGAAACAGAAGATGCTTGCAGAATTGACACGGTAGCTCTGTTGAACCACTTAGCAGAGAATGGACATAAGGTGTCCTCGAACAAGCTGCAGTACTGTTTGAATGAGGTACAGTACTTGGGACACAGATTAGAAAAAGGCAAGAGGAAGGTGTCACCAGACCGAATCGAGGCAATAATGAGTATGACAGTACCCACTACACAGAGAGAAGTTAGGATGTTCCTGGGAATGGTTGGCTACTGTCGACAGTGGATTCCTAGTTTCTCCTTGAGAGCAAAGCCTTTGCAGAGGCTTACACACAAGGATGTGAGTGATCCGGTACCATGGGACGAGGAGTGCTTGATGTCATTCCTGAAACTGAGAGAGGAATTGTGCAGTGCTCCGGCACTGGGGATGCCTGATTACAACAAGGCCTTTTCATTGTTCTGTTATGAGAGGGAAGGATGTGCATTAGCAGTGTTAGCTCAGAACCATGGAGGTGTCCGTAGACCAGTTGCCTATTTTTCAGCTACTTTAGATCCAGTAGCTTCTGCGTTGCCCGGATGTCTAAGATCCGTTGCTGCAACAGGTGTCAGCATTGAAAGATGTGAAAGCATTGTAATGGGACATCCATTGACTGTACATGTGCCACATTCGGTTGAGCTATTGATGACCAGGACCAAGACCCAGCACCTAACGAACAATAGGTTGACGAGGTACGAGCAAGTCATACTTGCCGCAGAGAATGTGACTCTGAAAAGGTGCTCTGTCTTGAACCCTGCGACATTGATGCCTACACCGAACGCAGATGATGAAGATTGTGCGGACCATGATTGTCTCGATGTGACCGAGCTTTGCACCAAACCGAGACCTGACATTGTCGATGAACCATTGGCTGACCCAGATGAAATTTTCTTTGTCGATGGTTCATGCTTAAGAGACAGTGTGGGGGATTTGAGAGCAGCGTTTGCTGTATGTACCATTTCAGGAGTGGTCGAGGCTGCTTGCCTAGAAGGAGTACGTTCCGCGCAGGTAGCTGAGATCATTGCCTTGACCCGTGCCTGTTTGGCCGCTGATCGAATTCGAATCACGATTTACACAGACAGCCAATATGGGTTTGGCATGGTGCACGACTTCGGGCAGTTATGGTCTCAGAGGGGATTTTTGACATCATCTGGCTCACCCATTCGGAATGGAGAATATGTAAGACAACTGTTGGATGCACTACAGCATCCGAAAGAAATTGCTGTTGTAAAGTGTTCCGCCCATGGGAAAGGGGAGGACTTTGTGTCATTGGGTAATAATTACGCGGACGAGGTCGCCCGCTTCTGTGCAGAACAAGGATGCATATTCACAGATAGATACGCAGGGGAGAGCCAAGAAGGAACCGAGCTCAGCATAATGTTGGCCATGGCAGACACTTGGGAAGAGCTTAAGCGACTGCAGGATGAAGTTTCAGACCAAGAGAGAGAGGGATGGATCAAAGCTGGTTGTGAGAAAGGAGATGTGGATGTGTGGGTATCCAACGATGGGAGAGCCGTGTTGCCTGAAGAATTGTTGAGTCCGATGGCCAGACTGATACATGGACAGGCACACCTTGGTAGAGACGCAATGATGAGAGTGTTTAGACAGACGTGGTATAACCCACGTTTCCGAGCAATGGCTGAGACGGTATGTCAGCGGTGTGTTACGTGTCAGCAGATGAACGCTGGAAAGAAAACTGTAGTTACATTGAGTCACATTGGGAGGTCAGGTGGGCCTTTCAACAGAATACAGCTCAACTTTGTGGAAATGCCTAAGTGTAATGGGTTGAGGTACATTTTAGTGCTGGTATGTGTATTCTCACGGTGGGTGGAGGCTTACCCCACACGCAGGTGTGACACTCTCACAGTGGCTAAGTTATTGTTGAGGGAGCTCATCCCTAGATTCGGGATCCCGACCTCTTTGGAATCAGATAGAGGAAGGCACTTCCACAGTGAAATCATGAAGTTACTTTGTGCTGCATTGAACATTGACCAGAGACTCCACTGTAGTTACAGACCAGAGGCTTCTGGGATGGTGGAACAAGTTAATGGAACTTTGAAGGCCCGGATGACAAAAATGTGTTCTTCGACATCCCTGAAATGGCCCGACGCTTTGCCGCTCGTGCTGATGAGCATGCGAAGTGTCCCAGACAGAAAGACCGGGTTGTCCCCCATGAGATATTAATGGGGAGGGCAATGAGATTGCCAGCAGTACCAGCTACAGCCTTGATAAGCATCACTGATGATTTGATTCTCGATTATTGTAAAGGACTCTCTGATGTGGTCCGTTCTGTATCCCAGCAGGTGCAAGCAGCAGTGGTCCCAGCCTCGAGTGATCTGTGCCACGACTTGTGTCCCGGTGACTGGGTGCTCGTCCGGAAGCACGTGAGGAAGAGTTGCTTGGATGCCCGCTGGCGTGGCCCGTATCAGGTGATACTTATCAAGAACACAGCAGTGAAGTGTGGAGGATTGCCGAACTGGGTGCATGCCTCCCATACCCGCAGAGTTTCAGCACCCTTGGAAGAAACAGCTCCTCTCGTAAATGAAAATCCAGCTGATGTGGCAGGGCCACATGAGAGGACAAGTCAAGCTGTAAGGGTCGCTGACACAGCTGGTGGTGCACTAGAGCAAGCTGAAGGGGGTTTCCACAGTTCGAACCCTGAATCAGACAACGAAGACAGAAACGGTGCAGTGGGCGGAGAAGAGGCAGATTCAGCAGAAAGAGGAAGTAGTGCACTGGGTATAGAAGGGGAAGGCAGACGAACAAACGGAAGTGCAGAGAGTTGGCCTGAAAGACAGAGGCGACTGAACCTGAGGTTAGCACCTAAAAGAGACCTTGCTCCAGTGTCCGAAGCATCTGAAACGGAAGCAAGTGACGAAGACCAAGCACAAGACAGTCGGCGAAGGTCAAAGAGAACAAGAGTGCCTTGTCGCAGATACTCTACCCCTGAGTGGACTTACACTGTGTTTGATGCAGGGGGTGGTGAGCACGGGAAGACTGAGGTCAGTGCAGGTGGTCCGTCGGAGCCCGAATGTGGTGGTGAAGGTGGTGCTGCAGTTGCCAGGGCTCGAAATAGAAGGAACACTGACCCTCACGGTTCCGAATCCCCGCTTCTGAGTGAAGTCCGAAACTTGGTTCTGCATCGACTCGAATTCCCACCTTTTGGAGTTGAGCCGTTTTCGCATGAAGTGTTGATTTTGCGTCTTGAACTTTTGTATCACGTTCTGGTATTGCTCAATGAGGATCTTATTGTGGATCAACTATAAACTGTAAATAAAAGTCTAAAAGAAGAAGATAACCTAGGTCCGAGTGGAAGAAGAATAAACTTAGGGACTTTCCACAGAAGAGGAACGAAAACTAGGGAAGTCTTTTTTCTGGACTGTGTAAATAAGATTGTGATCGAAAAGGGAAAATCCGGAGATTTCATGGTTGCTCGAGCTGGTTAAGCAAGTCACAAATAAAGGACAGAGACTTTTTTCAGGGTTCTTTGCTATAACCAAGACTTTTGAGAACTTTTGAAACCATGGAGCCGGGAGGTCCCAATCGTAGATCTAAATGGATTGTAGGCATCCTTATAAGTAGTGTAATAGTTTCTATAATCATAGTAGTTATAGTCTCATACACTGGTTCGCACGAGCAAGAAGTAGAAGGGGTGACAGGGACACCTACACCTATTACACCTAGCCAGAAGGGGGTAGACAGGGCAGCTGACAGAGCTTTGCTATTAGAAGAAAGTCGTAGATTACATGTAGATTTAACTAAAGGTGATTTTAAGTTGAATGCATATGCTAAGTTGTTGTATGAGTATGTTGATGTGATGGATGCGAAAGATTGTTATGTGTGTATGCAGTTGCCTACTTCAGTGGACGAGGGTATTAGGTATCACCATCTTCCACTGACGTATGGTATTTCATGTAGTCTTTTGCTTAGTTTATTTTATGAGAGAGATCAGTTTGAGTATTTCTTTTCCAATTTCGACGCAGTGCTTCCTGAAGTCCCAGCTTACAAGCATTTGAATAAATATGACTATTATAAGACGGAAGATAGACTCAGGAAGTACTTCATACCGAGTTTGGAATTGGACACAGCCTTTGCACACAGACACAATCTGACTTGTTGATGTCAGATGTGGAGAGAAAGTTTGTAGATCAGGTTGAGGATAGGTATAGAAAGCTGACTCACTCCCGAGACTTGGGGCATCACAGGACTGATTGGACAGAGGAAGAAAAGTTGCATAAGACCAAGGGAAGCTATGGTCCTATAGCGTTAGATAAGGAGCAGAGGGGTAAGTTGTGTATAAGGCGTTATCAGACTTACTATGAGAAGGTAGCCGTGGGACAAAGTACTTGTGATCACGTGTTCACCATGGCAGATGTGGCAAAAGATTTTCTCCAAGGTCCTGTACAAGTGATACCAACGGTGTATTATGTATGTGGGAAGAATGCTTATGTGAGGTTGCCTGCAAATTGGTATGGAACATGTTATTTGGCAATAATATTTCCAAAGATTTACCATACAGAAGATTTAGATCTTCTTGAAGGTGGAGAGCATTCACGAGCGAGAAGGGCTGCAAGTGCAGGAATTGTCATGGGAGATATCTTTGGAGCTATGATACCCAGTCTGGGAGTAGTCTTGAATGATGTGAAGATCCGGAGGTTGGCGACTGTGGTGGATGAATTTTCAATGAATACAGCAAAGTCATTGGTGTTGGTGGAAGGAGAGATGTTGTCGATAAGGGGAATGGTTTTGCAGAATCGCCTTGCTTTGGATGTCCTATTGGCAAAAGAGGGCGGAGTCTGTAAAATGTTGAAGGTTCAAGAGTGCTGCACTTATATACCAGACCGTAGCAAGGATCTGGAGAAATATATAAGTAACATCACTACAATCCACACAAAAATAGCGGATTTGACCGAAGAGGGGGCCTGGGAAAAGGTCGGCAAGGGCTTTGGTCAAGTGGGAGGTTGGTTTGTGAATCTAGGAAAGGGATTCCTTGGGTACTTTCTGAGACCCCTCTTTATCTTGGTGGGTTGTGTGGTTGGTTTGTGGATTTTGATCAAGGCCTACAAGTGGTATCGGGCAGGCAGAGTCAAGAGAGCTTTGAGGGAAAATGAGATGAGATTGGCAAGACTGCAGGACAGTCAGTATCAAAGGCTCAAGAGCATGGAGAAACTTAGATCAGGAAAGATGGCAACGAGTTCTGTTTAGGTCGGTTCTTTCTCCAAGAAAGTAGAATGAAAATGTGATGACAGGAGTCATCAAAGGGGGGAACTGATAGAGCGAAATGTTCTTGTGAATTGTAGGGGTGCATCATAGTCACTGATAGGCCGCACCCACATGTATTCAGACATATATTCGTATGTATTCAGTTGTGTATTCATGCATGTTTAGTAAAGAATGAATAGTTCACTGAGATAAGGTGAACTCAGCAGTATAATTGTGTTATGATAATTATGTAATGTAATGCTTATTGAATTATGTGAAATAATGCATAGAGAAATTAGTTCGTGTGTAATCTAGTTGCAGTAGTTTAAACGTGCACCATATTAAAGTTGCACATGTAATTCATTTTCGCATATGAATTGTAATGGAAATGCTTATGGGGAAAAGTAAGATGTGTGTTTAAAAGATATATGTAAAGGCCTGACTACATATACGCTTATGGAAGGCCTGGTTTATTCTTATGTTAGCTTATTTTGTAGGCAGAGAAAAGTTTCTCTTGGTAAGGCTCTCTGGGCACAAACGGTAGATTTAATTAGCACAGTAGAAGGTTTCTGTTGAACGTATCTTTTGTTGCAGGTGCAAGGACACATGTCTCGTTAGTAAAGACTAACTCTTTGTTTTCAAAAGTTAGAGAGATGGGAGGCATGGTACGGGGAGTGAAATGGAATTTAGGGATGATACTTTCAGCGAAGAAGGTGCCTGGGACTCAAGGTCATCGCAACCGTCCAGGATGAAGTAACCGTTTCGATGGAAAAGTACAAGAAAGAAGACCTGGCCAAGGAGGCGTGACAAAGGCGTGTACAATTGTATTGTGGTTTTGTATTAGGGATAGTGCCCTGAGGGAGGAGGAGAGAGAAGAGGTAGGGGAGACCAGAGAGGAGGACAGAGCGGAGCTTAGGTATTATGTGATTGCACTTCTTAGGAAGTCTTCACAGCTGACACCTTTTATTCACTCTTGACTGGAAAAATCGTTATGTAGGGATGTCACTAAGTGTTAGTGTAGGGACAGCAATTGATTTAAAGCTTGCTTAGATAAATGAAGAGCAACGTAGAAATTGGAGCAATCATAGCTTGGTTGATCCTTCTAGAACTTTCTATTCTCTTTATCCTGAGTCGGATGAGACTCCTGCGTAGGTTGTTATTTGTATTAGTGCCCATCTATTTCTTTAACCTCGTGTTGAGGTGCTTGCACGTTCAGTTATTTTTGGCGATAATAAATTCTTAAACTTGAATTCGGAGTCAGTGGTCCTTTCGAACAAAATGAATGCTGATATATAACCAGATGAGATTCTCTCCTTTACACTATTCAACAGGTAAAAAGATCTTGGCGACCAGAAGGTTCTTATAGATAATTAGATAAGAATCGGCGTTATCAGTATTATGAAAACTCTGTTGACGTTATTATGTGCATCAGTATATTCTGAATCTAAGGCATGCAAAACATTCCCTCTTGGGAGGAATCACCAATGAAGGAATAAAAAGTGAGTGAGGCAGGTATGTTAATAAGGCTGCAAATACCTCTATAAAGCCATCAGTGAACGGAGAGGAGCCTAACGAGAACTCACACAACATTCCGAAAAAACAGAAGAGATATTGGGGCATATTCTCAAGGAGTCATCGCCGATTTATCGGCACTTTAGCGCCGCAAAAGTGGCGATAGACTTATCGCACTATTCTCAAGCTGGTGCAAACTGCCGATATCGCCAGTTTCCCAGCGATATCCTCCGCAAAAAACATCGCCAAGGATGAGAGCGACAACTAACACTTATGATATGCAGAGTAGGCGTTCCCGTGCAAAAACACACGAAAACACCACTTCGCGATATTCTCAACGACCAGCCAGATCCGCGATGCGACCCAAAAACAGGCGATAAGGCGTGTTAGCAGCAGGGATTTAACACCTGCCTTTTACTGGTGTAAAGCAGGACGACAACCTGCAGCATGAAAGGGAGCCCAGCCCAGAGCCACATCTGAAGACCAACACATGTCATGGTGCTACTGACCATGCAGCTCGGAGACCCAAGAGGGCCACAACACCCACCGCCACCACCCCCAGGACCCCCCCCGACTACCACCGAGGCAGCACAGAACAAGACAGCTGACCTTCCCAAAACGGCATGGCCCCTCAGCCACACAATTGCAGAATGTGGGGAGAGGTGGGAACCAAGTATGTGTGAAGGAGGCAAGTCACCCATGAATAAGAATGTCCACAATGCCAAGTGTGGCGGTGATGTGCTGGACAGACTACAGTATGCAGAGCACAGACATGTCCATGTGGACATATATTGCTGGTGTTTGTAGTGTTGTGGACAGTGGACGCAACCATGTTACCTCAGGCAGTGGGGAAGACCCCGGTCATGTATCCGTGTCGTCCCCCCTGTAAGCGTAAGCGGAGTGGGCTGGTCCGGCATACGCCAGGCCAGCGTAGGAGTGTGAATAAATAGGCCAGGGCTCTGGGCGTGGTTCACTTCTCAGATGGCCAACGCGTCTGCCAGGGAGGTGCCCCTCACCCTGCCACGAGTCCGCCGCCATTACGGCCAGCCTCCTCAGCCGATCGCTGGCGTCCGCGACACAGGCCCCCAGTGCACCCAGCGGCACAGCACCACGGAGTTATGTGTGTGCTGACTACTGTCTGCGGCCTACACTGCGGTCAGCAGGGCCCTCAAATCAAATCCAATCCTGAACTGTGAGGACACGCCATCATCTCTGGCTGCACACCCGCTGAGCGCTTCAGGTGCCACCAACTCAGTGCACCACAAGTCATCGTCACGTGGCTGTGGGTCCTTGCTGACCGCTGCCTCCGGCCTACACTGTGGTCAGCAGGGCTCTCAAATCAAATCCAATCCTGACCTACGAGGACACGCCATCATCTCTGGCTGCACACCCGCTGAGCGCTTCAGGTGCCACCAACTCAGTGCACCACAAGTCATCGTCATGTGACTGTGGGCCCTTTCTGACCTCTGCCTCCGGCCTACACTGCAGTCAGCAGGGCTCACAATTCAAATTGAGTCTTGATTTATTAATGGCGCAGTCCAGTAGGCAAAAGACATTGCTTCCAGTGCGGCCCGCCCGGACGACGCATCATCGCAGGCTGCACACCCGCTGAGCGCTTCAGGTGCCACCGACTCAGTGCACCACAACACATGTATCCTTTATGATTGAGTTTTGTGCTGTGGACAGCTGACGCAACAATGTCGCCTCAGGCAGTGGGGAAGACCTGGGAGGATGATGATGAAGATGAGGCAGGTGTACCACACCCCACTGCAGCTGCAGCGGAAATATCTCGAAGGGACACAATGATTAACAATCACTGCACATGAGCACGCTCATCTCTGGTGCCCCTACCTCAGTGCACCACAAGTCATGGACGCTTTATGTTTGAATCTTTGTGTGTGATTCCAGATCTGGTGCCCCTATCTCAGTGCACTGCAAGTCATGGACCATTTATGATTTAATTTGTGTGTGTAATACGAAGATCACTGTTCTAGTTGTTGCCAGCACCAACCACTCCCTGAGTGCTGGCTTACACTCACCCCACACCCATCCAGCACAGGCGTCACTGGACATGTGACCCTGGCAATAAAAAGTGGCCAGGCGCACGTGCCCGTAGCCAGTTCCACTATCTATCAAAGTGTGTCCTTGTGGTCATTATGTATGCATGATGGGCCAGGGCCCTACCACCTTACCTTGTGCTGTGGACTGCGGACGCAACCATGTCACCTCAGGCAGTGTCTAAGACCTTGGACACGTAGCTCTGTCATCCCCCCTGTAAGCGTAAGCGGAGTGGGCTGGGCGGGGCCGGCATACGCCAGGCAAGCGTAGGGGTGTGAAGGATTTGCCCGGGGCTCTGGGCGTGGTTCGGTTCTGGCCTGGACAAGGAAATAACTAATGCGTGTGTCCCTGTTGTAGTGTCGGCGCCACCCTGCCCGCAATCGACTATGTTGCAATGTAGCATGCACCCTGAGGGCGGGCTCGCACGAACGGAGAAATGAAGGAGCGCAAGACCGCTCGGGGTCTTGGCTCATACATGCCAAGTGTTGTGTGTATCTGTAATGCCGCAGCAAGAGCCAAATACCTAGACCTACTCGCAGCGCGAGTTCAGCCACGCATGGACTCTAAATCTGTGTCCGCCCTATCCTTACCATAGGCCTACACTCACGTGGCCACCCACCTTCAACAGACAACATCACAGTGTGGTTGTCAGGCTTGTGGACATGCGCAGACAGGCATGACAATGGTGTGCCGTAGGAGTGCAAGTGATTCAACCGCGCTGCGCGCACAAGTAAATAGGCTCGGGGGAGGGAGGAGCAGCTGTGAGGCAATGTAACACACAGTGATGCCGCACATTTGCCGCATGCAAGACATGTCAAACATGAATCCCAAAGTCGCACACATCCCACCTCACCCCCAACAAGCCACTTCACATTTCCTGAATGCAAGCAGATGAGAAACTAACATAAGGGATGAAAGCTCCTTTGTCTGAACTATCAGGCGGAAGCACATTTGCACCTCCGACCTCAGAATTGCATGTGCCCGGCACCCCCTGACAGATACTATAGCAGCTGATGTCGACTCCCACACTACGCACAGCCCGACGAAAGACCAACGTATACACACCCCACACACAGAAGTCCTTGCTCGAAGTTATTTTGCATGGAATGGCCTTCACACTTACTCCCACACCATCCCAGGCGTACAACCGTTGCACACTAAAACAACTCATTGATCCGAGCTGTGGCATTTCATCCACAGAACTGGCGCAGGTCAGAACAGTGCCGCTTCAACCAGAGCCACTAACGCAATGGCAGAACATCCCGGACACATGCACAACCCCTGTCACGTGGAACTGTACCGTGCACGTATGCTGCATTTACTGGGGGTACTGCCATTGGTAGTGCTGCGGATCAGTTACCGGCTAAGCTTCCGCCTTGCCAACGTCACCTGCGTTCAGCCTGTGTTGCATTGTTGATCGTGCATATTCGAGTGGTCCATGTATGTCTGCCTATCCAACAGGACGGTAGCTGAACTGGATTTTGACATGTGTGTGCGCCCCCTGTTGGCCCACGACCAGGAGTGTCACCGTGATACCCGTTTATGGGATGCCTTGATACTTGGCATACATGCTGGTAGCTGGACCTGGGAGATTGCACAACTCCTCGTGTGCAGTGACCACATTGAACCGCTCCCCTATTGGGCTGTAGTGCTAATTGGTGAAAGGGGGTGGACGCAGCACATCTGTCCGGACCTGCTAATGGATGGCCTCGCCGTCCTGTTTGATGAAGTTGACAACGAGCTCATGTTGGAAATGATAGCCTACGAAGCTGCAATCGCTTTTATAGACGAGTAACTACGTACCTGCAGCCACAACAGATTGGAACCCATTGCACATGTCCCAACACCTTGTTGCATCTTGGAGATCTGGTCACATATCCCACGACAGCAGTGGACATGGCTGCATTCGCCTGGACTCCGAATACATGAGCGGACAACAACGCTGAACAACACATACCTGTGGAAGGTGAGGCACTCCCCTGGAGTGGTCAGCGGCGCTTGGCAGCGTTCCTCATTCTGACATACTGCTGCATTGGTCTGCATGTTGTGGCACTAATCTTGCCCGTACTGACACGCATATGCTAATAAAGTCTACGCACCTTCACTTGTATTCAACTGTGATGAGAGTTGGTTTGAATGACAATGTGTGGCTCACTGCCTATCTGGATCACGGCCATACATGTGCACTGATAGCATTACCCAGGGAGTACCTTTTTGTGGAATCACTGTCCCTACATTCATCCATACTTTCATACTTGATTGAGCATAGCCATGACACATCTGTGTGAATTAGAATGTTTTATTCACATTCAGTGGAGTGTTGAAGCTGGACCAGTACAGGGCCATGCAAACCCCACTTTGCAATGTTGCCCCGTGGAGGGCCAGCCGGAGTCCTTTCGGGATTGACAAGTTCATCTGGAGTGGAAGACTTCAGTCCGCAGTGTGCTTGCTGTGTCATTGGTAACCAAACCAAATATGGCAGTCCATGTCGAGGTCCAAGGTGAGTGTCGCTGAGTGTATCGGGGGACAGTGGAAGGTGTTATTCCAGGGCATGATGCAGAGGGCAGAACCAAGCTGAAACAGGCCATATGGCGGAGATGAATGCTACCACTTCATTCTTACCACAAAGCCCGATTCATCATCATCTCCATCTTCTGATGTGTCCGGTGCCTCACACGCGGGTGGTGGTGTTTTGTCTGCATCACTGTGTGGCAGAGACACATCAGGGGCCGGAGGTGGAATGTCTGCCGCAGTGTGTGGCACTGACACTTCAGGGGGCGGAGATGTGGATGGAGTAGTAGCAGCAACATTCATCCACGCCAGGCCTTGTGGTGGCAATGCCATGAAGAGGATCTGCAGGGCATGGAGGATCACAGCTACATCTGACTGGTGTGCAGCCGTGGCAAACATTCTTTCCACCTGCATCCGCTCCAAGCTCTCCATCATTCTCCTTATGTGTCCCAACTCCCGGCTGACATCGCTGGAGCCACTCTGACTAGACAGTTGTTCTTGGCTCAGAGTCATGACTCCAGCGATGTCAGCCATGGATTGTTGGAGAGCATGGAGCAGACAGTGGGTGTCCGTTAGGGACTGTAAGTCGTCCCTGATGGGACTTAGACACCCACGTATGGCATCTAGTTTGGCTGACATGAGTTCGGACCCCACCCGCAGCTGGTCAGCCATCTTTTCCTGGCACCCGAACACATGGCGTATGCCATGTGTTGGTCGTGGGGGTCCTGGGAGACAGCCGTGGTGGTGGGTGCTTCCTGCTGGGTGGTCTGTGCAGGGGGTGGGGTCTCATTGATGCAGCTGGGCTGCCCTGCTGCTGGAGGTGGGGTGGCGGAGCTGTCCATGAGCTGTTGGAGGGCGTCGGTGTAGATGTTGATGTGGTCCTATTCATCATCAGTGCTGTGTTGTTGGGTCTGCTCTGCAGGAGGTGTTGATTCTCCCTCTGCAATGTGCAGGGGAGATGCAGATTGACATTGTGTTCACATGTATGTTCACGCATTGTACAAGTTTACATACAGACTGCATGACAATGTACATTGTGACTGTTTGTGAGGAGATGCCAATTTGATGCGGGACAGTTGACATTTCTGCACCATCAGGGATGTGAGGGTGTACTTGTATATTATCATCTCACAGTTTCCTGCTATGCCACATGCGAATGGCCATTTTCTACACACAAGCGGCAGCAGTTGTGTCCTCTGTTCTGTTGTGTGAATGTTGCAGTTTGTACCACATTGTTGTCAATGTTGAGGTGCTCTGATTCTTATGTGTGTGTGCTGCATTGTGGGTGAGTTGCCCCTTCAGCTCTGATTTTGCTGGCCCTTATCCCTTTCAGGCGGTGTGCCTTTCACTTCTGTGCTTATACAGTGCTGAGATGTTGCGGACTTGGGTAAATTGGTCTCTTGTTCGGAGTTGTGACTCTTGGGCATGGTTTGTCCGCAGATGTGCAGATGTGCTATACTTAATTGTGCATGTGTGCCACTGTGCCCATCTCCCCCCGTCCCCCCAGTCCCTGGTCGTTACTCACCCTGTTGCTGTTGGGTTAGGTCATGTTGTGAAGTGTCCGGTCCCCCAAATCTTGCCACCGTCTCCCCAATGATGGTCCCAGGCTGGTCCTCCGTGGGGCTTGTGGGGTTCTGGTTGTCCTCTGTACTTGCTCCGGCTACCTCCATGGTGCTTCGCGGTTGTTTGTGTCTTGGTTGTGTTTTTGTTTGCCGCTTTTATAGTGGTTTTTCCCGCCTGACTTGTGTGACTTGCAGGCCTGGCGCTGCTTATCGCGGAATTTTTTATCGCAGTTGGGCACATCGCAACTGTTCTCACGTTCGGGTTTTGATTTTTATCGCCGTCCAGGTAATTGTATCGCGGACATTTGACGCGTTGTCAAGAGACTATCGCATGTTACCGCCGTGTTGGGAATACGACATTAACACAGTTATTTTCCCGCGATAGACGGCGATGTGAAAAGTTGCGTTAACATATTTTGGCGAAGATTATCGCACGTTCTTGAGAATATCCCCCATTGTGTATTCACTGAGAAAAATATTTACTAAAACATGAGGGAAAGTTTAGCTCCAGAAGGAACAGGAAGTTACTCCAGCTGCTGTAGTTTTGCTGATTTTTAATGAGACAGCAAGTAGGGACACCAGGAAACAAGAGGAAAAAGAGAAATTGAAGTATCTTATTAAAATGCGGAGGGTAAAGCTTCACCGCATTCACAAGAAGCTACACATAAGAATAGATTGCTTCAAAATATTGTCTCATCAGCACATAAAGTAAATGAGTCGCTGAAACGGAGAGACTTAAATCAATTAGCAGTTTAGAAAATACGGAAGGATTGGAATACATTACTGCTTCGAACCCTTTCGAAAAACAAACGTGCTCTGTAATATGCATTAGAAGACCAGGCTTCTATCAGCTTGGCTTCTGTTCGCCTGCTGCATCTAAAGGCAACTGTTTTAGGAGAGGGTGAGCCATATGCAGTGGGTTTTTTAGACTTGTTTCGTGGCTTCGCTAAATAGGTCTAGACTCTTTATGTATGCTATCTAATCTCGAGCCGGCAATTCCTGGATTCTAGTGACTTAAAAATAGATCATTTGCTCAAGAACCGAGCAGGTCATAACGTATACCAGCGTTAACCATCCGCCTAGTATCACATGTATTCGAGCACGGATGGCTCCTGGGACATATTTTTAAACCATTATAAGACAGAGGCTGTTTGGATGTCTTTATGAACAGAGGACCAACAACTAAGCAGGGATATGACATGCCGAAGAGAAGTAACACTGGCGATACGGGTATTATTCATGAGCTATTGTACTGGGCTGAAGATCAGATAGACAGCCCCTCCCCCGGTACACATAGATGGACAGCCCCTCCCCCCTGCACACATAGATGGACAGCCCCACCCCCCTGCACTCATAGATGGACAGCGCCTCTCCCCTGCATGCATAGATGGACAGCCCCTCCCCGCTGCTGTATAGATCGATAGCCCCTCCAACCTGCATGTATTGATGGACAGCCCATCCCTCTGCACACATAGATGGACAGCCCCTCTCCCCTGCACGCATATATAGACAGCCCCTCCCTCTGCACACATAGATGGACAGCCCCTCCTCCCTGCATGCATAGATGGACAGCCCCTGCACGTATAGAGGGACAGCCCCTCAATCCTGCACGTATAGATGGACAGCCACTCCCTCTGCACACATAGATGGAGAGCCCCTCTCCCCTGCACACATAGATGACAGCCCCTCTTCCCTGCACTCATAGATGACAGCCCCTCTTCCCTGCACTCATAGATAGACATTTCCTCTCCCCTGCACAAATAGATGGACAGCCCTTCTTCCCTGCACTCATAGATAGACATTTCCTCTCCCCTGCACGCATAGATGGACAGTCCCTCGCCCCTGCAAGCATAGATGGACAGCCCCTCACCCCTGCACGCAGAGATGGATGGCCCCTCTCCCCTGCATGCATAGATGGACAGCCCCTCTCCCCTGCATGCATAGATAGACAGTCCCTCCCTCCTGCACGCATAGATGGACAGCCCCTCCCACGTCCATGCATATATGGACAGACCCTGTCCCCTGCACTCATAGATGGACATCCCCTCTCCCCTGCACACATAGATGGACGGCCCCTCTCCCATGCACGCATAGATGGATGGCCCCTTTCCCCTGCACGCACAGATGGACAGAACCTCTCCCCTGCACGCATACATAGACATCTTATCTCTCCTGCACCCATAGATGAACACCCCCTCTCCCCTGCACACATAGATGGAGAGCCCCTCCCTCTGCACACAGATGGAGAGCCCCTCTCCCCTGCCCACATAGATGGACAGCCCCTCGCCCCGCACGCATAGATGGACAGTCCCTCTCCCCTGCAAGCATAGATGGACAGCCCCTCTCCCGAGCACACATAGATGGACTGCCCTCTCCCCTGCACGCATAGATGGACGGCCCATCTGCCCTGCACGCATAGATGGACAGCCCCTCTCCCCTGCACGCATAGATGGCCAGCCCTTCTCCCCTGTACACATAGCTGGACAGCCCCTCCCCCCTGCACACATAGATGGACGGCCACTCCCCTCCATGCACAGATGGTCAGCCCCTCTCCCCTGCACGCATAGATGGACGGCCCCTCTCCCCTGCACACATAGATGGATGGCCCATCTCCCCTGCATGCATAGATGGACAGCCCCTCTCCCCTGCACGCATAGATGGACAGCCCCTCTTCCCTGAATGCATAGATGGACAACCCCCCTCCCCTGCTCACATAGATGGACAGCCCCTCTCCCCTGCAGGCATAGATGGATGGCCCCTCCTCCTGTACGCATAGATGGACAGAACCTCTCCCCTGCATGCATACATAGACACCTTATCTCTTCTGCACCCATAGATGAGCAGCCCCTCTTCCCTGCATGCGCAGATGGACAGCCCCTCTCCCCTGCACTCATAGATGGACAGCCCTTCTCCCCTGCACGCATAGATGGACGGCTCCTCTCCCTTGCACGCATAGATGGATGGCCTGTCTCCCCTGCAAGCATGTATGGATAGCCCCTCCCCCTGCACACATAGATGGACAGCCCCTCTCCCCTGCAAGCATAGATGGACAGAACCTTTCCCCTGCACGCATACATAGACATCTTATCTCTCCGGCACCCATAGATGGACAGCACCTCTCCCCTGCACGCGTAGATGGACAGCCCTTCTTCCCTGCATGCATAGATGGACAGCCCCCCTCCCCTGCTCACATAGATGGACAGCCCATCTCCCCTGCAGGTATATGTTATGTTATGTTAGGTTGGTTTTATAAGGCGCACAGCTACCCAACAAGGGTTTCCCAGCGCCGGCCTGAAGGAACAGAAAGGAACAGAAAAGTGAAAATTATTTGTTACACAACCAAGTTTTTAAAAGTTTACGAAAGTTTGCATATATTGTTTCACTGCGAAGCTCAACGGGGAGAGTTCCATAGGGAAGGACCCAAATAAGCAAACGAGCGACCTCCAGTCCTCGTAAGCTTAACTCTGGGAACTGAGAATTTTCCCTGGGTAGAGGAGCGTAACAAACGGGAGGGTTGATAGGGATGAACCAGATTTTGCAGATATTGAGGAGCAGTGCCGGCCTTGATCTTGAACATATATACCAAGGCTTTAAACTTGGTGCGGCTTTCAACCCTAAGCCAATGCAGGGCGCTAGAGGTGGAAAATGGTTTAGGAATTTGGCAAAGCAGTGTTGCGGCTGAATTTTGAACCACCTGAAGCTTCCGTATTACATCCTTATTAGCCCCCAGATAGAGGATGTTCCCGTAGTCTGGAGGTCACAAGTGCCTGGACTATGGTTTTTTGGGTGGGGCTGGGGAGCATCCAGATGATTTTTTTCAACCATTTCAGGATGGTGAAGCACGTGGCTGCCACCTTCACCGCCTGCTGTTTCATCGATAAATTTTCATCGATAATAAATCCCAAATTGCGGACTTGATGGGAGGGCTGGGGTAGGGTACCCATTTCGGTTGGCCAGTTCTGGGGGCCCCAGAGATGTTTATTTTTACCCAAAATCAGGACCTCAATCTTTTCGCCGTTAAGTTTGAGCAAATTAACCTGCATCCAAGATGCAATATTACTCAAACCGGCCTGAAGAACTGATGGTCCGGGCAACGTTTCCGATGAAAGGGAGAAGATAATTTGGGTATCGTCCGCATAAGAAAAAAGGCACAGCCCAGCCTCTTCTGCGATCACTGCCAGAGGTTTAATGTATATATTAAACAGAAAGGGGCTTAAAATGGAGCCCTGGGGTACCCCGCGCGGAGAGGAATAGATTTTCGAAGTAGCCTTAGATGAGAAGACTTGAAATGTCCGCTTGGCGAGAAAAGGTGAAAACCAACCAAGTGCCGGGCCAGAAATACCAAGGGACTGAAGAGATTTGATTAACACGGTGTGAGATACCGTGTCAAACGCGGTGCTCAAATCGAGCAATATAAGAGCCACCGTGTCCCCAGAGTCCAGACGTTGTCGTACCATTTCTGTAACTCCAAGGAGAGTTGTCTCGGTCAAAAAACTGGCTCTAAAGCCGGCCTGAGAGGGATGTAAATAGTTGGAGGATTCAATAAACATAGGGGCATATTAGCAAGACCCACGTTAAAATTATCGCCGTTTTAGCGGCAGGAAACTGCCGCTAAAACGGCGATAATGGGCTTGCTAATATGCGTATGGAATTCAATAGAAGCCCAGGTTAGATGTGCAGGACATCTAACCTGGGCTTCTATTGAATTCCATAACGCATATTAGCAAGCCCATTATCGCCGCTTTAGCGGCAGTTTCCTGCCGCTAAAACGGCGATAATTTTAACGTGGGTCTTGCTAATATGCCCCTGAGTTAGTTGAAGGTTTATGTGCTTTTCCAGAATTTTAGAGTAAATAGGGAGCAAAGAAATTGGCCTAAAATTTGATGGCTGGGCAGAATCGGCATTAGCCTTCTTCAAGAGGGGAAGAACCATGGCGTGCTTCCAGGCGGAAGGAACCGTAGCCTCTTGTAAGGAAGCATTAGGTAGCTCTATGATTAATATCATTGATGGTAAATCAAGCTGCTGTAGTATTGAGACAGGAAGAAGATCACAAGGGGAGCCTGATTTAATACTGCCTAGGATCTTTTTAAAAGAATTAAAATCAAGAGGCACCCAGGATTCTAACTTAATGATCGGTTCAGCCGTGCAGGTAAGTTCACTGACAGAGGTCAGTGGAGAAGGGACCGTTAGCTGGGTTTTACAAAGTGACGAATGTATTTGTTCCACTTTATTTACAAAACAATTGGCAAGGTTGTCGCATTGTGATTCATCTAAAATAGGAGGTGTGGGCTGTGTATCAGAACCAGCTAATTTTTTGACCGTCGTAAATAAGGTACGCGAACAATTCTGCGCGTTAGATATGGTGGAGGAAACATAATCAGCCCGAGCAGATTTGCAGTGGGCTTGATACTCTTTTAAAGTTTTTTATATTTCAGTTTAGAGTCAGGTAAGTAGTTCCTCCTCCAGTGTCTTTCCAGAGCTTTGCACTTAGCTTTCTCAGTTTTTAATGACTCTGTGAACCAAGGAGCAGGGGGACGATGATTATAGGATCTTTTAGTAGAAAGTGGAAGACAGTGATCAAGAGCATTAAGAATCCAGTTATGTATTGTGGCCAAAGAGGTGGTCGATATTTGATCTATAGTGGGGGCACTATCCGACAAGAGTTTATTAAAAACATCCATATCTATTTTACCCCAATTCCTGGATTTGGATTGAATTCCAGGTGCAGCTGTGATCGGGTTCACCGAAACTGTGCAGTGAAATTTGACTGCATAGTGGTCAGACCAACCTAGAGGGAGAGCAGGAAAACAATGAACATAGGATAGATTAGAAAAAATAGGATCAAGTAAATGACCTGCTGTATGCGTCGGGCCATTATTGCAGAGCAGCAGATTCATAGCTGCAAAGTCAGAAATCAGCGAGCGGCTTATTGAACATTCAGGATTTTCAAGATGAAGGTTAAGGTCACCCAGAATAGTAAAATGGCCAGAATAGATGGATGGCCCCTCCTCCTGCACGCATAGATGGACAGAACCTCTCCCCTGCACGCATACATAGACATCTTATCTCTCCTGCACCCATAGATGAACAGCCCCTCTCCCCTGCATGCGTAGATGGACAGCCCGTCTCCCCTGCATGCATAGATGGACAGCTCCCTCCCCTGCTCACATAGATGGATAGTCCCTTTCCCCTGCATGATTAGATTGACAGCCCTTCTCCCCTGCAAGCATAGATGGACAGCCCCTCTCGCCTGCACAAATAAAAGGACAGCCCTTCTTCCCCGCACTCATAGATAGACATCTCCTCTCCCCTGCACGCATAGATGGACAGTCCCTCTCCCCTGCACGCATAGATGAATGGCCCCTCTCCCCTGCACGCGTAGATGGACAGCCCCTCTCCCCTGCACGCATAGATTGACAGCCCCCCTCCCCTGCTCACATAGATGGACAGCCCCTCTCCCCTGCATGCATAGATGGATGGCCCCTTTCCCCTGCATGCATAGATGGACAGAACCTCTCCCCTGTACGCATACATAGACATCTTATCTCTCCTGCACCCATAGATGAACAGCCCCTCTCCCCTGCACGCATAGATGGACAGCCCCTCTTCCCTGCATGCATAGATGGACAGCCCCCCTCCCCTGCTCACATAGATGGACAGCCCCTCTCCCCTGCACGCATAGATGGATTGCACCCTTTCCCCTGCATGCATAGATGGACAGAACCTCTGCCCTGCACGGAGAGATGGACGGCACCTCTCCCCTGCACATATAGATGGACAGACCCTGCACACATAGATAGACGCCCCTCCCCCTGCATGCATAGATGGACAGCCCCTCTCCCCATTCATGCATAGATGGACAGCCCCTCACCCCTGCACGCATAGATGGACAGCCCCTCTCCCATGCATGCATAGATGGACAGCCCCTCCAACCTGCATGTATAGATGGACAGCCCCTCACCCCTTCACGCGTAGATGGACAGCCCCTCCCCCTGCATGCATAGATCAACAGCCCCTCTCCCCTGCATGCATAGATGGACAGCCCCTGCACGCATAGATGGACAGCCCATCCCCCCTGCACATATAGATTGACAGACCCTGCACACACAGACAGCCCCTCCCCCCTGCATGCGTAGATGGACAGCCCCTCTCCCCTGCATGCATAGATGGCAGCCCCTCTCCCCTGCATGCGCAGATGGACAGCCCCTCCCCCCTGCATGTGTAGAAGGACAGCCCCTCTAACCTGCAAGCATAGATGGACATCCTCTCACCTCTGCACGCATAGATGGACAGCGCCTCTACCCTGCATGCATAGATGGACAGCCCCTCCCGCCTGCACGCATAGATGGACAGCCCCTCTCCGCTGCATGCGTAGATGAACAGCCCCTCTCCCCTGCACGCATAGATGGGCAGCCCCTCTCCCCTGCACGTATAGATGGACAGCCCCTCCACCCTGCACACATAGATGGACAGCCCCTCTCCCCTGCATGCGCAGATGGACAGCCCCTCCCCCTGCACATATAGATGGACAGACCCTGTCCCCTGCACTCATAGATGGACATCCCCTATCCCTGCACACATAGATGGACGGCCCCTCTCCCCTCCACGCATAGATGGATGGCCCCTTTCCCCTGCACGCATAGATGGACAGCCCCTCCCCCCTGCATGTGTAGAAGGACAGCCCTCTAACCTGCAAGCATAGATGGACATCCTCTCACCTCTGCACGCATAGATGGACAGCGCCTCTACCCTGCATGCATAGATGGACAGCCCCTCCCGCCTGCACGCATAGATGGACAGCCCCTCTCCGCTGCATGCGTAGATGAACAGCCCCTCTCCCCTGCACGCATAGATGGGCAGCCCCTCTCCCCTGCACGTATAGATGGACAGCCCCTTCACCCTGCACACATAGATGGACAGCCCCTCTCCCCTGCATGCGCAGATGGACAGCCCCTCCCCCTGCACATATAGATGGACAGACCCTGTCCCCTGCACTCATAGATGGACATCCCCTATCCCTGCACACATAGATGGACGGCCCCTCTCCCCTGCACGCATAGATGGATGGCCCCTTTCCCCTGCACGCATAGATGGACAGAACCTCTCCCCTGCACGTATAAATACACATCTTATCTCTCCTGCATCCATAGATGGACAGCCCCTCTCCCCTGCACGCATAGATGGAGAGCCCCTCTCCCCTGCACACATAGATGGACAGCCCCTCCCCCCTGCACACATAGATGGACGGCCCCAGTCCCCTGCATGCAAGGATGGTCGGCCCCTCTCCCCTGCACGCATAGATGGACGGCCCATCTCCTCTGCACGCATAGATGGACAGCCCCTCTCCCCTGCACGCATAGATGGACAACCTTTCTCTCCTGTATACATAGATGGTCAGCCCATCCTCCCTGCAGAAATAGATGGACAGCCCCACTCCCCTCTATGCACAGATGGACAGCCCCTCTCCCCTGCACGCATAGATGGACGGCCCCTCTCCCCTGCACGCATAGATGGATGGCCCATCTCCCCTGCACGCATAGATGGAGAGCCCCTCTCCCTTGCACGCATAGATGGACAGCCTTTTCCCCTGCACGCATAGATGGACGGCCCCTCTCCCCTGCACGCATAGATGGATGGCCACTCTCCCCTGCATGCACAGATGGGCAGCCCCTTTCACCTGCACGCATAGATGGATGGCCCCTCTCCCCTGCATGCATAGCTGGACAGCCCATCTCCCCTGCTCACATAGATGGATAGTCCCTTTCCACTGCATGCATAGATGGACAGCCCTTCTCCCCTGCACACATAGATGGACAGCCCCTCTCGCCTGCAAAAATAGATGGACAGCCCTTCTTACCTGCACTCATAGATAGAAATCTCCTCTCCCCTGCATGCATAGATGGACAGTCCCTCTCCTCTGCACGCATAGATAGATGGCCCCTCTCCCCTGCACGCGCAGATGGATGGCCCCTCTCCCCTGCACGCATAGATGGACGTCCCCTCTCCCCTGCACGGATAGATGGTTAGCCCCTCTCGCCTGCACAAATAGATGGACAGCCCTTCTTCCCTGCACTCATAGATAGACATTTTATCTCTCCTGCACCCATAGATGAGCAGCCCCCAGGGCCGGACTGGCCATAGCGGGCACCGGGCGTTTCCCCGGTAGGCCGCTAGGGTGGGGGCCGGTTTTGGGCCCCTGGGAGGCCGTTTTTGTTACCGGGGGTCGGCAATATCGGCCCCCTGTAACAAAATCGGCCGAAACCGGCCCTCGCAAACTGCTCGGCTGCACTCCCCCTCACCACAGGGGGGGCCGGCTGAGCAGTTTGCCAGGGCCAGTTTCTGTTCCCAGTCCGGCCCTGGCAGCCCCTCTCCCCTGCATGCATAGATGAACAGCCCCTCTCCCCTGCATGCGTAGATGGACAGCCCCTCTCCCCTGCATGCATAGATGGACAGCCCATCTCCCCTGCTCACATAGATGGATAGTCCCTTTTCCCTGCATGCATAGATGGACAGCCCTTCTCCCCTGGACGCATAGATGGACAGCCCCTCTCGCCTGCACAAATAGATGGACAGCCCTTCTTCCCTGCACTCATAGATAGAAATCTCCTCTCGCCTGCACGCATAGATGGACAGAACCTCTCGCCTGCATGGAGGGTTGGCGGCACCTCTCCCCTGCATGCAAAGTTGGACTGCCTATCTCCCCTGCACGCATAGATGAATGGCCCATCTCCCCTGCACGCATAGATGGACAGCCCCTCTCTCCTGCATGCATAGATGGACAGCCCCCCTCCTCTGCTCACATAGATGGATAGTCCATTTCCCCTGCATGCATAGATGGACAGCCCTTCTCCCCTGCACGCATAGATGGACAGCCCCTCTCGCCTGCACAAATAGATGGACAGCCCTTCTTCCCTGCACTCATAGATAGACATCTCCTCTCCCCTGCACGTATAGATGGACAGTCCCTCTCCCCTGCACGCATAGATGGACGGCCCCTCTCCCCTGCATGCATAGATGGACAGCCCCTCGCCCCTGCACGCATAGATGGACAGCCCCTCTCCTCTGCATGCGTAGATGACAGCCCCTCACCCCTCCACGCATATATGGACAGTCCCTCTCCCCTGCACGCATAGATGGACAGTCCCTCTCCCCTGCACGCATAGATGGACATCCCCTCTCCTCTGCATGCATAGATGGAGAGACCCTCACCCCTGCACGCATAGATGGATGACCCCTCTCCCCTGCATGCATAGATGGACGGCCCCTCGCCCCTGCACGCATAGATGGACAGCCCCTCTCACCTGCACAAATAGATGGACATCCCTTCTTCCCTGCACTCATAGATAGACATCTCCTCTCCCCTGCACGCATAGACAGATGGCCTCTCTCCCCTGAAAGCGTAGGTGGACAGCCCCTCTCCTCTGCACACATAGATGAACAGCCCCTCTCCCCTGCATGGGTAGATGGACAAACTCGCTCCTCTGCATGCATAGATGCACTACCCCTCTCCCCTGCACGCATAGATGGACAGCCCCTCTCCCCTGCACACATAGATGGACAGCCCCTCTCCCCTGCACGCATAGATGTACAGCCCCTCGGCCCCGCATGCATAGATGGACAGTCCCTCTCCCCTGCACGCATAGATAGACAGCACCTCTCCCCTGTATGCATAGGAGCACACCGACGATGAGAAGCCTGTGCCACTGAAATTAATATTCAGTGCCGCCATATTTGTTGCGTACGTGAGGTGTCTCCTATTTTATACATAAAACAAAAGATGGGGACCTCTTGTGCCAATCAATATCACTGATTAATCAATACAAAAGTCCAAACCACAAAGCAATTGATCATCGTATTATTCCAAAATTCAATTACACACAAGTATCTTTGATGGCGTGTACCTCAATAGATACACATAACAAATGACAAATTTAACATATTTTCATAATGCAATATATTTAATAAAATACATAGAGTACATAGTGACACCAACTGTCAGTGATAATGAAAAGTGAAGGGAATACAGACTTTCATTTATACATAGAAAGCAGTTTCAGTTCCAAGATTCGTTAAAAAAAAGGTGCGTCAATGTCTCTTACTGGTTAGTTTCACACATCATGATAATGGGGATATGGCGAGAGATCCTGGCGGTGTGTTTAAGAGGATCAAGGTGGCACCTGATACATCCTATTTCTTAGCTGCTACTGGAACCATTGAATAAAGACATTTAAGTGGTCCATGCTCCCTTGTCATAAGGACTCCCTCCCGCTGGAGGAGCTTTGCTTATCCTATTTTTTATTATAGCATAGTAGTAATTGCTGTTCAATGTTGCAAAAGATAGCACCTAGAATACACCAGGCTAATCCAGACAGTGGCGGGCCAATACCCTTGTACTTTGTGCTAACAGACAAAGGGTTACAAATATAGAGTAATAAATGGAGTGCTGGAGCAGGGGTTTCATGTGTTGACTGAACAAATTCTCAGAGTCAAGAGTAGCATTTATTTCAAACACTGTCACAGCATTAATTATGGGAATATTGATGCTCGTCGTCTAAGGCTCAATGTAATTCCTACTTATCAGACTGAATCTGGAAAAAGTCAGCAAAATGTTGCTATAAATAGTAAAGCTGTAATATCCCCCTTAGAGGTGATGATCTTAAAGAGATCTTTGTAGAAGCCAAATCATTCGATGGGAAGGTAGAAACATCTGGCCGATCAGTGGTAGGTCATCAAAGGGAGGATTTGGAGTGTAATGAGAAGCAGGAATCTCTACAATGTGCATGGATACTAGTGTCTTTAAACTCCCACAAAGCTGAATGGTTGGCTTTTATTTCTGGAGAGTTAAGTGTGGCTTCTTAGAATATTGTCTAAAGAACCAATGAGAATAGGAAAAAACTTTTTCTGACCTCGTCAGGGTTGGCCATCATTTGTATACGGGAAACATAGATCTGTGAAGACTTAAGTAAAACAAATTTTATGTAGTGAACAGTCCCGCTAATTGCAATGTATACGGCCATGCAAAATATGAGTTTGCCGTATCGTATTCCAAAGTACGATCTTTGGAAATAAGTAATGGATTAACGCTTTAAATCAAATGTCTGTATCCCTCTAGACAGGGTAAACAACATACCTATTAACTCAACGTTTTTCAAAGGATTGCATGAATCGCCTACACAGAATGTAATTATAATGTTCTTATCTAAATGCAAAAATGTCAAGCTCCACAGCGAGTTGTTTTACAAATGATATAAGAGAAAATGTATGAAATATCTCTGAATCTGTTTTTAACTTAAAAATAAAAGCAGATATAAGCAAGTATTATGGGCATCTACATGAAGTGAATTGTGTGTTTATTATGGGTTTGTGGATGGAGTTATCCTAGGGCATGCAACTATAGTAGAGTTTTGTGGCCAATAGCTCCTTTTGGTTTGTTTACTTTGATAAAGTGAGTATATCTAATCATTATAGTGACCCTAAGACAATAACTTGTAACAACACCCAGCTCATCCTCTCCCTCACCAGAGACCCCACCACTGCAAAACTCAACTTCCAGAAAGGCATGCAATACATCTCAATCTGGATGAGCAACAGCTGCCTCAAACTCAACGCCGAGAAGACAGAAGTCCTCGTCCTTGGAACCGCCCCATCAGCATGGGACAACACCTGGTGGCCCACCGCTTTCGGAAGCCCACCCACACCCGCAGACCACGCCAAAAACCTCGGCATCGTACTCGACTCATCGCTCACCATGAACCGACAGATCAACGCCGTCTCCTCCAGCTGCTTCAACACCCTCCGCATCCTCCGAAAAAATTCAAAATGGATCCTCCCCCGAATCAAGAAAGACAGTAACCCACGCACTCATCACCAGCAGACTGGACTACAGAAACGCACTCTACGCCGGCATTAACAAGGCCCTACTCCGCAAGCTCCAGACGAAGCAGAACACCGCGGGCAGACTCGTCCTCGGCATCCCCCGCCACGAACACATCAGCCAACACCTACGGAGACTCCACTGGCTCCCCGTGGAGAAGAGAGTCACCTTCAAAGTCCTCACTCACGCCTACAAATGCCTACACAACACCGGACCCAAATACCTCAACGACAGAATCAACTTCCACGTACCCAAACGAAATCTCCGATCTTCCAACCTCGCACTAGCCGAAACCCCGCGCATCCACAGAGCCAAAGCAGGCGGTAGATCATTCACTCACATTGCAGCCAAGACCTGGAACGAACTACCGGCAGACATCAGACTCGCCCCCTCCCTGAACACCTTCAGGAAGACCCTCAAGACCTGGCTCATCGGCTGAACGGATCTGTGCCCCCCCCCCCCAGCGCCTTGAGACCCTCACGGGTGAGTAGCGCGCTTAAAACACCCTGAATGATTGATTGATTGATAGTCTTCGAAATCCTTCTGCCCCAAAATAGAATTTGATAGCGAGAAAAGCTTTCATACAGGTAGCTAATTCGGCATCTTTACTGGGCTCCAAATGATAAGGACAACCTTCAGGAGTTAATACATTATGGGCCCCTTTCATAAACTGCTCTTTGTAGTAAGTTTTGTAGCACTACAGTAGTACTCAAAACATACTACAAAGTGCTATTCACAAACTCCACTTTTGTAGTAATTTATATTTTTGAGTAAGTTTACTACTTTCCCATATTCACAAACTGCACTTTTGTAGTAATTTAAACTTTTACAGCAAGTCATTACCTCTATTATTTCCTGTGGGATGGTGTGATGGGATTGTGTGATGGCATGATGGGATGGTGGGATGATACCAGTGGTTAGCCATGTTTAGTACTGGCTTTACTACAAAAATGTAAGTTACTACAAAAGTCTAAGGGCCTCATTATCATGGCGGTGGAATGAGCGTCCGACCACCATTGTTTCGGGCACAGGACCGTCCGACAAGGAGTTGGCGGTCCCAACAGCCCAATTATGATACGACCACCGTGAAGGTGGTCATAAACATGCCTGTTTCTATTGCAGCTTGTGATTTGGCCTGGAAAAGGGCCACAGCACAAGCCAGAGTAGAAAAAGGCATATTTTAAACATCCATGCACCCTGTGCCAGACACCAAGCAATGCCTGGCACAGGGTGCATGGATGTTTGGGGGGACACCACATGTACCCCCGACCTCGTGGCAGAGGCCTACAGAGGACAGGGGCCCAGCTAGGGGCCCCGAAAGTCCCTTTATAGGGAAAAGGGACCGCTTAATCCCTAGAGTGGTGTCTCCGCAGGCACTGCCCCCATTGTAGGGATAAGGCTCCTACCGCTGCCCTGATGGCCTCTTGAGCATGTAGGAGGAGTTTATTTTTTCCCCACCCAATGCGCTCCGACCGCCGGTATCCTAATCCGGTGGTTGGACCTCAGCCTCAGATGTCGAACGGACTGCCACTAACGGCCTGTAGGTAACGATCCGCCCAACATGAAAATTAGGCCGTAAGTTACTACAAAAGGGCAATTTGAGAATACCGAAAAGTAGTCATACTCAAAAGTGTGCACTTACTCAAATGTATAAGTTACCTTTGTGAGTCAGGCCCTTTGTATCTATTTATTTATTTATGCATGTATGTATGGGGTGTGGGAACCTGTGAGTTGATCCGCAGGTAACTGCCTCAACGAACAAATTATGTTTAAAGAGAAATTATGGGCAGTATAAATTGTCTCAATTGCAGGCTCATCCTTCATTTAGCACCCTGACCGATTCCTTTCTTTTGATGAAGGACGAATTTAAGCTAGAACAGTTGCTTGATGAGATTGAACTCCCAGCAGACAGGAAGTTATATCTCCAATTTCGTTACAGTACACTACCGCTTGCCTCCTTCACCGCCAAATGGGCTAAGACTCATGAGACAGCCAGGTTGGCATGGCCCTTCTGTGTGTATAATAAGGAACCAGAAGAGCATGTTTTGTTCTTCTGTCCAGCCTACTTGGATGGAAGAAGAAAATGGGTAGCCCCTGTTTGTCGGAACTTAGGAGTCGGGAAATTTGCAGAACCCTTTCGTATTTTAAAATCAGCTGTGAGCCAAAGCCTGGTTTTTGCTGTATCACAATATCTGTTAATTGTGTGGAAGATTAGACAAAAGTTGGGCCAGCAACCAATGCCCTGACAATCATGAGGCTCTGTGCCCTCCCTGATTGTACAGCACTTTAAATACTAGAGGAGGCCAGAGTGTACTGAACATATGGTTATGACTTACATTGTATAAGAATTTTGCCACGATTTAAGATTTGTTTTATAACTCTATGCATCTAACTGAAGGCACCTTCGCTCCCAATAATTTAATTCAATTGTGTATTTTAACTGTGTTTTATGGCAAACTGCCGGAAAAATGATTAGACATTTTTAATCTGTCCATCTCAAGTGCTTTATGCTGGCCTAAGGCTAAAATAATTTGTCACCAGCCCTGTCTTTGCATAGCGATACAAAAGGGGGATGATGGACGGAACGTTTGAGCCAATCAAACACTCACCCCCAGTCAACTGATCTGGGTTTAATCCATCATCATTCTTTAGCTCACTCCACCACCCCAGTTCAGACATGGCCATATGCAAATCAGTCTGACCCTGTGCCTCATGGGAACAGTCCAGCCCGAACTGCCAAGCCATGTCTTCCCTGGACCGAGAACAAGCATCCTAGGACCGGTTTCTGGCATTCCAGCCGTCATCAGCCAGGCTTGCTTGAATCCAGTGGCAAAGTGAGCAAGGGACCCACGTCTGGGCATACCCCCGCCAACTTAGGGCGAACAAAGCGATACAAAAGGGGATGATGGACGGAACGCTTGAGCCAATCAAACACTCACCCCCAGTCAACTGATCTGGGTTTAATCCATCATCATTCTTTAGCTCACTCCACCACCCCAGTTCAGACATGGCCATATGCAAATCAGTCTGACCCTGTGCCTCATGGGAACAGTCCAGCCCGAACTGCCAAGCCATGTCTTCCCTGGACCGGAAACAAGCATCCTAGGACCGGTTTCTGGCATTCCAGCCGTCATCAGCCAGGCTTGCTTGAATCCAGTGGCAAAGTGAGCAAGGGACCCACGTCTGGGCATACCCCGCCAACTTAGGGCTGAACAAAGCGATACAAAAGGGGATGATGGACGGAACGCTTGAGCCAATCAAACACTCACCCCCAGTCAACTGATCTGGGTTTAATCCATCATCATTCTTTAGCTCACTCCACCACTCCCAGTTCAGACATGGCCATATGCAAATCAGTCTGACCCTGTGCCTCATGGGAACAGTCCAGCCCGAACTGCCAAGCCATGTCTTCCCTGGACCGGAAACAAGCATCCTAGGACCGGTTTCTGGCATTCCAGCCGTCATCAGCCAGGCTTGCTTGAATCCAGTGGCAAAGTGAGCAAGGGACCCACGTCTGGGCATACCCCGCCAACTTAGGGCGAACAAAGCGATACAAAAGGGGATGATGGACGGAACGCTTGAGCCAATCAAACACTCACCCCCAGTCAACTGATCTGGGTTTAATCCATCATCATTCTTTAGCTCACTCCACCACCCCAGTTCAGACATGGCCATATGCAAATCAGTCTGACCCTGTGCCTCATGGGAACAGTCCAGCCCGAACTGCCAAGCCATGTCTTCCCTGGACCGGAAACAAGCATCCTAGGACCGGTTTCTGGCATTCCAGCCGCCATCAGCCAGGCTTGCTTGAATCCAGTGGCAAAGTGAGCAAGGGACCCACGTCTGGGCATACCCCGCCAACTTAGGGCGAACAAAGCGATACAAAAGGGGATGATGGACGGAACGTTTGAGCCAATCAAACACTCACCCCCAGTCAACTGATCTGGGTTTAATCCATCATCATTCTTTAGCTCACTCCACCACCCCAGTTCAGACATGGCCATATGCAAATCAGTCTGACCCTGTGCCTCATGGGAACAGTCCAGCCCGAACTGCCAAGCCATGTCTTCCCTGGACCGGAAACAAGCATCCTAGGACCGGTTTCTGGCATTCCAGCCGTCATCAGCCAGGCTTGCTTGAATCCAGTGGCAAAGTGAGCAAGGGACCCACGTCTGGGCATACCCCGCCAACTTAGGGCGAACAAAGCGATACAAAAGGGGATGATGGACGGAACGCTTGAGCCAATCAAACACTCACCCCCAGTCAACTGATCTGGGTTTAATCCATCATCATTCTTTAGCTCACTCCACCACCCCAGTTCAGACATGGCCATATGCAAATCAGTCTGACCCTGTGCCTCATGGGAACAGTCCAGCCCGAACTGCCAAGCCATGTCTTCCCTGGACCGGAAACAAGCATCCTAGGACCGGTTTCTGGCATTCCAGCCGTCATCAGCCAGGCTTGCTTGAATCCAGTGGCAAAGTGAGCAAGGGACCCACGTCTGGGCATACCTCGCCAACTTAGGGCGAACAAAGCGATACAAAAGGGGATGATGGACGGAACGCTTGAGCCAATCAAACACTCACCCCCAGTCAACTGATCTGGGTTTAATCCATCATCATTCTTTAGCTCACTCCACCACCCCAGTTCAGACATGGCCATATGCAAATCAGTCTGACCCTGTGCCTCATGGGAACAGTCCAGCCCGAACTGCCAAGCCATGTCTTCCCTGGACCGGAAACAAGCATCCTAGGACCGGTTTCTGGCATTCCAGCCGTCATCAGCCAGGCTTGCTTGAATCCAGTGGCAAAGTGAGCAAGGGACCCACGTCTGGGCATACCCCCGCCAACTTAGGGCGAACAAAGCGATACAAAAGGGGATGATGGACGGAACGCTTGAGCCAATCAAACACTCACCCCCAGTCAACTGATCTGGGTTTAATCCATCATCATTCTTTAGCTCACTCCACCACCCCAGTTCAGACATGGCCATATGCAAATCAGTCTGACCCTGTGCCTCATGGGAACAGTCCAGCCCGAACTGCCAAGCCATGTCTTCCCTGGACCGGAAACAAGCATCCTAGGACCGGTTTCTGGCATTCCAGCCGTCATCAGCCAGGCTTGCTTGAATCCAGTGGCAAAGTGAGCAAGGGACCCACGTCTGGGCATACCCCGCCAACTTAGGGCGAACAAAGCGATACAAAAGGGGATGATGGACGGAACGCTTGAGCCAATCAAACACTCACCCCCAGTCAACTGATCTGGGTTTAATCCATCATCATTCTTTAGCTCACTCCACCACCCCAGTTCAGACATGGCCATATGCAAATCAGTCTGACCCTGTGCCTCATGGGAACAGTCCAGCCCGAACTACCATGTCTTTGGTATTGCTTTGTTCGCCCTAAGTTGGCAGGGTATGCCCAGACGTGGGTCCCTTGCTCACTTTGCCACTGGATTCAAGCTAGCCTGGCTGATGACGGCTGAATAGCCAGAAACCGGTCCCAGGATGCTTGTTTCTGGTCCAGGGAAGACATGGCTTGGCAGTTCGGGCTGGACTGTTCCCATGAGGCACTGGGTCAGACTGATTTGCATATGGCCATGTCTGAACTGGGGTGGTGGAGTGAGCTAAAGAATGATGATGGATTAAACCCAGATCAGTTGACTGGGGTGAGTGTTTGATTTGCTCAAACGCTCCGTCCATTATCCCCTTTGGTATTGCTTTGTTCGCCCTAAGTTGGCAGGGTATGCCCAGACGTGGGTCCCTTGCTCACTTTGCCACTGGATTCAAGCTAGCCTGGCTGATGACGGCTGAATAGCCAGAAACCGGTCCCAGGATGCTTGTTTCTGGTCCAGGGAAGACATGGCTTGGCAGTTCGGGCTGGACTGTTCCCATGAGGCACTGGGTCAGACTGATTTGCATATGGCCATGTCTGAACTGGGGTGGTGGAGTGAGCTAAAGAATGATGATGGATTAAACCCAGATCAGTTGACTGGGGGTGAGTGTTTGATTTGCTCAAACGCTCCGTCCATTATCCCCTTTGGTATTGCTTTGTTCGCCCTAAGTTGGCAGGGTATGCCCAGACGTGGGTCCCTTGCTCACTTTGCCACTGGATTCAAGCTAGCCTGGCTGATGACGGCTGAATAGCCAGAAACCGGTCCCAGGATGCTTGTTTCTGGTCCAGGGAAGACATGGCTTGGCAGTTCGGGCTGGACTGTTCCCATGAGGCACTGGGTCAGACTGATTTGCATATGGCCATGTCTGAACTGGGGTGGTGGAGTGAGCTAAAGAATGATGATGGATTAAACCCAGATCAGTTGACTGGGGGTGAGTGTTTGATTTGCTCAAACGCTCCGTCCATTATCCCCTTTGGTATTGCTTTGTTCGCCCTAAGTTGGCAGGGTATGCCCAGACGTGGGTCCCTTGCTCACTTTGCCACTGGATTCAAGCTAGCCTGGCTGATGACGGCTGAATAGCCAGAAACCGGTCCCAGGATGCTTGTTTCTGGTCCAGGGAAGACATGGCTTGGCAGTTCGGGCTGGACTGTTCCCATGAGGCACTGGGTCAGACTGATTTGCATATGGCCATGTCTGAACTGGGGTGGTGGAGTGAGCTAAAGAATGATGATGGATTAAACCCAGATCAGTTGACTGGGGGTGAGTGTTTGATTTGCTCAAACGCTCCGTCCATTATCCCCTTTGGTATTGCTTTGTTCGCCCTAAGTTGGCAGGGTATGCCCAGACGTGGGTCCCTTGCTCACTTTGCCACTGGATTCAAGCTAGCCTGGCTGATGACGGCTGAATAGCCAGAAACCGGTCCCAGGATGCTTGTTTCTGGTCCAGGGAAGACATGGCTTGGCAGTTCGGGCTGGACTGTTCCCATGAGGCACTGGGTCAGACTGATTTGCATATGGCCATGTCTGAACTGGGGTGGTGGAGTGAGCTAAAGAATGATGATGGATTAAACCCAGATCAGTTGACTGGGGGTGAGTGTTTGATTTGCTCAAACGCTCCGTCCATTATCCCCTTTGGTATTGCTTTGTTCGCCCTAAGTTGGCAGGGTATGCCCAGACGTGGGTCCCTTGCTCACTTTGCCACTGGATTCAAGCTAGCCTGGCTGATGACGGCTGAATAGCCAGAAACCGGTCCCAGGATGCTTGTTTCTGGTCCAGGGAAGACATGGCTTGGCAGTTCGGGCTGGACTGTTCCCATGAGGCACTGGGTCAGACTGATTTGCATATGGCCATGTCTGAACTGGGGTGGTGGAGTGAGCTAAAGAATGATGATGGATTAAACCCAGATCAGTTGACTGGGGGTGAGTGTTTGATTTGCTCAAACGCTCCGTCCATTATCCCCTTTGGTATTGCTTTGTTCGCCCTAAGTTGGCAGGGTATGCCCAGACGTGGGTCCCTTGCTCACTTTGCCACTGGATTCAAGCTAGCCTGGCTGATGACGGCTGAATAGCCAGAAACCGGTCCCAGGATGCTTGTTTCTGGTCCAGGGAAGACATGGCTTGGCAGTTCGGGCTGGACTGTTCCCATGAGGCACTGGGTCAGACTGATTTGCATATGGCCATGTCTGAACTGGGGTGGTGGAGTGAGCTAAAGAATGATGATGGATTAAACCCAGATCAGTTGACTGGGGGTGAGTGTTTGATTTGCTCAAACGCTCCGTCCATTATCCCCTTTGGTATTGCTTTGTTCGCCCTAAGTTGGCAGGGTATGCCCAGACGTGGGTCCCTTGCTCACTTTGCCACTGGATTCAAGCTAGCCTGGCTGATGACGGCTGAATAGCCAGAAACCGGTCCCAGGATGCTTGTTTCTGGTCCAGGGAAGACATGGCTTGGCAGTTCGGGCTGGACTGTTCCCATGAGGCACTGGGTCAGACTGATTTGCATATGGCCATGTCTGAACTGGGGTGGTGGAGTGAGCTAAAGAATGATGATGGATTAAACCCAGATCAGTTGACTGGGGGTGAGTGTTTGATTTGCTCAAACGCTCCGTCCATTATCCCCTTTGGTATTGCTTTGTTCGCCCTAAGTTGGCAGGGTATGCCCAGACGTGGGTCCCTTGCTCACTTTGCCACTGGATTCAAGCTAGCCTGGCTGATGACGGCTGAATAGCCAGAAACCGGTCCCAGGATGCTTGTTTCTGGTCCAGGGAAGACATGGCTTGGCAGTTCGGGCTGGACTGTTCCCATGAGGCACTGGGTCAGACTGATTTGCATATGGCCATGTCTGAACTGGGGTGGTGGAGTGAGCTAAAGAATGATGATGGATTAAACCCAGATCAGTTGACTGGGGGTGAGTGTTTGATTTGCTCAAACGCTCCGTCCATTATCCCCTTTGGTATTGCTTTGTTCGCCCTAAGTTGGCAGGGTATGCCCAGACGTGGGTCCCTTGCTCACTTTGCCACTGGATTCAAGCTAGCCTGGCTGATGACGGCTGAATAGCCAGAAACCGGTCCCAGGATGCTTGTTTCTGGTCCAGGGAAGACATGGCTTGGCAGTTCGGGCTGGACTGTTCCCATGAGGCACTGGGTCAGACTGATTTGCATATGGCCATGTCTGAACTGGGGTGGTGGAGTGAGCTAAAGAATGATGATGGATTAAACCCAGATCAGTTGACTGGGGGTGAGTGTTTGATTTGCTCAAACGCTCCGTCCATTATCCCCTTTGGTATTGCTTTGTTCGCCCTAAGTTGGCAGGGTATGCCCAGACGTGGGTCCCTTGCTCACTTTGCCACTGGATTCAAGCTAGCCTGGCTGATGACGGCTGAATAGCCAGAAACCGGTCCCAGGATGCTTGTTTCTGGTCCAGGGAAGACATGGCTTGGCAGTTCGGGCTGGACTGTTCCCATGAGGCACTGGGTCAGACTGATTTGCATATGGCCATGTCTGAACTGGGGTGGTGGAGTGAGCTAAAGAATGATGATGGATTAAACCCAGATCAGTTGACTGGGGGTGAGTGTTTGATTTGCTCAAACGCTCCGTCCATTATCCCCTTTGGTATTGCTTTGTTCGCCCTAAGTTGGCAGGGTATGCCCAGACGTGGGTCCCTTGCTCACTTTGCCACTGGATTCAAGCTAGCCTGGCTGATGACGGCTGAATAGCCAGAAACCGGTCCCAGGATGCTTGTTTCTGGTCCAGGGAAGACATGGCTTGGCAGTTCGGGCTGGACTGTTCCCATGAGGCACTGGGTCAGACTGATTTGCATATGGCCATGTCTGAACTGGGGTGGTGGAGTGAGCTAAAGAATGATGATGGATTAAACCCAGATCAGTTGACTGGGGGTGAGTGTTTGATTTGCTCAAACGCTCCGTCCATTATCCCCTTTGGTATTGCTTTGTTCGCCCTAAGTTGGCAGGGTATGCCCAGACGTGGGTCCCTTGCTCACTTTGCCACTGGATTCAAGCTAGCCTGGCTGATGACGGCTGAATAGCCAGAAACCGGTCCCAGGATGCTTGTTTCTGGTCCAGGGAAGACATGGCTTGGCAGTTCGGGCTGGACTGTTCCCATGAGGCACTGGGTCAGACTGATTTGCATATGGCCATGTCTGAACTGGGGTGGTGGAGTGAGCTAAAGAATGATGATGGATTAAACCCAGATCAGTTGACTGGGGGTGAGTGTTTGATTTGCTCAAACGCTCCGTCCATTATCCCCTTTGGTATTGCTTTGTTCGCCCTAAGTTGGCAGGGTATGCCCAGACGTGGGTCCCTTGCTCACTTTGCCACTGGATTCAAGCTAGCCTGGCTGATGACGGCTGAATAGCCAGAAACCGGTCCCAGGATGCTTGTTTCTGGTCCAGGGAAGACATGGCTTGGCAGTTCGGGCTGGACTGTTCCCATGAGGCACTGGGTCAGACTGATTTGCATATGGCCATGTCTGAACTGGGGTGGTGGAGTGAGCTAAAGAATGATGATGGATTAAACCCAGATCAGTTGACTGGGGGTGAGTGTTTGATTTGCTCAAACGCTCCGTCCATTATCCCCTTTGGTATTGCTTTGTTCGCCCTAAGTTGGCAGGGTATGCCCAGACGTGGGTCCCTTGCTCACTTTGCCACTGGATTCAAGCTAGCCTGGCTGATGACGGCTGAATAGCCAGAAACCGGTCCCAGGATGCTTGTTTCTGGTCCAGGGAAGACATGGCTTGGCAGTTCGGGCTGGACTGTTCCCATGAGGCACTGGGTCAGACTGATTTGCATATGGCCATGTCTGAACTGGGGTGGTGGAGTGAGCTAAAGAATGATGATGGATTAAACCCAGATCAGTTGACTGGGGGTGAGTGTTTGATTTGCTCAAACGCTCCGTCCATTATCCCCTTTGGTATTGCTTTGTTCGCCCTAAGTTGGCAGGGTATGCCCAGACGTGGGTCCCTTGCTCACTTTGCCACTGGATTCAAGCTAGCCTGGCTGATGACGGCTGAATAGCCAGAAACCGGTCCCAGGATGCTTGTTTCTGGTCCAGGGAAGACATGGCTTGGCAGTTCGGGCTGGACTGTTCCCATGAGGCACTGGGTCAGACTGATTTGCATATGGCCATGTCTGAACTGGGGTGGTGGAGTGAGCTAAAGAATGATGATGGATTAAACCCAGATCAGTTGACTGGGGGTGAGTGTTTGATTTGCTCAAACGCTCCGTCCATTATCCCCTTTGGTATTGCTTTGTTCGCCCTAAGTTGGCAGGGTATGCCCAGACGTGGGTCCCTTGCTCACTTTGCCACTGGATTCAAGCTAGCCTGGCTGATGACGGCTGAATAGCCAGAAACCGGTCCCAGGATGCTTGTTTCTGGTCCAGGGAAGACATGGCTTGGCAGTTCGGGCTGGACTGTTCCCATGAGGCACTGGGTCAGACTGATTTGCATATGGCCATGTCTGAACTGGGGTGGTGGAGTGAGCTAAAGAATGATGATGGATTAAACCCAGATCAGTTGACTGGGGGTGAGTGTTTGATTTGCTCAAACGCTCCGTCCATTATCCCCTTTGGTATTGCTTTGTTCGCCCTAAGTTGGCAGGGTATGCCCAGACGTGGGTCCCTTGCTCACTTTGCCACTGGATTCAAGCTAGCCTGGCTGATGACGGCTGAATAGCCAGAAACCGGTCCCAGGATGCTTGTTTCTGGTCCAGGGAAGACATGGCTTGGCAGTTCGGGCTGGACTGTTCCCATGAGGCACTGGGTCAGACTGATTTGCATATGGCCATGTCTGAACTGGGGTGGTGGAGTGAGCTAAAGAATGATGATGGATTAAACCCAGATCAGTTGACTGGGGGTGAGTGTTTGATTTGCTCAAACGCTCCGTCCATTATCCCCTTTGGTATTGCTTTGTTCGCCCTAAGTTGGCAGGGTATGCCCAGACGTGGGTCCCTTGCTCACTTTGCCACTGGATTCAAGCTAGCCTGGCTGATGACGGCTGAATAGCCAGAAACCGGTCCCAGGATGCTTGTTTCTGGTCCAGGGAAGACATGGCTTGGCAGTTCGGGCTGGACTGTTCCCATGAGGCACTGGGTCAGACTGATTTGCATATGGCCATGTCTGAACTGGGGTGGTGGAGTGAGCTAAAGAATGATGATGGATTAAACCCAGATCAGTTGACTGGGGGTGAGTGTTTGATTTGCTCAAACGCTCCGTCCATTATCCCCTTTGGTATTGCTTTGTTCGCCCTAAGTTGGCAGGGTATGCCCAGACGTGGGTCCCTTGCTCACTTTGCCACTGGATTCAAGCTAGCCTGGCTGATGACGGCTGAATAGCCAGAAACCGGTCCCAGGATGCTTGTTTCTGGTCCAGGGAAGACATGGCTTGGCAGTTCGGGCTGGACTGTTCCCATGAGGCACTGGGTCAGACTGATTTGCATATGGCCATGTCTGAACTGGGGTGGTGGAGTGAGCTAAAGAATGATGATGGATTAAACCCAGATCAGTTGACTGGGGGTGAGTGTTTGATTTGCTCAAACGCTCCGTCCATTATCCCCTTTGGTATTGCTGTCTTTGCATATGGCACAACAGACTTTTGTAGTCCTTATCACAGGACTTTTTGCTGAGGTTTGACAGGGTTGCCACAGCAGGTACATGCCTAAACACCAAAGGTCTAAGACCTGTAAATTAATTTTATTCGCTTGATTTGTTCCGATTTCAAATCAAACAGCATAGATTGCATCTTATTATGTTTTAATATTTGTATCTGTACTTTTATGGTTCAATGAACTGAAATAAAGTTATTTTGCCTTTGCATGTATGTATGCATGTGATATTTTGTTTAGCATGAATACAACCACAGGCAGCGGAGCACTCTACTTGGCCAAAGGCAAGGATTCAGCTTTGTAGCTGCTCATTTCGTCATCAAGGGTATCACGTTGGGTGTCTAATGGATCTATATTGCTCCCCGAGTAGAGCCCCCAAGGTTCTCACATTTTTCTTGCGGTTGAGACCAGTTTCTCCATACCCATGCAGTGATCCCTGTCCCTTTGCCAAACCTCCAGCATGGGGGACTCTGCTCCCTGTGTAGTGTTATTAAAGTGTGTCTTCAACTCTTCCTGAATTGGAGCAGGGTTGGGTTGATCGTGATGGATACATGGATATTGTTCCGGGTCCTCAGTGCATAGATTGCAAAGGCCCGCTGCCTTGCTTTTTCTTCTTTACAGTATACATTTGTCTCAAAATATTTGAAAAAATGGCATAATGTATTTGATATATTTGAGAGTCTAGGCACTCGAATGCTAAATTATTTAAACACCACTATAAGAGCTAGTAAAAAGATGAGTGAGAAGGATATGATACAGCAAAAGGTATTAGAGGTCTCGAGTAACTGTGTCTGTAAACAAAATGTGTATCATTCTCCTACACAAGTGAGCCGAATCACAGGAATTAAATAGAAATCAAGAAAACATTAAAAAAACACATCAATAATGTACTTCTCAAGCTTGGCACCTACTTCAAGAAGCCTCCAAGAACTAGAGCCTATTGGAGTTTAATTGCTATCATACAGGTCCCAGGACAGAGCATGTCACACTATATACAGCAGAATTCGGAATGCATTGAACGTTTAACTCGTTTGTATATCTACAGTTAGATGGAAAGTGATCCATAGAGTGGGGATGCCTACTTGGCTCCTAAATTTAGAGAATGATATCTTATATGCCAGATGTCCAATTTTGGAAAGGGAGGACAAAAACAGTTCAACAAGATGGCTTTAAAATCATAGGTAAATAGCCCTTGTGGATATAAGTGCAAAATTATTCTGCAAATTCTTGTTAGATCCTCTATGCGCTGTGTAGGTAGACGGTGCATTACTTCCTATTGTACAGTCTGGGTTCTGGGCAGTGTTTGGTTCTGGATCATATAATTGTCTTAAATCTACTCTTGGATAAGTGCATCTTTATTAAGTCACAGCCCATTTGTGCTGCTCTTATTTTACTGCAGCATCTGATTGTGCTGACAGAGTCACACTTTGAATTGAAATTAGATGCTTTAGAAATTCCAGTTGGTTTCCTAACTCTGCTGATAGCACTAAAATATTTGGAGTAGGATGGTAATGGGATCAGATAGGGGCCTGACAGCTCCTGTTGAGACACACAATGGTCTTAAGCATGGTTATCTTCTTGTGCACTACTTTCCTCTCTGTATTGTATTATTTTACTATGATCTTTCAAGAAGTCATAATATTTTCTCTAACAATGGGGAAGCATAGGATATACACACCCTTATGCATGCGGATGATGTAATCATTTAAGTTATGACTGATCATGTCTGAGAGACAGCTTAATACATTAGAAGTTTTTACACAGTGGCATTGTCTAAGAATCAACAAAGATAAAAATTAAAATGTATATTTTTGCAAAATATCATGAATCTGTTAATTTCGAGTGGTAATTGAAAAATAAGTTCATTGGCCAAGTAAAGCATAACGGCACTCACTCAGGGTAATCGTTTTAGCTCACATATGTAGCAGCAAAGTGCTGTGGCTTTAGGCTATTGATAGAGCGCTCGACGCTCTGAAATGTGTAAGGGGTGCATTATATTCATGTACGAAATGCACTCATATATATTCAATGTTTGACTGAACTTTGTGCATATCAAAACGAAGTTTATGTATTCTCATGTTAAGGTCTGTAGAATGAAATCGTGACACTTTTAAAGGATTGATTAGTATTTTGCACGTATTTAGAGAAACATGTCATTGTGCACGTATATAATGATTAATAGGTAAATCAAATGTATCCAATGTTATAAAATTCATATAAAGACCTGTATAACGAGTGCTCATTAAAAGAACGTTCTTAGGTTAGCCAGAATTGTAGGCCTAACTTTCGTTTCTAAAGGTTTCGTTTCTCCTCGCTTGCTCTTAAGGTTAGGAGCTAATTAAAATTTATGTGTGTAGAAAGTTTTCTTTTCACCCCTACTGCAGGTGCAGGAATTTGACCTTGTTATTTTAGATTTAAGGAGATACATGGGAGGAACGGAATGCCTTTGAAGAGCTCGGACAGCGAGAAGGGAGGACACCTTCCGTGCCTGGTGAAACTAGGGATCCAAGGTGGACAGACAAGACTGTGAAATTAATTGGACTTTGTGGACAGTTACTCAAGAAGGTGTTCACGGAATAATGTACCATGTGACCCGTTAGGGGTGTATCTTTGTCTTTTTGTATTAGGCACAGGGACAGATTTTCAGGACTTCTGGTTGGACTGAGGAAGGAGAGCATCTTAGAACGAGCTCTGTGGATTTACGCTACTTGACCCATTTGACGTGAGTGCACTTCTTAGGAAGTCAACACGTGCTGACACCTTTTGGGAGATCCTCCTGGGAAATTTAGTAAGGGATGCCACTTTAGAGGTAGAGTAGGGACAGATTATTCTGTAATTTGGAAATACAAATGAAAAGAGAATTGGACACAGTGTCTATACTCAGCTGTGTTCTTATTTTGGAATTCATTGTTCTTTGCCTATTGTGCCGTATGAACTATATTCGTAGATTGGGCTCTGTATTAGTTTTTATGTATCTTTACACCTTGATTCTGAGGTGTGTCTATATTCTATTGTTCTTGGCTTTGTAATAAATTAACCAAAACCTACATCTGGAATCCGAAGTTATTTGGACCAATGGAAGGGGAAGGGTATAAATTGTAAATTGTTTCCTTCCCTCCACACTTCTTAGCAGGCAATAAAGACCATCGACCAGACAGCATTAGATAAAATTAGGATACGGAATTCGGCCCTATCAATTGGTAGCAAACGAGGATGGTTGCCTCTAGAAGTGAGGGGAGATTTTAGAAAATTCAGAACAGAATTAGACTTACAGAGCCCAAAGGAGAGCCCATGATTGAGAGCAGAGAACAGTGGGCGTTGACAGAGATCGGCGGAAGCTGATGGTGCGGCGGAGACAGCGGTAGCGTGAGTATGAATAGTGTTGTGTGTGTTAGATTGCGGTGAATTCATGGTGTGATGTCTTGCGGAGTTGGAATGATAGTCGAGTGAACGTGAGGTTATTGGTTTACTGGTCCGAACACGTGCGGACCAGGAGGTTTTTGGAAAACGGACTCAAGGGTAGTCCAAGATCCCAGGATAGGTTCGTGGTGTAAAAGGCACCACTTGGCTGTAATTGTCTGATCATTAACGTGGGTGTCGGGGAGCGCTATCGACGGCTCACTTGGGGTAGGGAACTTTGTGTGAGTGGATTTTATAGAGTTGCAAGTGGAAAACCTCAAGCCAGGGGTGGACTACAGCGATTCGTGTGACTAATGCAGGTCGTGGGTCACGGAATGTACATGTTCTTGAGTGGGTGTATACTATCGATCTTTTAGGAGACAGACGATTACTTGGTTTATGTAACTGTAAGTTACTGTGACTGCCTGATAGGTAGTTACTTGGTTTAGTAACTTTAGGGTGATCAGTTACTTGGTTGTGTGAATGCGAGAGCGAATGTATGAGGTGAAATTGTAAAGGAGGGTGAACCGCTGCGGAGAGGGAACGGTGACATCAGAGTGTGCCGCGCTGTGATAGGCCGGTTGGTGTAACGCCGCGCTGGGATTGGAGGGTTCTCGGTGGAAAATTTGGAAAGAAGAAAATTGTGTTTTGTAACAACTGAGTTCAAAATGAGATGCTTTAAGGTATTGCGAGACCTATGTAGGGGAGATTCAGGTGTAGTAACTCAGGTTGGGGAAGAAGCCCCGCCAGAGGATACCCCGGCACATTATATGGCAACGAATGTAGGATTGCATACCATAGTGTGGCTTCAAAATTGGCATAAAATTACAGAAAAGGAAGGAGAATTGGCTTTCCCACGGTATGGGTCATTCCGGATGGATGTGTTGTATCAATTGAGAGGGGTGATGTCTTCATTAAAACCCCCGCCTAGACCCACACAATTTGAGGCATTAGATGCATGGATGCGGGCAGCACAAGCTAGGCGAAGGGAAAATTCGCAGGGGAGGATGCGCAGAGCAATGAAGTCGTATCAGGATGCCAGGTGGGATAAACAGTTAAAAAGATGGAGGGTGGATACCATAGAGGGAGAGAGATTGTATCCATTGCTCCTACAGGGAGATAGTGCAAAGACAGGAAACACAGGAGAAGACAGAGATACGGATGACAGTCTGTTGGATGGACTGTTGGCAGAGCGTCCTCCACCTTACGATCCTCAGTCTGGAGAGAGAAATCGAGAAATGGTAGGGGGAAGCCCAGAAGGAGTGGGAACGGATCCAACAGGAGTAAGTTCAAGAGTAGTGGGAAGAATCTCCTTAGGATCAGAACTTGAAAATACTGAAATGAGAGGAACTAATTGTGACATACGGTTGCCAGAAGCCCTTACGGTACCGGCTACCATTGGACCCGTAGTCTCAATAGACAATCCGAGTATGGGAGATAGTGGGAGGCAACAACAATCGGGAGGAAGTGAAGATACCATCTCTGGAGGGAGTCTTACTATGGGAACAAGTGTGCCCTTGGGGCCTGTGGAGACTAGTACCCCGTTGGTAGCAATGGCAGACCCTTCAAGGGTGAGTACAGGATCGGAAGTGAGACGAACAGGAGCATTGGCGAATTCTAGGTCAGAAATACGAATGTGGGTTCCACCAGTACGGGAAAGTATGAGGAGTACAGCTGAAACAGGAATGAGACAAGAGGCTTTTAGAACACGGCCTGGTGTCTCGAGTGTGGGATTGGAAAGTCGATGGAGGAGTCAGAGTTGTGAGAGGGAAGGCCGGCCCAGGACCCAAGTTGAAGGGACGGAAGAGGGTTGGAGAAGTCGAAGTTGTGATAGAGAAGGACCTTGTAATGTGACAAATGGAGAAAGAATTGAAGTTGCAGTGAAGGCAAAATTGTTGGATGTGCTGAAATTAAAGGCAGAAGTGGATGAGGTGATCGATGGAAACCTACCGCTGGAAAGAATAGATTTGTATGAGCCAGATGAATTGCTGTTTGTGGCTAAGGATGTTACTAGAAAGGCGAAAAGAGTACATAAGGCATTGGTTCAGTTGGCGCGGAAGTACAATGTGGATTTGACGAAAACAAAAATGTTACAGGGAAATCACAGGTTAAACTATACAGATCAGGAGTTGGAGGAAAAGAGAATAGTGGGACTGAAAGCTCACATTCGAGAATTAGTCATAGGAATGAGGGCATGGAGAGGATTGGATCGGTGGGAAGAGAAGTGGTCCAAGAAAAAGAATGTTCAGAAAGGAATAGGAGATACTCCGCCACCCGGAGCGGGGCCGGAGAGGGTAACAGAATGGAGGGTACGTTCATGTGCCTTGGAGCAGGGGTGATTTCGCTTCTTTTACAAATGATTTCCCTCGGCTGAGGGAAAAGCCTGCGGAGTGGTACAAACAAATTGACCGGTTTGTGAAGATTTCTAAGGTTCTGTGGATAGATTTGAACACCTTGTTTGACATTGTGGTTCCGGGGGATTTGTGGGCGGCATGCAAAATTGCATTTGAATGGCCCACTTCAGAACCAGCTAGAGATCCCGTGACTCATGGACCTTCTGCGGAAGTGATGAAAAATTATGAACAGGCAATTACATGGCTCCAGTCCAAGGTAGCCCCTCGAACTATTGATTGGCTCAAGAGTGATCGTACCACTCAAGAGCCGAAAGAGTCAGTGCATGATTATTACGAAAGACTCTTATTGGCTTTTAAACAGCATAGTGGCCTAGACGCCCTTGAACAAAAAGACATGGGACAGTTTGTCTCGAAGTTTGTGTTGGGATTGAGAGCTGAAATAAGTTTGATGATTCAACAGCATTTGATATGCTGGCAGAATAAGTCAGTGGACGAAATTCTGCGTTATGCCAAGTATTGTAGTGATCAGGTTGAGACTGCATATAAGAAAACAAAGGATAAGTTGATGGTGGTACAGTTGAGGAATGCCGAAAGAACAGACCAAAGGCGGGAGAACGGAGGCACAATGGGTCAACGGACGGGGAGCGGTCAAGGAATGGGACAAAATATGACGGGTCACCCAGGGCAGGGAAGAGGACGAGGAATGGATACAGGGACAGGAGGAGAATGTTATGTTATGTTATGTTAACAAATACTTCTAAAGCGCACGTACACCCAGAGGTTTCATGGCGCTAAACCTGATCAGAGTCACAGCAGGGCAGGATTTAAGCATGCGCCTGCTCGAACAACCATGTCTTGAGCATTTTTCTAAAGCCCAATAAGTTATTGCAAGACCTAATTGTTAGTGGAAGAGAATTCCAAAATCTAGGGGCCAGATAAGAAAACCTGCACCCTCCCTGACGTTTGAGCTTATAAGTAGGGGTAGATAGCAACTGGAGATGAGCCGATCGCAAATTACGATTGGGAACATGTTTTGATATCATGCATTTAATGAATTTAGGGCTCCTACAATGAAGAGCTTTGAAAATTAAACACCCTGTCTTAAAGGCTGCTCGCTGGATGATAGGGAGCCAATGAAGTTTTACAAGTAAGGGGCTTGCAGATTGCCATTTAGGACATTTATATATGAGTCTTGCGGCTTGGTTTTGTACCAACTGGAGACGTTTTAATAGAAACAGTGGAAGGCCAAGGTAAGTAGAATTGGAGAAATCGAGACGGGAGAGAACCAGGGCAGTGACGACCTGTATAAGAGCGTCATGGGTGAGTAAATGGGCAATCTTCCTAATTTTACGTAGTTGGAAAAAGCAAGAAGAGACCACTACCCCTACTTGACCTCTGGATGAGAGATCAGCGTTTATAGTAACTCCAAGGCTTTTTACAGAGATGGACGGGGTAGGAGAAGGTCCCAAATCAGTAGGCCAATAGTGTGGGCCCCAATGAGTCTGGCCTTTTCCAACAAGGACCAATTCAGTCTTGCCCGGATTAAGCTTGAGATGGTTATTATCCATCCAACTCTGAATATGAAGCATGGTGTCTTGAAATTCCTGAATTGAATCAGGGGAATTGTCAATGATAAAAACAAGCTGAAGATCATCAGCATAGTTAAAAGTGATTGACCTCCTTTTCCTTAAAGAACGGATCAAGGGCAGGAGGTAGAGATTAAACAGATGGGGGACAATGATGATCCCTGTGGTACCCCGCACGTGATTGCGGTCTCGGGGGCAATAAAGGGGGCCAGGCGAACTGCTTGGGTACGACCCTCAAGAAATGACTTGATCCAGTTAAAAGCTGATCCATGAATGCCAGCCTGTCTGACGCGGTCCAACAAGATTTGGTGGTCGACCGTGTCAAACGCGGCCGACAAGTCCAGCAGCACCAAGGCCTGAGGGGTACCCTTATCCGCATTAGCTCGCAAGGTGTCTAGAACAGCCAAGATGACGGTCTCAGTAGAATGAGCTGGCCGGAAGCCCGCTTGATAGGGATCCAAATGTTCAGACAGTTCAATAAAATTCGATAGACATTTGGCGACATGCGCTTCCAATATCTTTGCTAAAAAGGAAGCAGAGAGATAGGGCGGTAGTTTGAAGGGTTAACAGGGTCGGCGTCCGGTTTCTTTAGGAGAGGGACCACAACAGCATTCTTGAAGGCATTCGGGACCCTCCCTGCCCGAGGGACTCATTCAAAAGGGGAGTACTGTTTGTGGCAAAGCCGAAAAAATATCCTTTAGGATATAAGGGGGCAACAATCTCTAGGAGAGCCCGATTTGACTCGGACCAATAGGTCAGAGAAGGTCTCTTGGCTGATAGCAGGGAAATGTTCCATGATAGTAGTATTAATTATCAAGCTATCAGGAAGCTCCACGGATCCAGAGGGGGAATGCTGGCTTTAATAGTGGCAATTTTATCCACAAAGAAATCATTCAGAGAGTCACATAGATCTTGAGTAGGAGTTTGTTTAAGAATAATTCGCTCTGTACTACATAGATCGTTAACTATCACAAAGATTTCCTTTGATCTATTTTGGGAGCTTAGAATTCGGGCTGAGAAATGGGCGACCTTGGCTGCCATGATTGCATTTTTATATTCATTCCGAGCTTTAACGTACTGAATTTTATTTTCTGAGACATAACCGGCTCTCCATCTCCTTTCTTTTTGGCGGAGATCTAGTTTCTTTATTTTTAGCTCAGCAGAGAACCATTTCTGAGCCTCAGTTGGTCGTCTACAGTTAAGTTTGGTGAGTGGGGCATGAATGTTACTTGCAGCGAGTAACCAGGAGGAAATATTTTTTCCATAGAATTAATATCAGAGTCCAAAACAGGAGGGGAGCTAGCCAAGGAGGCAATAAAGTCATGTTTACTCAAGGACCTCCACTTCCTGATCATGCCACCCTCAACCTTAGGAGTCTTAGTATTAAGGGGGATCATTACCGTAAATGTTATTAAGTAGTGGTCGGACCAAATACAAGGTGAAATAGTAGGTACCGACAAGGTCAAATTGGTAGACCAAAGCTGGTCCAGTGTGTGTCCTTTAATATGAGTAGGTGAAGATATAAACTGAGTAAAATTAAGATTAGAAAGTAGGTCAGATAGTTCGATGGCCAGCGGTCCTCCGCAGATGTCATTGAACCAATAGTTCATATCGCCTATAAGTAAAATGTTAGAATAATTCGTGGCCAAATTAGCCATCTGTTCACTCAAGGAGAAAGGGAATGAAGGCATATGCTGTGGGGCCTATAAACAATAACGCAAATAAGGGGACCAGCATGGGAATCCAGTTTAATGACTAAATTCTCTGTCAGTGGGAGGCTAAGAGGGGTGATAGTGGTGAATTTATGATCTTTGTGAGAATGGGTCAATCCAAGGAGAAACACTGCCTGTCATTATTGTCACAAAATCGGGCTTTGGAAGCGCGAGTGTCGTTCAAATCCTGCCAATCAAATACAAAATGAGAAAACTAGGCAGGTATCTGATGGACTAAATACTGTGACTAGACCTAGGTCCATGTATGGGGGAGGTTCAGAACCTCAGGTGCAAGTGCCTCAACCCCCAAGGATTACTGCAGGAAATTATGTGTATCAACAAATGCCTTTTATTGAATTGGTTGACAGCTATGATCAAAACACAACACAGGGAGAGCATGAGAGGGGGGAGGAGGACTACACCTTAGGAGCAGCCCTAGAGGTAGATCAGAGGGGACCATTTGTTGAGGGTGATGTCAATGGTCATCCGATCACGTTTTTGATTGACACGGGCGCAGCCCGATCTACTGTAAGGTCGGCAGTAGTCCCCAATTTTACACTCTCTGGACAATCGATCCAGGTGGTAGGAGTCACTAATCAGAAGATGACAAATCCTCTTACCAATGAGTTACCTGTGACAATAGGAACTTTCCAGGACCGACACCAATTTGTGGTGTGTGATTCGAGTCCGGTTGGCCTATTAGGACGTGACCTCTTGTGCAAACTAAATTGTACCATCTATTGTACTCCAAGGGGGGTGGAACTACGGACCTTTGACGACGATGCTGCCTTTAAGGTGGCAAGTTAGAATTTGTGTGCAGAGATGTTCATTGTATTAACAAAAGAGGAATTACCGATGGATTTGAGGGACTCTGTAAATCCCGTGGTGTGGGATTTCACAGGAGAAGAGATAGGTCTGATTCGGGGAGTTGAGCCGGTAAAAATACAGGTTAAGCCGAATGCCGAATTCCCAAGGACCTAAAAAATTGTAAGGTGCGGTCGCACTCCTTAGTTAAACGCAGTATTTGAATTAATCTGGTAATCTCTTAGGTGCTAGTGAGTATCACCTGCTGATCGTGAAGGTGTGAAAATTATGTACAATTATACGTCCTCCTACAAGGAAAGAACGACCTCACTCAGCACTCAAATGGCAACAGGAGTCGCATATCAATGTTCATTAATTTGAAACGAATTCAGTTGACATTCAATGATCACTTCAGTGATGTGTTTAATGGTTCATGATTCATTATATGTTCATATGATACTCCTCATATCCATATTTCCAATGGTAAATGCGTCAAAATGCATCAATCAATAAGGTAACATAAATTCCCCAATGCATTTCGGGCCTGAGACCCTTCGTCAGGGGGTATATTCCTAAAGAAAAATAACAGTGTCATAATATAAACTCAAATCCAAGAGCTCACGAAATGCAAGATGTACACTATATTCAATAAAAGTGCCATGAGCAAATTAAATAGCTGTGTAGTAATATCATAACATAGTCTAGCGACAGTTCATAACCTATAAGTAGTGACTCTCAACAGTGCAACCATGCTCAATAAATACATAATCCAGTAAATGCGAAAAGAAAAAATATACTAACAACTAAGAAAGAAAACAAAGTTCCAATCAGTTGCATCACAAGGAAACAAGAGAAATACACCTGTGCTCAGTGAACTAATGCTCATAGAGTGCGTGAATAATAACCGAAGGAAATGTGTAAACTGATATCAGAAAAAGAATCTGTGCGAATGCGAAACAAAGAAACAAACGTAAATACGCTCCAACATACACCCGTGCTCAGTGAACAAGTGTTCGTTAAACAAGTAAATGAAAACTATAAAAGACATGTGAATGAAAACTATAAAAAACATGTGCACTATCGTGAATACATTCAAACGAGAATACGTGATAACACGAAACGTAAACGCCACAGTATCCAACATCCAGGGTGTCTATATTCAAAAAGACGGTGTATGAAAGCGTGTGTCATCATACCTGTTACCGAAAATTAGCGGCGTCTGCCTGCGGTTAAACAAGATCCTCCCAGTGCCTCCAATACCCCGGAAGAAATACTGTGTTAACCCGGAAGTGAGCGGAGCTAAAAACGTGAATACCGAAGAAATACTTAAAAGCACCAAAGTCGAAAAACAGAACCCGTGTCAAAGTGCACGCTTGCGTGCTGTGTATAACAAATGAAAAGTAAACAATGCTCAACATATCCACAAAAACATCCGTAAAAGCGATTATAAAAGGAAATGAATATACTGCACCTGAATAAAGAAAAATAATACAAAAATGACACTTATAGTTGAAATATACACCAATACGATTCAGTGCTGTTATAAGAAGCAACTAAATTCCAAACGTTCATTTAACCCTTTCGGATGCACTGAAGTCAGTTTATTAATCCAAAAAAGTTCACGCTGTAAGAGAACATTTTTATTGTCTCGCCCTTCTCTTTCTGAAACTTGTTCTAGCACCATAAACCTGAGTTGGCTTATGTTATGGCCCTTCTCCAGAAAATGTGCTGCCACTGTAGATTTAGTGTTCTTTGTGCGTATGTTACTTTTATGCTCCGTAAGTCGAGTCTTCATTTTACGTTCGGTTTTACCAACATACGGTAATCCACACGGGCATTTTAAAAGATAAATCACGTTCTTAGCGTCGCAGGTAGCTGTGACTCTCAATTTAATTGGGGTGCCTTGGGTAGGATGCGTGACGGTTATGCCCTTGATGATGTTGTTGCATCGTGTGGATTACCGTATGTTGGTAAAACCGAACGTAAAATAAAGACTCGACATACGGAGCATAAAAGTAACATACGCACAAAGAACACTAAGGGGTCGATTCCGATTCGGGCCGGAAAAAGCACCGACCGACTCGGAGCCGGAAATTATACCGACCGACACGTACCTGTGGCGCCCGACACGCCAAGTACGATGCAATGCGCGCAAAATCCGACCGACACGTACCGAACCCAAGTCGAACGACCGAGCCGCACGGAAAACAGCAATCCGGTCGGAAAAACACGCGAATCCAACCGACCGACACGCACCCGGAACAAATCCGACCGAAACGTACACGCGAACTCCAAACCGCAAAGTACGATGCAAGGCGCGAAAACCACGAGCGAGTCGGACGGAGGACAAGCCGTACGACCGACAAGCATACAAAACCGAGCCGAAGCAACACAAAACACCGCGACCGACGCGTACGCAGCATAGAAAACTGCACAAACACAGCGTGAACGAAACGGAGAATACCGTACGAGACAAATGCAGGGTCCGACTCGGTCACAAGAACGTTTCCAACATGCACATACAGTACAAAGGAAAAATCACACAAAAAAAGGCCAAACAAGCAATTACAAAGCCAATAAATACTGGGGGGGTGGGGACAGAGAACAAAGACACACCCACAACTCCACCCATATAAAGAACACAAGTCACAACCATGATCCTTTGCAAATGCCATTCCACTGCCAGCACCCAAGAGACAGCAACCACACACCCACAGCTCATCCCTCACACAAGCCACACACCATCAGCACACCAACAAATACCTACCTCACATACACCCAGCAAAACACACACTAACACACCCTCACCTGCACACCAACACACACATCACTCACCATCACCACCCATCACCATGCCCCCCAAGAAGAATCACAAGTTCCTAGATTGTGAATTGGAAGTCATGGTAGACGAGATCCTCAGGGTAGAGCCACAGCTGTTTGGCACACTGGTCCAACAGACCCCCATCTCCCAGAAAACCAAGATGTGGGAGAGGATCATCAACAGGGTGAACGCACAATCACCATGTCTGCGCACAAAGAGCGACATCCAGAACAGGTGGTATGACGTGCGCAGGAGGGTCCGGGACCTGCTCAAGAAAGACTACCTCCTGAGCCAATACACCGGCAGTGGCCCTCCTGCCAAGCCAATATACCTCAGGCCCTGGGAGGAGAAGGTGCGGGCCATCCTTCCGCCAGTGAGCGTATATGGACTAGAGAACATCCCAGAGCCTGGTGAGTACACAACAAATGTACACAATATTCTGCCACAAAACACACACACATCACTGTCAAGGGGAGAGTCAAACCATGCACTCATAGCAATTACACAGCAACCAGAACAGAATCATCCCAAAATGTGTATGTCAGTCAGATAAACACAACACATGCCATCAAAAAAGTCACATCCAACTGTGCCATCACATGTACAAACACAACTACAACTACAGCTAGGCAGTGGCACAAATAGAACTAACAAACACATCCAGACATTTAGCCACCACAACAACACCAACACACAGTGAAGACCACTCAAAGGAAGGAATTCTGTGTATGCTGGCCAAGTCAGTGTAGCCAATAGCATCATGGGAGTCGCAGTCACACATATTGCCCCCCCACAACTGTCCCATCAACACCACCATGAACCATGCGCACATCACAGGGAGTGGAGAAGGACTCACAAGATGGCTGACACTGGCAACTGCTGTGGGGAGCACAAGGCCCTGCTGGCAACTGTGCACCAACAAACAGCAGGACACCACTGACTGACATCCTGAGAGACAACTTCCACTCCCTGCAATGCAAGCACGTTCCATGGTGGGATATCTGGCTGGCTGGGTGGGAAGGAGGACTTGCAGCACTGACCATAGTCACAAGCACCTCCCCTCACACCCCCTCAACACAAACTCCACAGAACCCACCTGGTAGAATGCAATGCCTCCCATCCTAACTCAAGATCCCACAAAGAACCACCACCCTGGGTTATGTTGTGTGAAGCACAGGGACACTCTTGGGACTGTTAGCCAAACAACTGCCAGGACAACACTCCCAGCCATCCTGTCAGCACAGCCAGCCCACCCCACAGGGAAGCGGAGTCAAAAGGAAGGAAGCATGGGCATGCTGGGAAGGGGGGTGGAGGCAATAGCATGATGGGAGTGGTAGTCACAGACATTGCTCAGCCTCACAACTGGCCCATCAACACCACCCTGAACCAGGCTCACATCACAGGGAGTGGATAAGGACACACAAGATGGCTGACACTGGCTACTGCTGTGGGGAGCACAAGGCCCTGCTGGCAACTGTGCACCAACAAACAGCAGGACACCACTGACTGACATCCTGAGAGACAACTTCCACTCCCTGCAATGCAAGCACGTTCCATGGTGGGATATCTGGCTGGCTGGGTGGGAAGGAGGACTTGCAGCACTGACCATAGTCACAAGCACCTCCCCTCACACCCCCTCAACACAAACTCCACAGAACCCACCTGGTAGAATGCAATGCCTCCCATCCTAACTCAAGATCCCACAAAGAACCACCACCCTGGGTTATGTTGTGTGAAGCACAGGGACACTCTTGGGACTTTTAGCCAAACAACTGCCAGGACAACACTCCCAGCCATCCTGTCAGCACAGCCAGCCCACCCCACAGGGAAGCAGAGTCAAAAGGAAGGAAGCATGGGCATGCTGGGAAGGGGGTGGAGGCAATAGCATGATGGGAGTCGTAGTCACAGCTCTACATCCCCCACCACATGGCCCAGCAAGCTCACACTCACGCATGCACATCCCACAGAGAGTGGAAAGGCCCATCAAAGATGTCTGACACTGTTGCTGTGTCGTGGGGAGCACAAGGGCATGCTGGGAACTGCACACCAACCAACAGCAGGACACCACTGTCAGCCATCTTGCCATTGCTCACACACCCACACATACTGAACTCCCCACAAAAGCAAGTAAGTTTGGGAATGCTGGCAAGTGGGGTGGAGGCAATAGCATGATGGGAGTGGCAGTCACTGATATTGGTCACCCCCACAACTGTCCCATCAACACCACCCTGAACCATGCTCACATCACAGGGAGTGGAGAAGGACTCACAAGATGGCTGACACTGGCTACTGCTGTGGGGAGCACAAGGCCCTGCTGGCAACTGTGCACCAACAAACAGCAGGACACCACTGACAGACATCCTGAGAGACAACTTCCACTCCCTGCAATGCAAGCACGTTCCATGGTGGGATATCTGGCTGGCTGGGTGGGAAGGAGGACTTGCAGCACTGACCATAGTCACAAGCACCTCCCCTCACACCCCCCTCAACACAAACTCCACAGAACCCACCTGGTAGAATGCAATGCCTCCCATCCTAACTCAAGATCCCACAAAGAACCACCACCCTGGGTCATGTTGTGTGAAGCACAGGGACACTCTTGGGACTTTTAGCCAAACAACTGCCAGGACAACACTCCCAGCCATCCTGTCAGCACAGCCAGCCCACCCCACAGGGAAGCAGAGTCAAAAGGAAGGAAGCATGGGCATGCTGGGAAGGGGGGTGGAGGCAATAGCATGATGGGAGTGGTAGTCACAGACATTGCTCAGCCTCACAACTGTCCCATCAACACCACCCTGAACCAGGCTCACATCACAGGGAGTGGATAAGGACACACAAGATGGCTGACACTGGCTACTGCTGTGGGGAGCACAAGGCCCTGCTGGCAACTGTGCACCAACAAACAGCAGGACACCACTGACTGACATCCTGAGAGACAACTTCCACTCCCTGCAATGCAAGCACAGTCCATGGTGGGATAACTGACTGGCTGGGTGGGTGGGAAGGAGGGCCGGCTGTCAACCAAACACAACCAATGCAGACCATGTTCACACCCCAAAAATACATAGAAATGCCCAAATAATGCAGGACAATGTGCCACACCAATATCAACCCCTGACTGTGACGACTTAGGAAAATGCAATGTACAGGCCCGCACCCAGAGGCACAGTCACAACTGTCATGTGTGTCAACCATTGATGCCTGCAGAAACATAACATACATTGTGTGTGTCTCCCAAAAACAGGTGATGATGGGGACACAGCAGCAGACGCTGAGGAGTCCCAGTCCCAGGCTCAAGAGGATGCGGAGCTCACTGGCGTCGTACAGCCTCTGCCCTCCTCGGACGAAGAAGACCAACCTGGCACATCCGGTGCAAGTCTACATGCAGCACCAGCAGGACCACCAGCTGCAGCACCAGCAGGACCACCAGCTGCACCCCCTGCACCCACCCCTCCAACGACTGTCACCACAAATACCATCCCTGCCGACATGGACAGAACAAGGAGCAACACCAGCACAGGGACCCTGGACCAACCTGGGGCCATGGACACCACCACCACCACCAACCCCCAAGGTGGACCAGGGTCATCTGTGCGTGCCACTGCACGCACTGCACATGTCAGCAGGGGTGGTGGGAGGGGTGGGAGACAGAGGTCGCTGCTTGCAGAGGTTGCTGGTGTGCATGATGACCCACAACTGGTACGCATAGCTGATGCGTACCAGTCCAGCACCGGAGACCTCAGCCAGGTAGTGGGGCTCCTCAGAGACATGAAACAGCAGCAGGCTGCCCATCATGCCCGCTTGGACTCTCACATGTCCCACGTGGAGTCACACATGTCCCGCGTGGACTCACACATGTCCCGCGTGGAGTCCAAGTGGGATGCACTGCATGAGATGACGGCGGTGCACAGGGACATTTTACAATGCCTCCGCCAGATGAACAGCAACCAGTCCACACCTCCCTGTGTGCCAACAACATCTGGTGCTGCCCAAACTGCAACTGCCACAGGGAGGGAGGATGACTCTGGCGGAGAGTCCCCTGCACCGCAGCAGCCTGTACTTGAGGGGCCCCCCCCCCCAAGAAGAGGGGCAAGTGAGAGGCCGATGGCCAAGCGCAACTCCCAGGAAGCCTGAACCTGTTCTGGATGTTCACCTTTGTGCACAGACTGTTCACCCTGTTGACGGCAACACTACTCCCACACATTGCATGGGGAGTACAAGTTGGACCAATGTGTCAGACAACTGTGACCCGATACTGGGGATTCTGTCTACCAGGACTTTCAATTCACCTAGGAACTTCTGATTGCAAGATTTATGTACAGCACTACCCAACCTATGCACTATTCACACAAATGTATCACAATAAACACACTAATACACCATACTTGCCTCTGTTGTGATTCCAACGTGGGTGCTGTTATGGGGATGATGAACTGCAAAATTACACTGTGTATGCGAACTGCAACAGCAAGTACAACACAGGCATGTGAGTAAAGGCAACGTGACACATATGAGGGAGACACACCACCAGGGCTACACAACACATATACACCTAGGCCATCTGACTCATTGCCTACACTGATGTTGCCAGGGAAGACGGTGCAATGCACAGACACCACACCCATTCCCATTTGTAGTCAAGTAGCCCACAGGTGCAGTAAGCAAATGGCAGTCAAATGTGTGACCACAGACAACGCACATCACAAAGTGAAGCACAGGTTTATTACACAGTTGCAACATGTCGTAACCACTACAGATGCAAGGTAATCCCACCTGGCAGCGGGCACACAGTCAACAACTGTAGACGGAAGGAAGTCCATGGGTGTGGCGCACATCACCTGTAGGGACACAACAGCTACCAGCCTGGAAGTGCAATCACGTCGTTGGTGGACACAGTTGACCAAACGAATCTGAAAGTACCCTGTGAAGGACAGAAATGACACACAGTCAAAAGCAATGGAGTACAGGACAGAACAGCAAAACTCATGCACAACACATGTTACAAGATACCCACCCAGAACCAAGTTAGCATGTCAACACTGTTGGGGAGTACAGCCCACCTGTAAGCACACATCGCAACACACATCCAGTCAAGTAGCCCATGGACACACTCCAACAGCACCAGAGCACCACCTACACATATCATGCCAACTCACATCATTGACATGACACCTCAGGATACTCACATTCAGCTAAAGAAGTTGGTGATGAGCTGTGTGCGGACATCACCCTCATCATCATCGTCACTGGCATCGTGGTCCAGGCCAGGATCCTCCACAGGTGGCGGATGTTGGTCATTGTCATCCTGGATGAGAGGCAACTCCTTCCGCACTGCCAGGTTGTGGAGCATGCAGCAGACGATGATAATCTTGCACACTTTCGCAGGGGCATATGGGAGGGACCCTCCGGTCTTGTCCAGGCAGCGGAAGCGGCTCTTCAGGAGACCAAATGTCCGCTCAATAACTCTCCTGGTCCGACCATGTGCCTCATTGTAGCGCATCTGGGCTGGTGTCACAGGGTTCCTGAGGGGTGTCAGCAACCACGGCATGTTGGGGTATCCCGAGTCACCTACGGACAGACAAGTGCACATTAGCTGACTTGGAAAAGTGGGCGGAATACTACAGATCAGATCACACACAATGGCACAAAGTCAGTACACACCGACAAGCCAGGCACGCTGGTTCTGCATCTGTGCCATCATCCTGGGGATGCGACTACTCCTCATCACAAAGGCATCGTGTGCTGAACCAGGGAAACGGGCACACATGTGTGATGGTCATGTCTGCAAGACACACCACCAGTGCATTGACCGAGTGGTAGTGCTTGCGGTTCCTGTAGGCCTGCTCCTGGGCCTGTGGTGGTACCAAAGCCACATATGTCCCATCAATGGAGCCAATGACATGCGGCATCCTCCCCAGGGCATAAAAGTCACTCTTCACGTCAGTGAGTCGTCGCAGTCTAGGGAAATAGATGTACCGGTTCAGGAATAGCAACATTGCCGCCAAAACATCGCGGAGCACACAGCTCAACATGGTCTGTGACATCCCACCAGCAGTCGCCACAGTATGTTGGAAGGTACCGGTGGCAAAGAAGTGTAGGGCTGCCATCACCTTCACCTTGGGGGTCAGCGCTGTAGGATACGGCCGGCCAGGCTGCAAATGTGGGGACAACTGCACTGCCAAATCCTCAATCAGCTGCCTGGTGAAGCGGAACCGTCGGATGCTGTCCCGTTCCACCATCGTTGCCAGGTCTGGGATTGGTCGATGGACAGCAGGAGCCCTGCAGTGCAGAGGAGAAGTAAGCAAGATTGTCAGTCAGCCCACATATGCGGCATTGAACACACTCAATATCCCAACATACATCATTATGAGGCACAACTACATGAAGTGTGCAGTTCCGTAAGGACATGTATGGTACATACATGGCCAACATCTGTCAACACGGTCCAACAGGTGGCATCAATTAGTCCCAGGTTGGCCCATTGGATATCATGAGGCCGTGTCACAGTTCCCATCTCCTGCTGCCGTGTCACAATCACCCCCCACAGTGACATGTGAGGACAGATGTGCCCCAGGCACCACAGCTCAACGACAGGTACATTCCCAGGGACCCTGTATTGCCACATGGACACTGGCATTACATGGAGTATCATGTATACACCACAGCAAAACAACCATGACCCCCACAGGTAGTGGTTCCACTTGCCACGGCAGGACAGACATGGACGTCTGTGACACACACACGCACAACATCAAAGTCCATGCACACACAACGTGGATGTGGAGACTGTCTCCCATTGTGCACATGAAATCAGAGACATTGTAAACACTACATGCACAAAGACTGTGGAGGACCATCACTATTGTGCCACTGGGACACCCTGGCTCAAACATACCGTCCCACATGGGACTCACGGGGTATGTGACATGACATACACATACACCACCGTGAAATGTGACCATGGCACATGCACAGATATGAACAGTTGCACATCACAGTGGTCATGTACACGTAACACCCAGGATCCTGTCCCCATGAACACGTGCACAGCCTGGGGGTGGCTGCCCACAGGTGACACCCACAGGACAACATGTACACCAACATACACACAATAGGAAATGCAGCCTTACATGCCTTATGATAAAGTTTGGACAGGCTGTCGTGATGTAGGTGTGCCCCTCACTCCCTGGGAGCTATCTGTGGCTGGCATATGTCCATCTGAGACAGACATGCTGACATATGCCAGTCACATGTACAGTGATGCGTTGAACAGCAATGGACCGATCGGTGCTCCCGGCCGGCCCATTGCATTCAATGTGTGCGGGTACGCGTTGTACACCTGTACGCGTTGTACTGCAATGGACCGATCGGTGCCCCCGGCTGGCCCATTGCATTCAATGTGTGCGGGTATGCGTTGTACCCCTGTACGCGTTGAACTGCAATGGACCGATCGGTGCCCCCGGCCGGCCCATTGCATTCAATGTGTGCGGGTACGCGTTGTACCCCTGTATGCGTTGAACTGCAATGGACCGATCGGTGCCCCCGGCCGGCCCATTGCATTCAATGTGTGCGGGTACGCGTTGTACCCCTGTATGCGTTGAACTGCAATGGACCGATCGGTGACCCCGGCCGGCCCATTGCATTCAATGTGTGCGGGTACGCGTTGTACCCCTGTACGCGTTGTACTGCAATGGACCGATCGGTGCCCCGGCCGGCCCATTGCATTCAATGTGTGCGGGTACGCGTTGTACCCCTGTACGCGTTGTACTGCAATGGACCGATCGGTGCCCCCGGCCGGCCCATTGCATTCAATGTGTGCGGGTACGCGTTGTACCCCTGTACGCGTTGAACTGCAATGGACCGATCGGTGCCCCCGGCCGGCCCATTGCATTCAATGTGTGCGGGTACGCGTTGTACCCCTGTACGCGTTGTACCCCTGTACGCGTTGTACCGCAATGGACCGATCGGTGCCCCCGGCCGGCCCATTGCATTCAATGTGTGCGGGTACGCGTTGTACCCCTGTACGCGTTGAACTGCAATGGACCGATCGGTGCCCCCGGCCGGCCCATTGCATTTAATGTGTGCGGGTAAGCGTTGTACCCTGTACGCATTGTACCGCAATGGACCGATCGGTGCTCCCGGCCGGCCCATTGCATTCAATGTGTGCGGGTACGCGTTGTACCCCTGTACGCGTTGAACTGCAATGGACCGATCGGTGCCCCCGGCCGGCCCATTGCATTCAATGTGTGCGGGTACACTTTGTACCCCTGTACGCGTTGTACCGCAATGGACCGATCGGTGCGCACCCATTGACAATGGCCTTGCCTGGCAACGGACGCGTTTTCGAATTTCGAACGAGTCGGTTGCTGGAAATTCAGTTGGTCACCCACAACAATGTTGCAAAATCATGTATGTCATGAAGTTGAAGATTTGAAGGATGCTGTGGGCGTGTTTTGGTGCTGCTATTCCATGGATTGGCCAGATTCAGAAGATGCAAACGACTTGGACCTATCACTTTGGACACAAGGGACAGTATCTGCCTCTCCAGCACATATATATTGCTGGCTGTTCCCCTGAGAGCTCACTTGCCTGCACTACATGCTCCAGGACGACATCTGCCACTGCACTGCTGCTGTCTCTGCCCCTCTGGACCCTGCAATGGTACGTACTGTGGAGAGAGCCCCAGCCTTCAGCCTTGAGGAGAACCAGGCCCTGCTGGACAGCCTACTTTCCACAGTACAGCAAGCTGTATGGGACACCAGGGGAGCAGGTGAGTGTTCTGTGCACTGCCTTTCTGAATGTGCATATTGTCTGACTAGCAAGGCTGAAAGTCTGCACGCCACTGGCTAGCAGGCTCACTGAGTAGTTGTCACCCCCATAGTGTGTAGTGACATGCACTGGACAGGTATGGTGCAGTGACAGTGCATTTGAACAAGGTTTTACTTCCCATGCAATGATACCATATAGTGACGTCTGGCAAACTGTCCATGGGCAGCTTTGCACTGCCTGTGTACATCATGTGCCCCTGTGATTGAGACATGTATATACAACTGTGTCATGCACGGATATGTTGCATGTGTAGTAATGGCCTTTTCACTTTGTCATCCTGACAGGTTAATGCCCATCGGAAGCAGGAGATCTGGAAGGACATCGTCCGGGCTGTCCGGTCCGTGGGGGTCTACAAGCGCCGGATCCGCAACTGCCAGAAGAGGTGGCAGGACCTTCGGGGCTGGACCCGGAGGATTGCACGGGTCCAGCTGAAGCTGTCGCCTCCTCGCAGGAGGGGCGGAACACGGACCCTGACCCCCACATGCTCCAGATCCTGGCGGTGGTGTTTCCAGACCTGGATGGGCAGCTGAAGGCCAGACAGCAGCAAGGAGGGGGTGAGTCAAAGACTGCACTGTGAACTCTGTATTACATGCTTTGTGCCCTCCTCTGGCCTGGTTCAACTGCCACAGTGCAGCAGTCATGTTGTCCAGGAGCCATGTCCCTCTATTGTGCACTGCCCACTGCTCATCTGATACCCAGGTGTGGCCCTTACATTCAGGGAATTGTGTCACTTGGGACTGTGTCCTTGCAGTTTGCTTCACTAAAGGTGGGGGACAGCATCTGTTTCCCTAACTCTGTTGTGGGCATCATGGGTGGGTCCATTGTTCACACTACGCCTGTGTTCGGACATGTAATCTGCGTGTTGCTTTGATATGCGGTCCACTTGCTGAGCTGAGCCACCACATGTGCCTGGGGTATGTGGCACACGCCCATGCAGCGGGTGGGAACAATGTTTGGGCCCCAGGAGTGTGCAGATTACGTGTGTCACACATACATAGCCAGCTATCCACTGTCCAGGGCTCATCCCTCATTCATGTGGGGCAGGACAGTCATGCCTACTCCAGGCCATGCAATGCACTCTGTACTCCCACTCCCGTGTATCAGCTGACACATTGTGCGCAGTGATTTGACCCCTCAGGTGTCTGCCTCTGTGTCAGTGTGCTGTGGATTAGTTGCCAGGACTGCTGGGGTGTTTCTTGGTAGGGGCTCAGCATGCCCCTGGAGATGTGACCATAGGAGACGATACTTGTGTGTCACATAGGTGTTTGATCAGCTGCCCGTGCAGACTGGGGTATGCGAATGTGAAGTTCAGGCAGCTGTTCCCCATTCACAGCAGATTGTGAGGGGCTCAGGTTCAGAGGGTAGTGTCACAGGTCTCCCATATGTCCAATAGGCATGACCTGGACAGATGAGGGTTAAGATGATGTGTTGTGTGGGGGATGTACATGTGCACTTGTGCAGCTCCAGGACTTGCATTCCCCATGACCTACTATTGTGACACAGTGCATAGTGTTGTTGTCTGGCTGCCAAGTCATACATCACTGAGACAGTGATGTATGACTTAGCAGTCATGCCTCTGCCATGGCATGTGTCTACTTATTGGTGATCCTGCAGGGGAGTGACATGTGCTACATGCACACCATTGTGGCGATGGCTATCAGGACATGGGTGCATCATGGTGTCTGTCGCTGGTATGCATCACATGCATTTCCTATTTGACTCTGGGCATCCCTTTCATCCGGAAACCTGTACTGACTCAGTGGCAAGAGCTGTGATGTGTGCATGTCCACATGCCACACTGTGTCCTCTGCACTGTCCAACTACTGTGTACTTGGTGCATGTGTCCACACTGGGGTGTTGCAATCCAACAGACACCAGACAGATGGGTGCAAGGCCATGTGGGATGTGAGTGCCATGGTTGGCATCAGACTGACAATTGGCTTCTCCTGTTCAGTTAGGGCACTTTTAGCAATGTACAACTAATGATGCCAGAGCTTGCTCTGTAATGTGCTGTGCTCACAGTGGTGTGTGCGTTTGGTGCAGGTGACTGATGTCTGTCTGTTTCCCCATTGTTTGCAGATACATCCACGGCCACGGAAGGGGACAGCTCCACGGACCAGGAGGAGCCAGAGAGCCAGACTGGGTCAGCAGCCGAGGAGTGGTCGGAGGGACCCAGTGGCACGGAGGGCGAGGGGAGCCACACCGAGGAGTCCTCAGCACCATCCACCTCAGCTGAGGACCAGAGCAACTCGGAGGATGACTCCCTTATGGAGGCAGGTGTCAGCAGCCACCACACCCCAGCTAGTGTTGCTGTCCCCGCCACCACCAGCACCACCACCGCCCTCCCATCGGCTCCCATTCCCCAGGTCCGTGGAGGCTCCCATGTTCGGGAGCGTGTCTCCTTTGGGCCAGGCACCGCACCCCTGCCCCTGTGTCCCCTGCTGCCCTGAGTGAGGAGTCTGTGTACCTCCTTCGCCAGCTCCATTTAGGGCAGACAGCCATGCTGAGTGTCCTCCATGCGCACACCGCTCTGTTGACTCAGCTGGTGTCGTTCATGGAGGGCATCTCATTGGGCATGTCTGACCTACAGAGGGGCAATAGGTCCATGGACTCCTCCCTGACGGCAGCAGTGTCCCTCCTCAGACAGTCCCTCACCCCTCCTGCCTCTGCTCCATCCACACTCCCCAGCACCTTACCCGTCCCAAGCACACACACACCGGCACAGGCACACACCAGCACACACACATCCAGCACACAGACACACACGCCACAAACAAAACGCACACGCACGCACAGTCAGGGGACTGAAACCAGACTCACAGGGGATGGGGCCCTGGTACACACACACGCATCCACGGGCACTGCGCAGTCCTCAGTTGCCTCTCCCTCCAAAACACCCTCCCTTGCCTCACCTGCAACCCCAAAGACCCAGCGCCTCTTCCTCAGTGACCTCGGCCTCTTCCCCTCCGATCCAGCTGCTCCAGCATCCAGGGGGAAGAGGAAGCCCCCCACACGGAGCAGAGTGCCCCTCTCCCCGGACACCCTCCCCCAGGCGCAGACAGACTGAGGCCCCCACCCGCAAGTCCCCCGGAGTGGTAAGAGCAAGACCCCGCCGCCGCCCTGCAGCTCAGGCACCAGGTCTCCTTCCTCCATCCCTCAGGCCCCCACTCCACAGGTGCCCCCACCATACCCTGCCCCAGGTTCCCCCACCCACAGATATACCATCCCCAAGAGGATCCGGCCTTCTCCCCTGGCACTTGCTCTCCCGGCACCACACCCCCGCTGCGCTTGTCTGTGCCACTGATGTGGTGAGGGTGTCCTCCCCCTCTGTCCAGCCCACCTTGCCTGTTCCCCATTCTCCTCCCCTGGTGGTAGGCACTGCAGTGGAGTCCACTACCACCCTGTCTGACTTGGGCACTGCAGTGGCGGACCTGTCCACTCCATCTGCAGGGTCCACTGCAGTCGTGCCGGCACCCACAACATCTGAGTCATGCCCCCCAGTTGTGCCGGCACACACCATGTCAGACACCTCCACTGCAGTTGTCAGTGGCTCTCCAGCACCCACCACCCCTTCCCTGCTTCCTCCTGGTGAGCCCTGATCCTGTCCCTGCGGTGCCTGGCCTACCCCCGGTTGCCCCTCCTAGTGGATTGTCCCTAGTTTTGTGCAGGCATGCGTAGGGTGACATCTGCCACTGTCACCCTGTTTGGACTTTTACAATGGACTGGCCATTGGCCTTTGTGTTTTTTCTGGACTTTGTTTTCATTCCACACATATGCTGAATAAAGCAACTTTCTGTTCTCTAGTGCTTATGCTTCTGATGTACATGTTGTTGATGATGCTAACCATGCCCTTGCTGCAGTGATGGTGATATTTGGTCTCATGATAATGAAGTGTTACTGTGCAGGAACCCATGTGGTCCAGGGGGAATGTGTCCTATCCTGTGGTGTATCCATGTCATCCATAGCAGCATCTGAGGGTGTCATGTGTTCAGTATTTGGCAATGGGATTTCCTACTTAGATTAGCTATTTCACATCTGTGGCTTCCATCCCTGCACATCTGTTGTGCCTGCCATTGTTCAATTCGTCTACTTCCCTGACCGTGTGGCCATCTCCACTGGACATGCAGGTTTGGGCATCAATGGGGAAGGACTCATCTGTGTTGTCAGTGCAACATTGCTATACAAGTGTGTTGGATCTGTGCTGATGATTCCGTTGGCACTTCCATGACCAGGCTGATGTGACGGGAGCCCTCATTTGGTGCTAATTGTTGATTGTGTGACCAAGTGCTCAGCTGACATGATGGGGCCCTACTGAGGCAACATATGGCACAGCTTTCCTCACACAGGAGTGGAGTCCCCTCATGGCAGTGTGTACTCCTGTGACATTGCCTGCGCCCAAGGTGTGTGTTGTATGTGCATGTCTGTGTGTTCACTTCCGTTTAGCTGTGCATGCTGTGATCCCTAGTGTTGTACCTGTTTGTGATGCTAGCTGAGTTGACCTATGTTCCCCCAAAGTCTTCTCCCTGGGTTCTCTGTGATGTGGGTGCATGGCACATTACTGGTCATCAGGGTGTCACCCATAGGTGTGTTTGCTGTCAGGGCTGAGTTTGTGTGCAGACGCAGATGGGTCACAGTCAGGTTTCCCCTTGGCACTTGTTGTTTGCCCCTGTCATGTGATTTCCAGTTTGTGTTATCTTTCAGTGATTGTGACACGTTGTGTGTGTGACTGCTGGCACTCCTCAGGGTCCGGGCTGCAATGTTGGTTGTTGTCTATGTGTGTTCTTTGTGGGTGACCTTGGCTTCTTCATTGGTGTGTGACTGTGGCTGGGATCCCATTGGTTGGTGTGGTATTGCCGTCATGTCCATGTACAGCGTAGTGTGCAGTGTGTCAGACATTCAGGAGTCTTGTTGAGTGGCCATGTGTGATGTGTTTCTGCACCTTGGTTCCCACCCACCACCCTGGAATAGTCATGGGTGCATGTGCAATGTCACCAGTGCATGTGTACTTCACTGCTGCACATTGTTGGAGGTCAAGGGGTGTGGTGTTGAGTGTGTGCAGATGAGAGTTGTTGCCCGGCTAGGCCCCTGCCTCCATGTTGGCCTTGGCTTACTGGCCATGCTGATTGATTTGTGCTTGTGTAGGTGTGATGGTAGTTAGTTGCTCAGGACACATGACTGTGGTTCACAGTGTGAACCACATTTAGCTTTGTCATCACAGTGGGATTGTAATGCAGCCCAGGGTCACCACATTGTGGGGGCCCTGGGGGTGGTGCTGTGGTGTGTCTGTGTCTTGCTGTGTCAGTTGCTGTCCCTACGTGCCTGTGTGACATGTGTGATTTGTGCTCCCTCTCATCTGACAATGCCTGCTTGCCCACATAGGGGATTTGGATCCATGAGTTACCTTTGTGTGGCACTGTATGCACATCTGTATGATTGGTATTCAGGTCTCCTCATGTGTTGTGTGGTTGCCTGGGGACACTGGCACCCCCTCACCTGTTGTGTATGATGTGCAGTGTGGGTCTGCCTGTTTGTGTTTGTGCATCTGCACCACTGCATTGGCATATCTTGGGTGTGCCATTGGCTGTATGTAGTTTGGTGGGTTTCCGCTGCTGTCCCTGGGACTCCTAGGTCATCGGTCAGCACAATGATCATGGTTTGTGTGTCCCATTGCTGCCATTGTATGGTATCTGTTCACCTCACATCTGCAGTCTCCACAGGGTATCTGCATTTGTGTGCCCATTGGTGCAAATATGTGGGTCTGCATTCTGATGGTCACTTCTGTCATTGTGTCATTGATGAATGTTGACGGTGTCAGCCCCCATGGGTGTTGTTTGTCTGCACATGGCCAAAGGTATGTCTTATTTGCACTGCAGTATTTGGCTCACCCAATTTATGTTGCAATGGGACACATACACTACTTTGCCACTGATGTGTTTTTTGTTCTGTGACCAGGAATCATCCATGCAGTTTGGCAGTTGCACCTCTTTCTTTGTCAACACTTACCTTTTGGTCACTGTGATGATGGGGGTTTGGACCCCATTGCCACAATGTTCAAAATGTGCTTCAGCTATGGACCCCACACTTACATTTTGGTCACTGTGGTGATGGGGGTTTAGACCCCATTGCCACAATGTTCAAAATGTGCTTCAGCTATGGACCCCACACTTACATTTTGGTCACTGTGATGATGGGGGTTTGGACCCCATTGCCACAATGTTCAAAATGTGCTTCAGCTATGGACCCCACACTTACATTTTGGTCACTGTGGTGATGGGGGTTTAGACCCCATTGCCACAATGTTCAAAATGTGCTTCAGCTATGGACCCCACACTTACATTTTGGTCACTGTGATGATGGGGGTTTGGACCCCATTGCCACAATGTTCAAAATGTGCTTCAGCTATGGACCCCACACTTACATTTTGGTCACTGTGGTGATGGGGGTTTAGACCCCATTGCCACAATGTTCAAAATGTGCTTCAGCTATGGACCCCACACTTACATTTTGGTCACTGTGATGATGGGGGTTTGGACCCCATTGCCACAATGTTCAAAATGTGCTTCAGCTATGGACCCCACACTTACATTTTGGTCACTGTGGTGATGGGGGTTTAGACCCCATTGCCACAATGTTCAAAATGTGCTTCAGCTATGGACCCCACACTTACATTTTGGTCCGTGATGATGGGGGTTTGGACCCCATTGCCACAATGGTCATGGCCTGCTTGCATTGTGGGTGCCACACACATATATGTGTGGCACATGTGCTAGGGGGTCACATTGTATGTTCAAAGTCATGTTCGGTGTTGTAGGCATTTGACACAGTCTACACACGCTTGTCATGGTGTTGGGGGGATGTCTTTTTCTTGCATTCCCTAGGTTGTGGTGTGCTGGTTGTGTCATGCATTGTCCATCCTATGAGTGGGGGTGGTAGTAGTGGTTGGCATCCAGCCCCCCCTGGCTCAGGGTGGTAGTAGTGGTAGGCATCCAGCCCCCCCTGGGTGTGGGTGGTAGTAGTGGTAGGCATCCAGCCCCCCTGGGTGTGGGTGGTAGTAGTGGTAGGCATCCAGCCCCCCCTGGCTAAGGGTGGTAGTAGTGGTAGGCATCCAGCCCCCCCTGGATAAGGGTGGTAGGAGTGGTAGGCATCCAGCCCCCCCTGGGTGAGGGTGGTAGTAGTGGTAGGCATCCAGCCCCCCTGGCTCAGGGTGGTAGTAGTGGTAGGCATCCAGCCCCCCTGGGTGAGGGTGGTAGTAGTGGTAGGCATCCAGCCCCCCCTGGCTCAGGGTGGTAGTGGTAGGCATCCAGCCCCCCCTGGGTGAGGGTGGTAGTAGTGGTAGGCATCCAGCCCCCCCTGGGTGAGGGTAGTAGTAGTGGTAGGCATCCAGCCCCCTGGCTAAGGGTGGTAGTAGTGGTAGGCATCCAGCCCCCCTGGCTCAGGGTGGTAGTAGTGGTAGGCATCCAGCCCCCCTGGCTGAGGGTGGTAGTAGTGGTAGGCATCCAGCCCCCCTGGGTGAGGGTGGTAGTAGTGGTAGGCATCCAGCCCCCCTGGGTGTGGGTGGTAGTAGTGGTAGGCATCCAGCCCCCCTGGCTCAGGGTGGTAGTAGTGGTAGGCATCCAGCCCCCCTGGGTGAGGGTGGTAGTAGTGGTAGGCATCCAGCCCCCCTGGGTGAGGGTGGTAGTAGTGGTAGGCATCCAGCCCCCCTGGCTACGGGTGGTAGTAGTGGTAGGGATCCAGCCCCCCCTGGCTACGGGTGGTAGTAGTGGTAGGCATCCAGCTCCCCCTGGGTGAGGGTGGTAGTAGTGGTAGGCATCCAGCCCCCCCTGGCTAAGGGTGGTAGTAGTGGTAGGCATCCAGCCCCCCCTGGCTAAGGGTGGTGGTAGGCATCCAGCCCCCCCTGGGTGAGGGTGGTATTAGTGGTAGGCATCCAGCACCCCCTGGGTGAGGGTGGTAGTAGTGGTAGGCATCCAGCCCCCCCTGGGTGAGGGTGGTAGTAGTGGTAGGCATCCAGCCCCCCCTGGCTAAGGGTGGTGGTAGTGGTAGGCATCCAGCCCCCCCTGGGTGAGGGTGGTAGTAGTGGTAGGCATCCAGCCCCCCCTGGCTCAGGGTGGTAGTAGTGGTAGGCATCCAGCCCCCCCTGGGTGAGGGTGGTAGTAGTGGTAGGCATCCAGCCCCCCCTGGGTGAGGGTGGTAGTAGTGGTAGGCATCCAGCCCCCCCTGGCTAAGGGTGGTAGTAGTGGTAGGCATCCAGCCCCCCCCTGGCTCAGGGTGGTAGTAGTGGTAGGCATCCAGCCCTCCCTGGCTGAGGGTGGTGGTAGTGGTAGGCATCCAGCCCCCCCTGGGTGAGGGTGGTAGTAGTGGTAGGCATCCTGCCCCCCCTGGGTGAGGGTGGTAGTAGTGGTAGGCATCCAGCCCCCCCTGGGTGAGGGTGGTAGTAGTGGTAGGCATCCAGCCCCCCCTGGGTGTGGGTGGTAGTAGTGGTAGGCATCCAGCCCCCCCTGGCTCAGGGTGGTAGTAGTGGTAGGCATCCAGCCCCCCCTGGCTAAGGGTGGTGGTAGGCATCCAGCCCCCCCTGGCTCAGGGTGGTAGTAGTGGTGGGCATCCAGCCCCCCCTGGGTGAGGGTGGTAGTAGTGGTAGGCATCCTGCCCCCCCTGGGTAGGGGTGGTGGTGCGCATTCAGGCCCCTGTGTGCATATGTGGCATTGGTGATGGGCATCCCGCCCCTATGGTGCTGCTGTTGCTGGTGTAAGTATATTGTGCATCCCTCTGTGTGTGTGTGATGTGTCGTGTATGTGTTGTATGTGTTTTGTGGTTGGTGTCTGACTTACCTTCTGCGCCGTACGCGTCCGTGCCTGTTCCGGTAGTAAATGTAGAATATTGGTATGATCGGGACGAAGGGATTCATGGTTGGTTCGTGTCGTTCGTCCTTCTCGTTGCTTCGCGTCGTCCTCGTCGCTTCGCGTCGTCCTCGTCGCTTAGCGTCGTCCTCGTCGCTGGCGTGTTCGTCTCGTAGCCGTGGATCGTGTTGTGGCGCGAATCGGAGCTTATGTGCGCCTCTCCCGGATGCTTTGACGTGCCGTGCGTAGCGACGGGTTCGGCGCGTACGGAAGCGCATCGTACTTGTTCGGCCGGACGGAGCTGCATTTTCCCTTCCGTGCGACTCGATTCAGCGTTTCCGGATTCGCCTCGGTCGGGGAACAGGACCTGGTTTGGGTGAGTACGGCTCGGCCGGATTCTGTGCTGTTGTGCGCATCGTACTTACTCGTTCGGTGTGCTGTACGGATCGGTCGGGAAACAGGCTTTCGCATGGCTTTTTTCCCGACCGAATGGTATTGGGAGCGCCTCTGACCGAGATCGGAATCGGCCCCTAAATCTACAGTGGCAGCACATTTTCTGGAGAAGGGCCATAACATAAGCCAACTCAGGTTTATGGTGCTAGAACAAGTTTCAGAAAGAGAAGGGCGAGACAATAAACATTTTCTCTTACAGCGTGAACTTTTTTGGATTAATAAACTGAATTCAGTGCATCCGAAAGGGTTAAATGAACGTTTGGAATTTAGTTGCTTCTTATAACAGCACTGAATCGTATTGGTGTATATTTCAACTATAAGTGTCATTTTTGTATTATTTTTCTTTATTCAGGTGCAGTATATTCATTTCCTTTTATAATCGCTTTTACGGATGTTTTTGTGGATATGTTGAGCATTGTTTACTTTTCATTTGTTATACACAGCACGCAAGCGTGCACTTTGACACGGGTTCTGTTTTTCGACTTTGGTGCTTTTAAGTATTTCTTCGGTATTCACGTTTTTAGCTCCGCTCACTTCCGGGTTAACACAGTATTTCTTCCGGGGTATTGGAGGCACTGGGAGGCTCTTGTTTAACCGCAGGCAGACGCCGCTAATTTTCGGTAACAGGTATGATGACACACGCTTTCATACACCGTCTTTTTGAATATAGACACCCTGCATGTTGGATACTGTGGCGTTTACGTTTCGTGTTATCACGTATTCTCGTTTGAATGTATTCACGATAGTGCACATGTCTTTTATAGTTTTCATTCACATGTCTTTTATAGTTTTCATTTACTTGTTTAACGAACACTTGTTCACTGAGCACGGGTGTATGTTGGAGCGTATTTACGTTTGTTTCTTTGTTTCGCATTCGCACAGATTCTTTTTCTGATATCAGTTTACACATTTCCTTCGGTTATTATTCACGCACTCTATGAGCATTAGTTCACAGAGCATGGGTGTATTTCTCGTTTCCTTGTGAGGCAACTGATTGGATCTTTGTTTTCTTTCTTAGTTGTTAGTATATTTTTTCTTTTCGCATTTACTGGATTATGTATTTATTGAGCATGGTTGCACTGTTGAGAGTCACTAGTTATAGGTTATAAACTGTCGTTAGACTATGTTATGATATTACTACACAGCTATTTAATTTGCTCATGGCACTTTTATTGAATATAGTGTACATCTTGCATTTCGTGAGCTCTTGGATTTGAGTTTATATTATGACACTGTTATTTTTCTTTAGGAATATACCCCCTGACGAAGGGTCTCAGGCCCGAAATGCATTGGGGAATTTATGTTACCTTATTGATTGACGCATTTTGACGCATTTACCATTGGAAATATGGATATGAGGAGTATCATATGAACATATAATGAATCATGAACCATTAAACACATCACTGAAGTGATCATTGAATGTCAACTGAATTTGTTTCAAATTAATAAACATTGATATGCGACTCCTGTTGCCATTTGAATTCCCAAGGACGCCACAATATGAGTTAACACCAGAGACAGAGGGGGGAATAACACCAGTAATTGAATATATGATTGGTCAAGGCATACTGAAGGAGGTAAGAGGAAGCCCCTGTAATTCACCTATAATGGGGTTGCAGAAACCTAGCGGCAAGTATAGAATAGTACAGGACTTGCGACGGGTTAATGAGATTGTAATTCCATGTTGTCCTGTGGTACCTAATCCAGCTGTAATTTTGTTTCAAATACCCTGTGAAGCCGAATGGTTTACGGTCATAGACCTATGCCAAGCATTCTTTTCAATACCTCTCCATGAGGAGAGCCAATTTTTGTTTGCTTTCCGGCTGGAGAACCGTGTGTTAACATGGTGTCGTATCCCACAAGGGTATACAGAAAGTCAGTCTATTTTCAATCAAATTCTGAAAAACAATCTTGAGAGTCTGATAATGCCACAAAATTCGGTTCTTGTCCAATATATAGACGATCTTCTGGTCGCTTCGGAGACGAAAGATGCTTGCAGAATAGACACTGTGGCTTTGTTGAATCATCTTGCAGAGAATGGACGCAAGGTGTCCCCAGGTAAACTTCAGTACTGTTTGTCTGAAGTTCAGTATTTGGGTCATCAGATTGAAAAGGGAAAAAGAAAGGTGTAACCAGATCGCATGGAGGCGATTTTGCAAATGGGTGCTCCCAAAACGCAGAAAGAAGTCTGAATGTTTTTGGGAATGGTCGGCTATTGTCGACAGTGGAACCCAAACTTTTCTTTGCAGGCAAAGCCCTTGTTAAGGTTAACACGAAAGGACATAAGTGATCCGGTACCATGGGATGACGATTGTTTGAGGGCCTTCCGAGAGTTAAGGGAAAGCTTATGTCGTGCTCCAGCTCTTGGAATGCCGGATTATAATAAAGCGTTTTCGCTTTTCTGTCATGAGAGGGATGGGTGCGCATTGGCAGTATTAGCTCAGACACATGGGGGTGCCCGTAGACCAGTGGCCTATTTTTCAGCCACATTAGATTCAGTGGCTTCTACGTTGCCCGGATGTCTCAGATCCGTTGCTGCAACAGGTGTCAGCATTGAGAGGTGTGAAAGCATTGTGATGGGGCATCCCCTTACAGTATATGTGCTGCACTCAGTGGAACTCCTGATGACGAGAACCAAAACACAGTACCTGACTAACAACAGGCTCACCAAGTATGAGCAAGTGATACTAGCATCTGAAAATGTGACTGTGAAAAGATGTTCTATGTTGAATCCTGCGACATTGATGCCATACCCACCTGTAGAAGGTGAAGATTGTGAGGAGCATGACTGCCTAGATGTGACTGAGCTTTCCACCAAGCCCAGACCCGACATTGTTGATGAACCCTTACCTGAATCTGATCTAGTCCTTTTTGTTGATGGTTCATGCCTAAGAGACAATGAAGGTCGGTTGAGAGCAGCTTTTGCTGTTTTTACTATCTCTGGAGTTGTAGAAGCTGCTTGTTTACAAGGAGTATACTCCGCACAAGTGGCCGAAATCATTGCCCTAATACGCGCATGTCTCGTTTCCGACCAATTCCGAGTGACTATCTTCATGGACAGCCAGTTAGGGTGTGGAGTAGTTCACGATTTTGGGCAGTTATGGTCACAGAGGTGATTCTTAACGTCATCAGGATCTCCCATAAGGAATGGGGAATATGTGAGACAACTGTTAGAAGTATTACAGAAACCAAAGGAAATAGCAGTGGTGAAATGTGCAGCACACGGGAAAGGGGAGGATTTTGTCACCAAGGGGAACCGCTATTATTTATTTATTTATTTATTTATGCGTTTTTATATAGCGCGGACTTTACCCGAGGGTGTCAGAGCGCTTCACAACAGGATCAGCAACATTACATAAGGAGGAGGATACAAATGAGCATAATACAAAGACACGCGTTACATTGCATGAGGAAAAAGTGACAATTGACAGCAAGCTATGCTGACGAAGTGGCTCGTTTTTGTGCAATACATGCTTGTCTCTTTAATGGAGAATATGTGGGAGAGAGCACAGAAAAGACCGAGCTCAGCATGATGTTGGCTTTAGCCGATACTTGGGATGAGATTAAGAGACTCCAAGAGGAGGTTTCTGAAGAAGAAGAAGCATCATGGGTTAGAGCAGGCTGTGAGAAGAGAGGTGATGGCATATGGGTGTCAACAGATGAGAGAACAGTGTTACCTAATTGTTTATTGAGTCCTATGGTGAGGCATATACATGGAGCAGTGCACCTTGGAAGAGATGCCATGGTGAGGGTGTTTTGTCGGACATGGTTCAATCCACGTTTCCGTGTGTACGCGGAAGCAGTGTGTCATAGGTGTGTTACGTGTCAGCAGATGAATGCAGGAAAGAAGACTGTGGTTACCTTGAGTCACATTGGAAGATCAGGAGGTCCTTTCAATAGGATTCAGTTAGACTTTATTGAGATGCCCAGGTGTAATGGATTGAGATACGTTTTGGTGGTGGTGTGTGTGTTTTCACGGTGGGTAGAAGCGTATCCAACAAGACGATGTGACAGTCTCACAGTAGCAAAATTGTTACTTAGAGAGGTTATCCCATGGTTCGGATTTCCGACCTCATTGGAATCGGACAGAGGAACTCACTTCCATAGTGAAATCATGAAATTATTGTGTGCGGCCTTGCAAGTGGATTAGAAACTGCATTGTAGTTACAGGCCGGAGGCATCTGGCCTAGTGGAACAGATCAATGGGACTATCAAGATGAGAGTGGCGAAGGTTTGTTCGTCGACATCTTTAAAATGGCCAGATGCGCTGCCCTTGGTGCTGATGAGTTTGCGTAGCACTCCAGATAGAAGAACAGGATTATCCCCCCATGAGATATTGATGGGGAGGGCGATGCGCTTGCCTGCAGTGCCAGCGACAGCCTTGATAAGCATCACCGATGATTTGGTTCTTGATTATTGCAAAGGGTTGGCTGATGTGGTTAATTCTGTGTCTCACCAGGTCGAGGCTGCGACTGCGTTTACCTCGAGAGAACTCCTGCATGACTTAAGCCCGGGGGACTGGGTGTTGGTCAGAAAGCACGTGAGGAAGAGTTGCCTTGATGCACGTTGGTGTGGGCCCTACCAGGTGATCTTGGTTACCAGCACAGCTGTGAAGTGTGGAGGCTTGCCGAACTGGATCCACACCTCACATACTCGTAGAGTTCCAGAACCCTCGGAGGAAACAGCTTCCCTCGATCAAAGACACTTATCTGAAAACAGAAACTCGAAGGAGGGGACAGATCAAGCTGTGAGGGTTCCTACTGAAGCAGATTGTTCACTGGGTCGAGTCGAAGGGGATTAGATCCCGGCACAGACATCCAGAGCGACGTGAACGTTGGTGTTGAGGCAGAGTCAGATCCAGCCGATCAGACAGTAGCAGGACAGGCCATCAAAGGACGGAAGAGAACTGAAGCTGAAAGTGAAGGGTGGCCAGTGAGAAAAGAGAGACTGAATCTAAGGCTCACATCGGAGAAGAATCTTACGCCCATCTCTGAAACTTCTGAATCTGAGCAAAGTGAGACAGAAACAAATCAAGAAGGCCTGAGAAGATCAAAGAGAGAGCGAGTGCCGTGCCGGAGGTACGCTGCTCCAGAGTAGATATATCTAGCTACAGATGCAGAGACCGGGGAGGTCCGGGAGAGTGGGGTCTGGGAGAGTGAGACGCGAGGAGAACACTCTGATAGTTGAGATTGAACTGTTGGTCCCAGGAGTCGAGGCTCTCGGACTCTTGACACTCACAGTACCTAATCCTACGAGGCTGAGTGGACTGAGACTCCTGATCCTAAATCAACTTACATTTCCAATATTTGGTTGTCAGCCTACAGTTCAAGAATTGGCAGCGTTTCGTATGGAAATTTTGGAACTCGTTGTTGATACTCTGGGCACTGATATGGTTTATGATGAATACTGAACTGGGAAAGAGAAAATAAAATAAAAAGGAAAAATGAACATTGCTTTGAAGAGAAGATAACTTAGACCCGAGTGGAAGAAGAATAAATTTAGGGACTTATCAGTAGAAGAAGAAAGAGGGATAGGGATGGCTATTCAGGAACTCTAAATGTCATTGTCAATGGAACACAGAAGAACACTAGTCATTCCAAAAGAATTCAATAAGAACTTTGTGTGCAAAACCTTTAAGAAGAAAAGGAAAGACTTTGTCGTTTCATTCCTGCATAAAGTTGAAGAACTGATTTACAATGGAGCTTGGAAATTCGAACTGCAAGCAGAAATGCATGATAGGCACACTCATAGTGGGGGTGATCGTAGTTATCACGGTGTTGATTATCACATCTATAGTAGAGTCCAATGTTGTGGAGGAGGGGGGACCGGGAACACCTACACCTTCTACTCCAGACATAAGGGAGGGTGCATCAGAGTCAGATGAGGAGATGATAAGAGAAACTAGTCATCTATTGCATGTAGACCTTACTAAGGGTGACTTTACTCTGAATGCGTACGCAAGATTGTTGTACGAATATGTGGACACGATGGAAGCGAAGGATTGCTATGTGTGTATGCAATTGCCAGCATCGGTAGAGGAGGGTATTAGGTATCATCACTTGCCTCTGACTTATGGCATCACGTGTAGCGTGCTGCTGAGTATGTTTTATAGCAAAGCCCATTTTGAGTACTATTTCTCAAATTATGATGTAGTGCTCCCTGAAGTTCCCGTATTAAAATATTTGAACAAGTATGATTATTATAAAAGGGAAGAAAGGATGTCGAAGTATTTTGTGCCCACAGTAACTCTAGACACAGCATATGCCCATAGACACAATTTGACCTGTATGTTATCAGATATAGAAAAGAAATTTGTGGATCAAATAGAGGATAGGCACAGACAGGCGTTATTTAGGCCTGACCCCAAGCATGAGGTGATCCCATGGACCCAAGAGGAGCTAGATCATAAGGCAAGGGGAAGTTCTGGTCCGATAGCTTTAGATTTGCAGCAAAAAGGGAAATTATGTATCAGACAACCACAGACTTATTATGATAAAATATTTGTAGGAGAGAGTGAATGTGAGCATATTTTCTTGATTGAAGAGTCAATAAAGAAGGCGCTGTTGGATAAATTGACCATAGTGCCTAATGTGTATTTTGTGTGTGGAAGAAATGCATATGTTCGACTGCCGCCAAATTGGTATGGAACATGTTATTTGGCCGTGGTATTTCCTAAAATATTTCATATGAAGGATTTGTGGCCACTAGAAGGGAAACGATTGCATAGAGAGAAACGTGACACGAGTGCAGGAGAAATTATTGGAGATATGTTTGGTGCAATGATACCCAGCTTAGGAGTGGTTCTGAATGATGTAAAGATTAGATGGTTGTCAACATTAGTGGACAAATTGTCAGTGAATACGGCTCAAGCTTTATTGCTTGTTGATGGGGAGATGGTCTCTATAAGGGCCATGGTGGTTCAGAACCGTCTTGCGTTAGATGTTTTATTGGCAAAAGAGGGCGGAGTCTGTAAATTTCTGAGGGTTCAACAGTGCTGTACTTATATACCTGACAATAGCAAGGATTTAAGGAGGTATATAAGTAATATCACTGAGATACATCACGACATACATGATTTGGCAACGGACGGGATTTGGGATAAAATTGGCCAAGGGTTTGGAAGGGTTGGAAGTTGGTTTGGAAGTTTGGGACAAGGAATTGTTGGTTACATTTTGAAGCCTATCATAATAGTCGTGCTTGATATCATTATATTGTGGGGTGCTTTTAGAGCTTTTAAATGGCATAAGGCAAGACAGGCTGAGAGTTCCCTTAGAAGACGAGAAAGGCAGATGGAAAGACTGCAGGACAGTCACTATCAGAATCTCAAGAATCTGGAGAAGTTCAGGCAGGGAAGGCAGGCTACAACTTCTGTTTAGGTCGGTCTTTTCTGCGAGGAGAACATAGCAGGAGAAAGTATTGTGTTGATGACACTTGTCATCAGAGGGGGGAACTGATAGAGCGCTCGACGCTCTGAAATGTGTAAGGGCTGCATTATATTCATGTACGAAATTCACTCATATATATTCAATGTTTGACTGAACTTTGTGCATATCAAAACGAAGTTTATGTATTCTCATGTTAAGGTCTGTAGAATGAAATCGTGACACTTTTAATGGGTTGATTAGTATTTTGCACGTCTTTAGAGAAACATGTAATTGTGCACGTATATAATGATTAATAGGTAAATCAAATGTATCCAATGTTATAAAATTCATATAAAGACCTGTATAACGAGTGCTCATTAAAAGAACGTTCTTAGGTTAGCCAGAATTGTAGGCCTAACTTTCGTTTCTAAAGGTTTCGTTTCTCCTCGCTTACTCTTAAGGTTAGGAGCTAATTAAAATATATGTGTGTAGAAAGTTTTCTTTTCACCCCTACTGCAGGTGCAGGAATTTGACCTCGTTGTTTTAGATTTAAGGAGATACATGGGAGGAACGGAATGCCTTTGAAGAGCTCGGACAGCGAGAAAGGAGGACACCTTCCGTGCCTGGTGAAACTAGGGAACCAAGGTCGACAGACAAGACTGTGAAATTAATTGGACTTTGTGGAAAGTTACTCAAGAAGGTGTTCACGGAATAATGTACCATGTGACCCGTTAGGGGTGTAACTTTGTCTTTTTGTATTAGGCACAGGGACAGATTTGCAGGACTTCTGGTTGGACTGAGGAAGGAGAGCATCTTAGAACGAGCTCTGTGGCTTTACGCTACGTGACCCATTTGACGTGAGTGCACTTCTTAGGAAGTCAACACGTGCTGACACCTTTTGGGAGATCCTCCTGGGAAATTTAGTAAGGGATGCCACTTTAGAGGTAGAGTAGGGACAGATTATTCTGTATTTGGAAATACAAATGAAATGAGAATTGGACACAGTGTCTATACTCAGCTGTGTTCTTATTTTGGAATTCATTGTTCTTTGCCTATTGTGCCGTATGAACTATATTCGTAGATTGGGCTCTGTATTAGTTTTTATGTATCTTTACACCTTGATTCTGAGGTGTGTCTATATTCTATTGTTCTTGGCTTTGTAATAAATTAACCAAAACCTACATCTGGAATCCGAAGTTATTTGGACCAATGGAAGGGGAAGGGTATACATTGTAAATTGTTTCCTTCCCTCCACACTTCTTAGCAGGCAATAAAGACCATCGACCAGACAGCATTAGATGAAATTAGGATACGGAATTCGGCCCTATCACTATGAAGTAGGCCTTACAAAATATCATGCAATGGAGAAGAGACATATCACTCACTTGATGATGGTCAATGAAATGAAAGTTTCATCAGCCTTATTGTTCGGAGTCGAATTGTTAGCACAGGCTAGGTTTGTGTTTCTTAAAATAATAAAAGGAAGAATCTTAAATATGTCAGGACTTTTACTGAAGTGCCAGTTGTTCCAAAGCTAAACTGACCTTCCTCTAAACTCTGAGCCACCATTAATAGTTACATAGGAGTGGCTTTGGGGAGAGACAGAAAAACTGGCCCAGAAGAAGATGAATGTACAGGTCTACAAGTCCAGGAGTCTTCGGTTCATAAATTCATCACAAGTATAGACAGCACCTCTAAAGATAAAGCTGAAATCAGCAATCCATAATACAAGAGGTTCAGTGATATAGACATGGGTTGATCTCACCCCGTCCTCTGTATTACATGTCATGATGAGCCCAACAAAGACCAGGAACCAGCCAGGAGAAGGAGAGTCTAAAATAAAGCACAAAGAGCACACGGGACCAGGAAAACCTGGTAATTATAAGAGAAGTCCCAAGGGTACCAGAGACGGTGAAAAGTGAGAAGAACAGAGATCCAGGTGCAAACAATAATAGGAGCAAGAAGCCAATGCAAACACAAAATGCTGTCAAGCACAGATCGAAAGGGAATGCTTCCTCTTATACTTTCACTGTCCGAGAAGATCCGGAGGTGATCCTGCAAAGTGAAAATATAAAAACTCATGATTTGTTTGTGTGTACTTCGTTATAAATGGCTTGTGAGATGCCAGTCCCTGATCCTCCAAAAAAAGAAACCATGGCCATTACTCCCCATGTTCATTTCACCATGTCCTGTCTCATATACTGTGAATGTGTGCAATATCTCCTCCTTCTCTTATGTCACAGTTAGAATAGTTCTAGTTTAATATGAGAAGAGTCTTGATGAGTGAATGGTGAGCTGGCATCAGACCTGACAAAAGGGACGAGTGGATTTGAAGAAAGGCTTCTGAGTTAAGTCTTTGCAACTGGAAATTAGATTACCTAGTGTATGTTACAAGGCTTTAGGATGAGCTGTATGCTGGGGTTTCACATTTTTAAACTGAATGATAAATCATGCAGAGATTATATTTGAAAGAAACTGGCATTATCCTCTAGAAAATTAGTAAAATCTCATCAGTTTTGAAGTTTGGAATGTCTTAAGGGAGCATGCCTTCCAGAGACTTTTTTCTTATTTTGAGAAGTGGGAATTTCTAATTGAAAAGTAATACCGGGAAATGGGAAGAAAAGGATCTAAAATACTACACCTTTATCCTATGTTTAAATCATGTCCCCTTTGTAAATTTTTCAATTGAGAATTATTCACTTATGCTATTTGAAACAGTTGTTTGCAAAAAAAAAAAAAAATAAGATGATCTGTCTATTTCATTGTGCATTCACTATGATTGATATCAATTGTTCATATTTTGAATTTGTTTTATCTGTATATTAATTGATTATGATTTTTTCATTATAAATTAATTATGATTGTTATAATTTTAAAATATTTTTGAATATTTTATATCTGTATGTTCATTGACGTTTTTATTTCTTTCTCCTTGATAATAGTATGTTGTCTACTTTGTGAAGAATGATCGAAACCAGCAGAGATAATGGACAGATAAGTTGATTTGATTTGATATGCAAGTGTTGTAATGTTCCACAATTGTGTTTGTCCCTTGTCTGGTTGGTGTGAAAACTAAACTTTTCAGGAGTCCCAGGACTGTCAAGGGTACATGAGCTCCAAGTGTTAGAATAAAACCTGTACCCCACTGTTGAACCCACAACTTATCATCAAGTACATCCCTGGTCCTCTGGGTAGCGAAACTGAGAAGTCCACGGCTTACTCAGGGAGGTGATGCAGTGGTAGAGACTTAGGGGCATATTATCAAGAAACTGCGTTAAAATTATCGCTGCTTTAGCGGCAGAAAACTGCCGCTAAAGCGGCGATAATGGGCTTGATAATATGCCCTTGAGAATTCCAATAGAAGCTCATGTTCTGGTGTCAACATGGGCTTCTATTGGAATTCTCAAGGGCATATTATCAAGCCCATTATCGCCGCTTTAGCGGCAGTTTTCTGCCGCTAAAGCAGCGATAATTTTAACGCCGTTCTTGATAATATGCCCCTTTGACCTTAGTGAAAGATAGTTAATAATAAATCAATTCCTAGCCAGTGATTTTACATAAGAGAAAAACAGCTTTCAGATCACAACACAAATACTGCACATACAAAATCGGGGCTGAAATCGCGGCAGAAATATCGAACACAGATGTGGGGTCATCAATAACTAAGGGGCATATCAACAAGGGCCTTATCTCCGCTTTTTTGGCTTTAAAAGCCAAAAAAGCGGAGATAAAACTATCGCCCTATTAACAAGTGGGTGCTAACATGCATTAGCGCATGTTAGCACCCGTTTTCCGACGCCTCGCATCTCTAATGAGATGCAAAGTGGGCGTCACTGGGCAGTACTGCTTGTAAATTATCGCTGATGTGCACATCGCGATATTTACAAGCAGGCCCACTGATTCTAGCAGACGTTAGTTTTTGGCGAAAACCGCGGTTTTCGCCAAAAACTAACGTCTGCTAAAATGCTGACTTACCTATTCTTTACATTGGGGTGGATTATGCCGAAACGACCACAGGGTCGTATCAGCAAGGTTATCGCCGTTTTCCATGGAACATCGCTGGAAAACCAGCGATGTTCCATGGAAAACACCGCTATCGCTGGAATAATTATCGCCATTGCGCTATGCGTTGTTAATACAGCGCTAGCATGGCGATAATTTCCAGTGATAGCCGGCGATAACAAATCTTACGCTAAGCGCGGCCAGCGATAATTATCGCTGCCGCTTGATAATATGCCCCTAAGTGAGGGAGCCAGTCGGTATTATCTTTGGCTGCCACTTAATAAAAAGGTATTGTAGGAATTTACCAAAACATTGAGTTTTAAATATTGTGCTACAAGAATATCATAGCTAAAAATATCGACGTATATGTACCGTAAATGAAGATTGCATATTAGTGTAACTTTAACAACTGCAGCCATGATTATCTTGCTCTGGCTAACTGTGACAAGGCGGATGTGCCAGTCTATGATGTTTAGAGCCTCCCTTTGACAATGTGGATCTCACGGCAGAAAAGTAATATAATATAAAAATACTGCTGCTACTAACACCACTGCTACTACTACTGCTACTAGTACTACACTACAACTACTGCTATTAATAATAAAAATAATAATAATGTAAAATATTATTAATTTGCTGGCTCAGCCAGAAAGTTATGTTCTTGTTACAGTCCTCCTTTTCTCATGATTTGAGACATCTGCGCTTTGCACTACTCCCTTTGTACTACAAGGCTACCTGAGCTTCATTGACAGCCTATTTGTCTTTGCTTCAAGATTTTGTTTATTATTTTTCAGAGGGACCCTCAGTACAACTGAAACTGCGACTCATAGATATATTTTAGTTTTTGTTAATAAACATTCATTGGTGTGTCTTCATCAATACCTTGATGAAATATATATCTTTAAGCTCCGTAGCTGTGGAGTTAAGAAAAGTAAATCTATGGGGCATATCATCAAGCCCCGGAGATAAAATTATCGCCGCTTTAGCGTCCGTTTTCTGACGGAAAGCGGCGATAATTATACTCCTAATCAGCAAGGTCACGCTATCGTGTGAATCCTTGCATTATCGCCCTTTCCCCCAACGCCCATCTTTGCATCTCTAATGAGATGCAAAGTGGGCGTTCTGTGCTAAAATAACTGGAGAAATGTCGCTAACCGACATTTCTCCAATTATCAAGCTGCACGCAAACAAGCAGAGCGACAAGCAAAGTAGCGATAACCTCTGTTATCGCTACTTTCCTTACGCCTGCTTCAAGACTGACTTAGCCATGATATCCTATGTAAGGTGGATATCATGGCTAAGTATGTCTTGCCCTATCAGCAAGCTATCGCCAAACCTTGTGCGATTATCGCTGTATTTCCAGCGATAATCGCACAATTGGCAGCTTGCGCTCTGAATTTTATCGCTTTGGAGATAAGCGTTGCTGATAGCACGCTATCTCCGCGATAAAATTCAGAGTTGGCCGGCGATAATTATCCTCGCGCTAAGAGCGCTGAGCGATAATTATCGCATGGCCTTGATGATATGCCCCTATATACTTATACTTATCTCCAAAATATTTTGGCTGTTGATATTTTTGTTACAATAATCTTCTAGCATGATATACTGTAGTTGATATTCTGATATACAAGTTTTATATAGAAAAAATACATCCAGCCAGTTTTAGGACATATTACCCCTCTCGTGGAATTCAGTGGGTACAAACCTTGATGCCCTCTGGGTTTTTGCCCACCTCTCTCAAAGTCAATGGTGGCTGGGTTCTTGGCAACAGATTAATTTAGAACATGAACTCTTTAGGCACCACTCATTCACATGATGCAATGGCGATCGATTTGCATCAGCTTCTGGGCAGGTCGCAGAGGCCTCAGAGTTTTAAGACCTCACTAACCTGCCTTTCAGTGCATATCATTCCCTGGTTGTTCAGTGTATTGGATTCACATCCTCTCGCCTCGGCTCCTAGCAGGCCTCCTTTTAGAGACAGAGTCTGCTCCATCAAAGGGGGCCTGCAGCAGTCCTCCTCAGGGGTAAGTTGGCTCCTGCCCTCAAGCCAGGACCCAGGCAGCTCTTCTATGCAGGTCGCAGAACTTATAGGTTCATGTTCACAAACCTGGCAAAGAGGAGGTGGCAGTCAGTGGCCACATAATTGGAGCACAGAAGAGTTTAAAGAGCTCCACTATGTGAAACCTGGATTCTGGTAGAGAAATGACTGGTAGTTTCTGCCCCATACTCATAACGTTTGCAGACAGAGTTTGTGTATTCCACAGAGTTAGCTCTGGATCTAGTTTTTAGGCAGATCCTTACTTTTGCATATTCCTCTAAGAGTGGTCCTGTCAGAGGGTCCAATGATGACTTTGGCGGTCCGACCACCAGACTGCCATTGCAGTGGTTGGGAGTACGCCGCCAAGTCAGCAGCAACCTCACTGCCGCATGACGAGTTAACCGCTGGGCTGGCGGTGCTGCAGCAGCGGTGCCATGGAAGCAGCATGCTTCCGTTCATAGAGAGTTTGCAGAACATTACACCACCGTGGCAGCACCTCTTGCACGTCAGTGCACTGTGTACCATGCATCATGTCGTGCATGGCAGTGCACGCACGACAGTGCAAGAAGAGGGGGGACACAACATATGCCCCAATGCACACACCCCCCATGGACTACAATGCCCTGGTGCCCTGTTGGGAGCCCCCTTACCTGCCTTTCCACTGACTTTTTCAGGGCGGGGTCCCCGGCATAAAAAGGTTGGCGGTGAGGCAGGTCGTAATCTGCATGGTGGTGCTGGCATCGGCATCTTTGCCAGAGAACGCAGCTTTTCACACCTCCACCTTGTTGGGATCCAGGATCTTGGGGGTGGCAGTGGTCTTGAGTCAGGCTTGTGGCAGACCAACTGACAACCTCATAATTGGGCGGTCGGACTGTTGAGGAGGCGGCAGTCGACCGCCACCACAGGTACAGCGGTCTTGGGACCACCGTACTAGTAATCAGGCCCATAGTCTTTGGCTTATAATGTCAGCAGAAAGTTGAGGGGCAAAACAAAGGTATAAAAAAGGGAGAGGCTTCTGTACTTAACATCATTAAATCTGTTTGAGGTAACACTTCCAGAGAACAATGGCACATGAATGGTAGGTAGCTATCCCTACACTTCAAAAGGTCCCTCTGTCTTTTGCTGTCCACATCCTAGACTCTGTTCCACTACAAAGGACCTAAGAAACATTTTAGGGAATTACTGCAATTCTCATTGGTAAATGGGCTTATCTACCACTCTAGTACTGGAAATCAAAAAGGATTCCTGGGTTGCGACAGTTACATGCAGCATACTCAGTCTATCCACATTTTACTACACATTCGCACGCCATTAATGTCCCACACAGACAGAATGAAAGCTCTAGTTGCAGAGGGCTGACAGACTCATTTATTCCATGGGACAGTCCAGCAGGCAAGTCTCACTTTCAGGTGACAGGTGAAAAGGACTGTTCTGCCAGTGTAATGTGTTGCTGCCATCAGTGTCAGTCTTCCGCAGCCTGGCGATCTGACTGTATTCGTGCTCAGTAAAGGGGGTGCACCTCTTATTCCCCACCAGATCACACGGCTTAGCTCTGGGCCTCAATCCGTGTCACAAGGAGCCCTCAGCATACATCCATTATTGTTTTTTATGTGTAAAGGCAAAATCAAACAACCAATAGAGACTCTCTACAAGGTGGTCAAGGCAGGGGTGTACGCCCTCCAGAGCCATGCAGAGATACTTTTCTGTCCCAACATTTCGGTTATTCAATACCTTTGGATAGATTTTAGTTTTCTTGTCTGACAGGTTAATATTATTGATGAAGGCCTCAGTGGGTGCCAAAGCGTATTGGACCTGCATCTCCTCCCAGATAAGCAAGTTGCTGTCCCTCCATACATCACCTACCGTGGATATACCTATGAGGTTCCATGGCTTGAAGCTCTGTAGACTGCACACTTGATTAAGTGAATCACTACACCACAGTGGGGTCATATCACTGGGTTTCACCCTCCAATCCAGAAATGATGTGGCCATCGTCCACACCCGGGCTACTGTAAGCGTATGAGCTAGGAGATTCTCAGCTCTAATCGAGCTATAGAGCACCCCCGGGAACCCCCCACTCCTCATTGAAAACCTCTCCAATCCTAAAGTGGGATCGTTCCAGGAGGCGACTGCCCAATCGTTCTCTTCTGCTAGCTGTGTCGCCCAATAGTATTTCTTAATGTCAGGGAGACCAATTCCTCCATCGTACACCTCCGCATCAACTTGGAGAGGGCTTGCGTGGTGGGACTGTGTTCCACAAAAGCATGCGGAGAAGGGATTCTGTTTTGTGAAAGAATTTATCAGGAAATCGGTGAGGGGTGTTCTGCAACCCATAGAGCATCTGGGGCAATGTCATCATTTTAAACATTGCCGCTCATCCTAATAGAGAGAGTGGGAGAGCCCTCCAGTATTGTACATCAGATTCAAAGCGTTTAAGGATGGTAACCAGGTTTAGCCGCTAGAAGAGGAGGGGGCCCATGGTAACGTAGATTCCTGGATATTTAAAACTCCCAGTGGACAGGGGGAGGCGGACACCTCCGGTAGCATAGGCATGGGACCTGTTATACAATGCATAAGGGATTCGTCCAAATTAATGGTGTATCCGGAATGTTGGCCAAAGATCTGCATAATGTGGGTTAGTCGAGTAATTGTGGCGGGGAGTTTGCTACATAGAAGAGGATGTTGTCAGCGGTTAGGGATATACGCTCCTCCCACAATTCCCCCAACTGATGCCCCTCACAAGCAGGTCCTGTCGAACCCACGCAGCCAGCCAAGAAAGCTCGGTGTTCCTCTGTGAGACTATGAAGTTTGATGTCCCTCAGGAAATCCCCAATATCTGAGGGTGAACAGTTTGTTTGGGGAGAATAAAGGTGTGCATATTATTGTGCAAATGCATCTGCTATACCCTCGGGGTCAGAGTTGGTGTCGCCCAAGTTAGTGTCAATGTGTGAGACCCATCCCCTTGTTCGATCTCTCTGCTCCAGCCATGCTAATAGCTTACCCGTTTTGTTGCCCACTTCATAAAGGCGTCGTTGAGATAGAATGTGGGAGACCCTTGCCCTGTCCTCCAGCAGGTCTCTATATTCCTTCTGTTTGAGGCAGAGGGCATGTAAGCTGTCCTCGTTTGACTCCTGATGCCCCATACGTTCCAAGGCCATCATTTCGGTCTCGAGTGTAAGAAGTTGAGCCTGCCTGTCTCTTTTCCGCCCCACTATCAAGGAGTACGCTCGACCCCGGACGACCGCCTTGTAGGCCTCCCATAAAGTCAAATAAGAGTCAACCATTCCCTCATTTAGCTCAAAGTAGGAAGTCGTGGCTTGGGCAAGGTCGTCTATGAGTTTGGCGTTCTTGAGATGCCAGGCATTGATAGGTCGCAGGCCACGTGTCATGTTGGGACACCCCAAACCGCCAACCACACAGCGAGTGATTTGAGACACCCCTGGCCAGGTGCCGGACCTTGGCCACCCGTGCAGAGGGGGCGGACTGGGTAAATACAGTCTAATCTAGAGAGGCTGTAGTGGACCCCAGACAGAAAGGTATACTGACGCTCTACCGGATGTCTCGTAAGCCAGATGTCGTTCAGGCCCAGGGCAGTGACGAAATCAGACAGCGTGGAATCCCAGAAGGTAGTATAGGCCCGGGAGTGTCTATCTATATCAGGTGAAAGAAGGGTGTTGAAGTCACCCCCGAGGAGTAGGACCCCCTGTGGCAGCTGGAGCAACATCTCACTCAGCCTCGGCAGCGTGAGACGATGATGTCGGGGTGGGACGTGTACTGAACACAGGTTGATTGGGACCCCATCCCAGGTACCAGTTTGTGCCACATAGTTACCTTGGGGGTCAACCCATACCTTGTGTGGGATATAGGGAGGCGAATTCTTGATGAGGAAACCCACCCCCGGGATTCAGTTGTATAACCGGAGGGTGCCACCATGGTGTAGCCCCCTCTGGACATTGCTTTACAAGTACTGCCTAGTAGGTGCGATTCTTGCAGCAGCACCATGTCAGGCGCATGCTTACGAAGGAATTCGTGGACTATTCCCTGCTTAATCTTGTTGCCGAGGCCGTTTATGTTCCACAAAAGAATCGTTAAACGAGCTTGGAGACTAGAAGGGAATGACATGGTGTGTGTTGAAAGTCAAGGCATAAGCTCCACATAGTAAAGGGAGACACCAGGTGGCGTCATCGAACAATACACTGTTACACTTCTGTAATGTAACTATAACTACCCCATGTAAACTAGAGAAAACCCCCACCCTGCTACCCTGCCCGTTGGAAACCAAACAGCCCACCCAACCCCAACTGGCAAGGCGCCTGTCGCTCCTGAAAAAAAGAAGCATGTTAGTTAACTTACTACTGGGGGGGGGATAAAGTGACCAGGACAGCTCCGCGCCACCCTAACACCCTAGACGTCTCCATGTGGAGGGACTGCTCCTTTCATGTTTTACAGACGTATTGAAATGTAGGCACTGGTCATTGAACCTCAGTCTTGGCTGCCAGTGTCCTCATAGGCTGGCCGCCCCCCACCACCGGGAAAACAAGACCCCCGGCATGCAGCAGGATGACCCAAAATACATAAATCTTCAGGCTACTGTGACTGCCGCCAGTGGGTTCGCAGGTCTCTCCGGCCCGCCTCAGAGGCCCGGAGCAGACACGACCCCGTCTGGCCACTTCTCAATGTCCTCTGTACTTTCTCCACTGTTCAGAGGCATGTGGTCGCCAGTGGGCCTTCCTCCTCCGTTGCTGCACTTTGGTTGTTGATTCTTTTTTGTTTTACCGCCACCCGCAGTGCCCCAGCCCTCCAGCCATGCCAATGTTGCCTCCAGGGAGTCAAAAAACACGTTTTCCCTTCTGTTATTACTCTATGTTTGACTGGGAAGAGCATCATATATTTGAGGTTGCGTTTCCGCAGTTCTCTCTTGACCCCCATAAAGCTTCTCCGCAACTGTTGGACCCTGAGGGTGAAGTCAGGGTAGAGACTGATCGTTGCTCCTTCAAATTTGAGGTCAGGAGTGTGTCTTGCTGCTTGCAAAATTGCATCTCTCTCTCTCTGTGATTGAAGACGCATGCTATAATGGTACGAGGGGGCATGCTCAGCCTAGGGATAGCTGGCACTCTGTGTGCTCTCTCAACTGAGAAAAATTTTGATAGGCCCCTGGGTTGAAGCACAGTGGTGATAAAACTTTCAATGAAGAGGTCAGTGCAGGGCTCCTCTGCTCTTTCCGGAATCCCCACTAGGCGGATATTATTCCGTCTGGACCTTCCTTCCATGTCCTCCAGACGTGCCTGTATGGTGGCATTATCTTTAAGTAGGGAAGTGACCTGTTTCTGAAGATGTTCAGTGGCCTCACCGATATCTGCGACTGTCTGTCTTGTGTCGCGGAGTCGGTCTTTTTCCTTATTGAGCTCTCCTCTCATTAGCAACATCTCTGCCACTACAGAGTCCAGTTTAGGTTTTAGAGTGCCCTTTATGCTTTGGATGGCCGCCATGATCTCTCTAAGTGATGGCTCCTGAGCCTCCTTGTCCGGCCATTGTTCACTCGGCTTGGCCCCGCTGTCAGCATGTATGGGTGCAGGTAGGGCATATCATTCTATCTTGCTCTGCTATGTTTTCTTTCCCTCCTTGCCTCCTGCCATGGTGGAGATATGTGCCCTTGAGGCCACTTGACTGTCTTCAAGGGCCCGGAACCACTCCGCAATGCCACGTACCGCCGCCTGCTGGGCCGGGGCCCCAGGGAGCGAAGAAGGAGGGTGCTGGATCTCGTATCCCAGCCTACGGGCCCCCTCCCACGGACTGTCAGTGCCACTGCTTAGTGAGTTGGCCCCCAGGCTTCACTTTTAATTATTTAGCCCCACACGGGCATGAGTTGTAGATGGCACGGCAGTGAATCCACCAAGTAAACCCCAGGTAGTAAGTATCTGGGCCCAGCCCAAGTCTGCAATGTGTCCACAAAGCGGCAGGGGTGCAACTATTCCCACCTGCCACCCCCACCCCCGATCGACACCCCGCGTTGATTCATGGCCTCTTCACCTCTCACCTCAGTCGGCCTTGGGCTTGCAGGAGTCCGTCCCACGACGCGCCTCCGAGGATGGCAGCTCGTCTCCACTTCAGGGTACCGGTCGCCTGAACACGCTGCTCCTCAGCAAGGCCAAGAGGGCAGGGAGACTAAAACAGTGGGCGCACCTGCCCCACAGTGGGTCCACTCTCTTCCTCATGGCATCCACCTCATGGCGCACCCCTATGGCCGGCAGCATGCCTCCCTCCTCACCAGATGGGCCGGGAAGGCGGGCGGGCCCCACACTGCGGCTTGTGCCTCACCAGGATAGGGCTCCACCGTTCTCCAGCACCGCCACAGCCCAGGCCGCTCTAGTAAGGCCGCTCAGTTAAGGTAGGCCGTGTACCGGGTCCCTGGACCAGTGTGGCCCAAGCCTGGTTTGTCAAGTCACATGGGTTCAGTCTGTTGCTGGAAGGGGCCTGGAGTGTGGGGACGGGTTCCACCACCAATTACATCGGATGATGGCGGATTATATCGGGTGCAGTTGACATGGGCTGAGGAGCAATTTCAGAGTGCGTCTGCCATGTTCGGCCGTTGGCCATGCCCCCCTGGAAGAAATCAATTGATCTATTTTCAGTTTTTCACATTTTATGGATGATTTGCAGATAATCACCACATAGACATTTACTGTTCCTTCAGTTAAATAACCAACTTCCTCTCCTATCACTTGTTGACTGTATGCTTGCCTTTGACTCTTTACCACACTCATCTGCCTTTTTGACCAGGTTTGCACTATTCAAACCCCATATACATACATACAGTAGAAGTACAGAGTAGGTTAATTCAGAGGTAATAGTAGATTGGGCGTAGATTGGGAGGTGTGAGTTAACCAGATAGGCATTGTTTTGGATTGAGACTTCCATTTCTAGACACTTTTTGGCTGCTGATTAGCAGTTGTTGAGTGCCCATTTGAGGGAGGAATTCTCAGTTGGGGACCAATTGAAGTATAACCTGAATGAGATTTTGAAGATTAGGGTTGCTGTTTTTGGGACATGCCACATGTCTTTGGGAGTTCCTGATGATAGAGATCTCTGAGGGGCTTTGCAGCTGCGGTCCATGCAGGTAACAGCTGTGGGGCCACGTTGGGGGGATTTCAAGGGACGATTCCGAGGGAAAATTAAATAAATAATTAATTTTACCTCTGCATCGTCCATCGAAATACCCCCCAACGTGGCCCCACCGCCCCACCGCTGTTACCTGCATGGACCGCGGCTGGGGCTTTGCTGGGTTCAAGAGCTTAGGTTGTGGTGGGCTACAATCAAATCTTTGATTTCACCATCCCATAGCCTTTGTAGAGATGTGTTAGGCTGGGGTTGTGTATTGCTCCGTGGAAGAATATGTATCTGTGTCACTTCTGAGAAGGAGAGGGAGTGCTAGAATTCTACATAGGTTACTGGAACTTTTAGCGGGTTGCTGATGTGTTTAAAGGCGGTTGCCATAGATTTAATTCCAAGGAAATGAGACTCTATTTTGTTGAGTGTGCAGTCTATGCTCGGTATAGAGTGGGCCTGGTTTAAAGTGATGGTGAAAGCAGGGATGTGTCCAATTGTTTTAGGAGTTACCCTGTTTTGTCATTTTTCTCGGATTGAATATGAGATCTGTGAAAATAAAAGCACTTGTGTATCTGGTTCCAGTCTGGGGAGAGCAATGCGCTGACTCAGATGTTTGGTGTCTTTGTAAGCGTAAGTGAATGATAAGAGCCGCCTACGGCAAAGCTTTCACTAGCACCAGAAGAGGACTTAGCCAGGGACCACCAGCTCTACCACCAACATCCAAAGAGGATGGCTCCTTTAAGGGGAGAAAGAGTCTTTCAGGGGTAGTTATGGAAGGATGCTTGGTGAGGTGGGAGAGTGGAGAGTGGAGTACAGCCAGAGGGGTGGGGGGATCTGAGTTGGTGAGAGAGCATGTGTATTGGTAGCAGGGTCATTCTAGGCGCAAAGGAGGATTTTAAATTTAAGATCAAAATCGGCCATGTCTGATGACTGAATCATGATCTTGTCAATCTTGCAGTAACATTAAATGATTTTTAATGCAAATCTCAGCAGAGTAATTGGCTAACTGTTATGATTTTGAACCGAAGCATGCTTTTAAGCAAATCTCCGCAAAGTGATGTGCTAAATGTTCAGATGTCAAATAGTACCATGCTTTTCATGCAGATCTCTTCACAGAGATTGGGCAATCACCATAACTTGACCATAACTTGACTTATTTCAAGAGATTATTGAATGAGGAATGTTTGGAGACACTTGGCAGAGTCCTCCTTTTTTAGTCTAGGATAGCGTTGATAGAGGTGTGATGTAGGGGTCGCAAGTTATGCATGTTCTTTGAATGACTCTCAGGATGCAAGCCACAGGGAAAGATCAGGGATCGAGCGCTCTTTGTACAACAAAGACGTCATCAGCCCTCTCTGGTGTGCAAGTGAAGGGGATGTTTCCATGGTGATGGATGTGTCAATACCCAGCGCACAAGAAGCTGTTGTCTGAATTCCGTTTATCAGAGTGGCATTTCTCCTGAACTCTGTCTTGGACAGAAAGTCGTTTTCTATGTGATCACAAAGGGACCTAATCACAAAGGTACAAAATTAGACAAGCGATGCTTACAGTAGGCTCATCTAGACCTAAGGATGCTAGAACTAATCTGTGATCTGTAATTAAATAATGACTTCTCCACGACATATTCAGAATACACCTCATGGCTTACCGTGGACTCTGATTAGCTGACCTTACTGAAATTTAAAAAATAGAAAACATTAGAGTGGGCCTGAAACTATTCTCCTACTTTGGCTTAACTGGAGTAAAATTGGCCTAGTTTGTTCGATGATCTCAATATAATTCTATGAACTCAACAGTTGCAGATGTGCTGAAATCATATAGCTATACTGCCAAGAGTTAGGAAATTGCTTATGAGAAGGAGGCACAAATTCATTGTGGTCTCTTTCCAAACTCATTAATTTTATTTTAGTTGTTTGTATAAGGACTAAGGAAAGACATTGTGGGCCCTATTCACACATGTAAATTTACTCATGTAAATTTTCCTCACATGTAAATTAGCTCTTACACTTAAAAGTAACTTTACTACTTTTGGGTATTCCGAGTGTAAAGTTACTTCAGACTGTAGACTTACATGTTTCTTCCCCCTCCTGCCCTTCCCAGGGTAGGGAATGAGGTCAACATAAATGTTATTTACGACTGTAAAGTAACTTTATGACAATACTTTTCTAAACACTTGTCGGAGACCTCTGCAACCACTGAATATTGAAGGGAGATTTCTGCCTGTAAGGAAATAGGAAAATTACATACACCTGAACCAAATGATACCGCCCCACACCTATTCCCTTCCAAAAACATAAATACTCCTTACACCATAGGCTCTGCTTTTTCCCTCTTCGTCTTTCAGACCCTGCAGCCATCACATTCTACCTGAGCAATGCAGACCCCACTTCTGAAGAGAAAGAGAAATTTCACTGAGGAGGAGAGAGCCCTTGTATTTAAATTTATGATAAAACACCACAAACAGCTACATACGCTGCCTCCATTGGTAGATGACAGACTCTGTCAATACATTGGGGGAGGAGACGTGCTCTGGGAGATACTAAAAGGAAGTGCAAAGAGGAGAGGAGGTGAGTGAAGGAGACATTCTCCAGGATTCTCACAGGTTCTGCTGGCACAAGCTATTCCTCGAAGGACACCTGGAACCTTTCTCTGTCTCACCATTCTCAGAAATGCTGCCCTCTCCGCAATGCACCACCACCTGATATATGGGCTGCCTATTTCTGACAACACCAACGTGGTGCCAGGTAAGATACTCAACATTGTTAGGCATACTTGGCATACATACCTGTTAAAGCAGCCTTTAACACAGGGCCAGGTAAGATACTCAACATTGTTAGGAATACTTTTTTTTTTTTTTATTTTGAAAGTTTTATATAGCGCGAACCAGACCCTTGCGGGTATCAGAGCGCTTTACAGGGTAAATGTCTTAGTTACATAGTACAGGTAAATAAAAAAATTAAATGCAAGTCAATGATAGTATAAACATCGTCTTGTAGTTACATAGGTATATGGTGCCTAACAAAACATTCCCTGTATATCAAGCATAATGTAGATACAATATCTAGGAAACCTGGCTGGAGAATAGACATTATAAAGTTACATGTCGAAGATACGTTGGGTCGCCTAGTAACCGTAGTCCATGCTCAAGTGAATTTAGCCATGAGAAGCGATTTCACCTCTTTTTAAAAGATGCAGTAGAGGGATTAAGTCTAGTTTCTGGGGGTAGAGCATTCCAAATTCTGGGCGCCATCCCTGAAAAGGTTCGATTATATGTTTTCTTCTTGTTGAATCTTTGCGGTTTCAGTAGAAGGTTTTTAGCACTTCTTGAAGATCTGGCCCCACATGAGGGCGCCAGTTTCTGTGCCAGATAGCTGGGTGCGTTGTGATGAATGGCTTTATGTGTCATACATGCTATTTTCAAATGAATTCTGGCTTCAAGAGGTAGCCAATTAAGGGATTTTAGGTCCGGGGATATGTGGGAGCTTCTTTTGGAGCCAGTGATAAGTTGGCATACATACCTCTTAAAGTAGCCTTTAATACATGCCTCTAAATATCTTGAGAGCAAAAGACACAGAATTGATGGACGGAATGCAGAACAAATCAAAACATTCACCCCAGTCAAGAGATCTGCGTTAAACCCATCATTCTTTCGCTCACCATGCCACCCCAGTTTAGACCTGGCCATATGCAAATCAGTCTTGACCCTGTTCCTCATGGGAACAGTCCAGTCTGAACTGCAAAGCCAGGTCCTGCCTGGACTGGAAACAAGCATCCTAGGACTGGTTTAGGGGTTTCCCCCCTCATCAGCCAGGATAGCTTGAATCCAGTGGCACAGTGAGCCCGGGTCTCACGTCTGGGAATACCCGGCGCACTTAGGGTGAGAAAGTAAAAGTCACACAGTTGATGGATGGAATGCAGAACAAATCAAAACATTCACCCCCAGTCAAGAGATCTGGGTTAGATCATCATTCATTGTTTCTGGTCCAGGGAGGACCTGGCCTGGCAGTTCCGGCTGAACTGTTCCCATGAGGCACAGGGTCAAGACTGATTTGCATATGGCCAGGTCTAAACTGGGGTGGCATGGTGAGCAAAAGAATGATGGATCTGAAAGAGACACGTTAGTGATAGATTCCTTACCTTAGAATATCCCCAGGCGTCAGGCTGGATCCGGAAAGTTTTGCGTAGCAGTACCCTTGCGCGTCGGTAGGCGGCGTCGTGCGGCTCCGCGTCCGTCGTCGGCGTCGTGATCGCCGGGATGACGTCGCGGGCAGTACTTAGGCGCCGCCCCTGCGCGCTGACGTCAGTTCTTCTTTTTCCGCGCCAGTAAGCGCAGATCCGGGAAGAGCAGTGCCCTGGTCAATTTTGACCATACTTTTTGGTGATTTTTCACTGTGTTTTTCCAGCCTTCAGGTGTCGTAGGGATGCCCGGCTTCAAGCGATGCGGCGCCTGTGCGCGGATGATGTCCGTCACCGACCCGCATTGGGAGTGTCTCTTCTGCCTCGGCCGAGGCCACGACACCGAGTCTTGTCCCGAATGCCAGGCCCTCAACCCGAAGGCTTTGCGAGAGCGGTCTCGAAAGCTCCTCGAGGCCCGGCATTCGGCTCCGCGGAAGCCCCGGTCGCGTGAGAGGTCCAGGGGTCGCTCGCGGAGTGCACACCGGTCGTCGGCGTCGAAGTCTTCTTCGTCCGGTAAGTCTCGACACAAGAAGTCCAAGAAGCATCGTCGCTCTCGGACTTCGCCTCGCCGGTCTCGCGACTCGGCTGAGGCCCCTCCCGGCACCGTCCCCGCGGCCCCGGACTTGCCTGTGGAGTCGCCCCCGTCATACCCGCCCTTCCCGGGTTCGGGGGCGGATCCGGCCAAGGTACAGGAGTTCCTGTCGGCCATGGCCCGCCTCTTCGGGCCTTCAGGCCCCTCCGGTGCGCCTTCGGGCCCCGCGGGCCCTGATGGGGTTGCTCCGGCGTCGCCGGCGGCTCCGGCCCCGGCGTCGCCCGAGCCTCCAGCCTCGATCCCGGCTCCGGCTTCGGCCCCGGCCTCGATCCCGGCTCCACAACCCCCATCGACGCCGGTCGACCTCACGACACCTCCGCCGGCGCCGATGTCTCCGGTGCCGTTCTCGACGCCGCCCTGGGCTCCGGGCGGCGTCGTTCCCCAGTTCCTTCCGGCTCCGGACATGGACCCGGAGCGACGTCGCTCGACGCCGGCTCCGGCGCCGATGGGACCTTGGGTCCCAAATGTCCCTCCTCCTCCTTATTTTGAACCAGAGGAGGACCAGGAGGACTGGGAGGGGTCTGATGACCCTCTGACACGAAACTGTCAGTATGATGAGGACTGGACAGAGAGTCTAGGGGAGGCCAGTGGTCTGGATACTTCTCCTGACACTGGCATGCTGTCTCCTCCCGTGGCTACGGAGGAGGGGGCCAATTTCGGTACGGTGTTGCGTAGGGCTGCTGGGGCCTTACGTCTCCAGCTCCCTACTTTGACGGTCAAGACTAACATCTTGACAGAGGTGCTTCAGCCGGCAGCCTCCTCTGCGGAGACTGTGCTGCCGTTTAACGACGCCCTCACTGACGTTCTTTTGGGCGCCTGGTCCAAGCCCAACACAGGGGCTCCTGTGGATCGGAACGTGTCACGACGCCATCGCCCCGCTCCGGGCGACCCCTGTTTCTTTCTGTCCACCCCACTCCTGAGAGCTTGGTTGTCCAAGCCTCCGCTTCCCAAACCGCCTTCCCTACCGCTCCTCCGGATAGGGAATCCAAACGCCTGGATCAGTTTGGGAAGAAAGGTTTTTCTTCCTCCAGTGCTGGCTTGCGGTCCGTTAACACCGCTTGTCTTTTGGGCCGATATACCCACTCTCTGTGGGATTCGGTGGCGGATGTTTTGCCCCAGTGCCCTGAGGAGGTCCAGGCACTGCTTTCCCGCGCCATTGCGGAAGGAAGGGATGCGGCCAAATACACTATCCGTTGTGGCCTTGACACCGCCGACTCGCTGGGCAGGTCGATTGCAACGACGGTGGCGCTCCGACGCCACGCCTGGCTAAGAACCACTGGTTTTTCAGGGGATGTCCAGAATACTCTCATGGACATGCCCTTTGATGGAGTCGGTCTTTTTGGGTCCAAAGCAGACCATGCGTTGGAGCGCTTTAAGGACTCACGGGCTACTGCCAAGTCCCTGGGCCTTTCTGCTACACGCCCTCCGCTGCCTTCTGCTTTTCGCCCCTATCGTGGCCACGGTAGGGGCGCCCCTTCACGTCAGCAGCCCAGCCACCGGCCCGCGCAGCAGGCGTCTTCGCGTGGCCGAGGACGTGGATTCCGCCGTGGCGGATCGGGCAACCAGCGTGCGGGTCAGGCCACCACCTCCAACCCGTCCGCGGCCTCCAAGCCCTCCTAGTCCCTCCTTTCAGGTGCACGGCACGCCAGTAGGGGCAGGGTCCGCCATCACCTTCCCCACTGGCGCACCATCACCTCGGACAGGTGGGTCTTGGACATTGTCCGAAGGGGCTACTCCCTCCCCTTCGAGACCACCCCCCAGCCATGCCACCTCAATTCCACCGCATGTCAGGGGATCACTTGGTGCTTCTACAGAAGGAAGTCACGGCCCTCTTGACCAAGAGGGCCATCGAGCATGTTCCGACCCCAGAAGTAGGGCGTGGTTGCTACTCCCACTACTTTCTGGTGCCCAAAAAGGACAAGGAGGACATGCGTCCTATCTTGGACCTCCGGAACGTAAATCGCTTCCTCCGGAAGGAGAAGTTCAAGATGCTCACCCTAGCTCAGGTCTTGACTGCCCTCGACCCTGGAGACTGGTTGGTAGCGTTGGACTTGCAGGACGCGTATTTCCACATCCCCGTCCTGCCGGCCCACCGGCGTTACCTTCGGTTCACGGTAGGCCCCGAGCATTTTCAGTTCACCGTGCTCCCCTTTGGCCTTACCAGTGCCCCTCGGGTGTTCACGAAAGTGATGGCGGTGGTCGCAGCTCATCTGCGCCGGGCAGGGGTTTCAGTCTTCCCCTACCTCGACGACTGGCTGCTGAAGGCGGGCTCGTCCCAGGCAGTCGTCTCCCACCTCCAGACTACGGCCGAACTCCTGCACTCGCTGGGGTTCTCCATCAATGTGCCAAAGTCGCATCTAATTCCTTCTCCACAGCTCCTTTTCATCGGAGCAGTTCTGGACACGACGCAGTTTCGGGCCTATCCTCCCGAACGGCGAGTCCGGGATATTCAGGCTATGATTCCGATCTTTCGGCCTTTATCCTGGGTTTCGGTACGGATGACCCTGAGGCTGCTGGGCCTCATGGCCTCCTGCATCCTGCTGGTCAATCATGCCAGATGGCATATGCGGGCTCTGCAGTGGGACCTGAAGTTCCAGTGGGCGCAGCACCAGGGCAACCTGTCCGATCACGTCCAGATCTCGGAGGGGACTGCAAAACAGTTGCAGTGGTGGCTCTCGAACCGGCAATGGGTCATGGGCAGATCCCTCTCCCTTCCCCAGCCAGAGCATACAGTTGTGACGGACGCGTCCCTTCTGGGATGGGGCGGTCACATGGGAGAGGCGGAGATCAGAGGCCTCTGGTCTCCGGCGGAGTCCCGGCTCCATATCAACCTTCTGGAGCTCCGGGCGATCCGGCTTGCACTCAAGGCATTCCTTCCCTCTGTCAAAGGGAAGGTAGTGCAGGTGTTCACAGACAACACCACCGCCATGTGGTACTGCAACAAACAGGGCGGGGTGGGGTCTTGGACCCTTTGTCAGGAGGCTCTGCGCCTCTGGACATGGCTGGAACATCAGGGCATGTTCCTGATGGTTCAACACCTGGCAGGTTCTCTGAACGCCAGGGCGGACGAACTCAGCCGCAGATGCATGATGGATCACGAATGGCGTCTTCACTCGGAAGTGGCGCAAGGACTCTTTCTACAGTGGGGAGAGCCTTGGTTAGATCTATTCGCCACCGAAGAGAACGCGCAATGTCATCAGTTCTGCGCGTTGGAATTTCCAAGGCGGCACTCGCTCGGCGACGCTTTTCGTCGCGAGTGGAGTTGCGGTCTGTTGTACGCCTTTCCGCCTATACCACTTCTACCCAGAGTGTTGAAGAAGATTCGGCACGACCGGGCCCAAGTCATTCTTGTGGCTCCGGACTGGGCTCGAAGAGTTGGTATCCCGAGCTACTCAATATGAGCATAGATCCCCCGATCCGTCTGCCTCTTCGGGAGGATCTTCTGTCGCAGCAGCAGGGGACGGTCCTCCACCCGAACCTGTCCAGTCTACACCTGCTTGCGTGGAGATTGAGCGGCGGCAGTTGATTCCTTTCGACTTGCCTCCCGAAGTTTGTGATGTGATTCTGGCAGCCAGGCGTCCCTCCACTAAGGTGGTATACGCCTGCAGGTGGAACAAATTTGTGGCATGGTGCACAGCAAAGGCTGTGGATCCCCTTTCTGCCCCTCTTTCTGAGGTCCTTCTGTTCCTTCTCTCTCTGGCCCAACAGGGTTCTGCCCTGGGTACCATCAAGGGTTATCTTTGTGCTATCTCGGCCTTCCTCAGGCTCCCTGATCAGCCCTCCCTTTTCAAGTCCCCTGTTGTTAACAGGTTCTTAAAAGGCATTACTCACCTCTTCCCTCCTGTTCCGTTTGTAATGCCTCAGTGGGACTTGAACTTGGTTCTTACCTTTTTAATGTGCGCTCCCTTTGAGCCTCTGCATAACTGTCCTCTTCGTCTTCTGACTCTAAAGGCAGCCTTTCTGGTGGCCATCACCTCCGCTCGGCGGGTGAGTGAGCTCCAGGCTCTTTCTTACAAACCTCCCTTTCTGTCTGTTCATCCAGACAAGGTTGTTCTTCGGACGCGTCCGTCCTTCTTGCCAAAGGTGGTTACTGCTTTCCACATTGGGCAGACCATCACTTTGCCCACCTTCTTTCCGCCTCCGCATCCTTCCAGAGAGGAAGAGAGGCTCCACCGTCTGGACCCAAAACGTGCGCTCTCCTTCTATATCGACCGCACGAAACACTTCCGGGTGGATGACCAGCTCTTTGTTGGCTACGTGGGCGCCAAAAAGGTCGGGCGGTGCACAAGAGGACCATCTCCCGCTGGGTTACCTTGTGCATCAAGACCTGCTATTCTTTGGCTAAGAAGGAGCCTCCTGTTGGGCTGCGTGCCCATTCCACCAGGGCAACGGCTGCTACCACGGCCTTGGGCCGCGGTGTTCCGCTGCCGGTTATCTGTCAGGCAGCTACGTGGGCCTCGCTGCACACGTTTACTAAGCATTACTGCCTTGACAGTCAGGTCCGGAGGGACGGCTTCTTTGGCCGTTCTGTCCTCCAGGACTTCCTTGTCTGATCTTTGTTCGCAGACCCACCACCGGGGTTGGTATTGCTGGGGTATCTATTCTAAGGTAAGGAATCTATCACTAACGTGTCTCTTTCAGATGCACAAGTTACTAACTTGTGTAACGATATATCTGTAAGAGACAGTAGTTAGTGATAGATTCCTACCGCCCACCCATCCTCCCCGTTCTGCGAACTGATTTCTAGGGTTAAGGACATCCCTTTCAGGGCCCTAGTATTTTTCAGACACCTGTGTCAGCTTCTTGCATGGCTCTGCGTTCCTGGCGCGGAAAGTCGTGTACAGAACTGACGTCAGCGCGCAGGGGCGGCGCCTAAGTACTGCCCGCGACGTCATCCCGGCGATCACGACGCCGACGACGGACGCGGAGCCGCACGACGCCGCCTACCGACGCGCAAGGGTACTGCTACGCAAAACTTTCCGGATCCAGCCTGACGCCTGGGGATATTCTAAGGTAAGGAATCTATCACTAACTACTGTCTCTTACAGATATATCGTTACACAAGTTAGTAACTTGTGCATTTAACCCAGATCTCTTGACTGGGGGTGAATGTTTTGATTTGTTCTGCATTCCGTCCATCAATTGTGTGTCTTTTGCTTCCTCGCCCTAAGTGCGCCGGGTATGCCCAGACGTGGGTCCCGGGCTCACTGTGCTGCTGGATTCAAGCTATCCTGGCTGAAGAGGGGTGAATCCCCGAAACCGGTCCTAGGATGCTTGTTTCCGGTCCAGGCAGGACCTGGCTTAGCAGTTCGGGCTGGACTGTTCCCATGAGGCACAGGGACGAGACTGATTTGCATATGGCCAGGTCTAAACTGGGGTGGCATGGTGAGCAAAAGATTGATGGATTTAACCCAGATCTCTTGACTGGGGGTGAATGTTTGATTTGTTCTGCATTCTGTCCATCAACTACGTGCCTTTTGCTTTCTCGCCCTAAGTGCGTCGGGTATGCCCAGACGTGGGTCCCGGGCTCACTCTGCCACTGGATTCAAGCTGTCCTGGCTGATGAGGGGTGAAACCCCGAAACTGGTCCTAGGATGCTTGTTGCCGGTCCAGGGAGGACCTGGCTTGGCAGTTCGGGCTGGACTGTTCCCATGAGGCACAGGGTCAAGGCTGATTTGCATATGGCCAGGTCTAAACTGGGGTGGCATGGTGAGCAAAAGAATGATGGATTTAACGCAGATCTCTTGACTGGGGGTGAATGTTTTGATTTGTTCTGCATTCTGTCCATCAACTGTGTCTTTTGCTTTCTAACCCTAAGTGCGCCGGGTATGGCCAGACGTGTGTCCCAGGCTCACTGTTTCACTGGATTCAAGCTATTCTGGCTGATGAGGGGTGAAACCCCAAAACCGGTCCTAGGATGCTTGTTTCCGGTTCAGGGAGGACCTGGCTTGGCAGTTCGGGCTGAACTGTTCCCATGAGGCACAGGGTCAAGGCTGATTTGCATATGGCAAGGTCTAAACTGGGGTGGCATGGTGAGCAAAAGAATGATGGATTTAACCCAGATTTCTTGACTGAGGGTGAATGTTTTTATTTGTTCTGCATTCCGTCCATCAACTGTGTGTCTTTTGCTATAAATATCTTGGGTCCCAAATTCACATAGGTAAACTTAGACCTGAAGTCTAACTTTAGACCTGAAGTCTAAGGGCCTGATTACGAGTTTGGCAGTGCGGGAGTGGGACCGCCACGCCACCGCACCGCCAAACCCGTGTTCGCTACGCCCACCAGATTATGACTCTTACAGTCACTGGTGGGCAGTTCTTCGGTGTTCCCACGGTGGTGCCTATGAAATAGGCACTGCAATGGGAACGCCAAAGTCAGTACCTGCACGGCCTGGTCTTGTGTAGTCCATTGTGTGCAGATACTAGGGTGCATGCCCACAGGGGCACCCCATGGTCCTGAGGCAACAGAGGGCCCTGTAGGGCCCCCTTTGTTTTCCTCTCTGCCACAGTTTTCATGGAGTAGGAACTGCCATGAAAACCGTAGCAGAGAGGAAACGCGAAATATGCATAATAAGTGGTCCCGCCAAGCATATTGCTGCCTCAAGACTGCAGCGCCACCGTAGTTGCAGTGGTGAAATGGTGGTCCGACCGCCCGAGTTGTAATAGGGCGGTCGGAAGACCGCCACCGCCACGCCACCCTGAGTCTGGTGGTCCGTGGACCTCCAGACTCATAATCAGGCCCTAAGTTTAGACGTGAAGTCTAACTTCAGACCTGAAGTCTAAGGGCCTGATTCACATAGGTAAACTTACACGTTTGTGCAAGTTTATGTTTATTTTACAATTCACAAAACTGCGTTTCAATAGTGAGTTTAGGAGTGCGGAAACTCTGCAGTCAAGGCGGAGAACTCCTCACATAAAAAAAATAAGCCTGTCCTATCTTTTTATGTGCGAGTTCTCGACCCTGACTGCGGAGGCTCTGTGCTCGTAAACTTACTATTAAAATGCAGTTTTGTGAATTCCGAAACAAACATAAACTTACACAAACGTGTAAGTCTACCTTTGTGAATCAGGCCCTCAGTTTATGCAACTGAATTTTTACCGCAAAATGGTCAGTCATTTTTCTGGAACTTTTGGCAATCCTAAAGTGTTTCAAGAAGTCTGATATTTTGGTCTGAAAACTCAGAGCGAATGGCTATGATTTTGTATTTTTCTTCTATAAAAGCATAGGGAGTTTAAAAAGAGATGTATCCATATTGATGCTTGAATAGCTGCTCACGTGCATGTGTTTGCACTAGAATGCACTATGGATGTGTTTTCTAACTATTCACCTCCAAAATGTATTGTATGGGGCTTACATGCAGATCTACATAAGTTCTACCTTGGATTCATTGCACATATGAAATCTTTTCGTTTTTGAAAAATCTGACCTGGAAAGTTTGTCCAGATGTCTCTGTCTAAAAAAGAAAGGCAACAATGCATTAGCCTCTCTGTGTCTTGTCCTGATGACGTCCAGTCCTTGACGTCATTGACGGTGACGTACCAAAAGACAGATTTTCTGACTGCGAATATTGATTAAAGGAAGCATAATTGCACAGATGATTGTCTCGATATAAAAACAATTGGGCTTTTGAATTGTATTGTTTTATTTAATCTGATTACTGCATGCGTACTGATGTATCTACACCGTTAAGCATGTTTGTCAGGAATGCGCTGAATGACTCCATTGGGATCTTCACCCCACTTATAAGTGTACTCGGCTTCTATATGAAATTAATCCAAAGTTGTGCTGTCTATTTTTTCAGCCTCTAAAAATGTATGCAGTCTTGGAAACTGGCAAGCCTTCCTACTGCACTGCCCTACGTCAAAAGAAAAGGGCAGAAATGTGCAGTATCTATGAGATACAGTGCATTCCTGTCCTCTTTCACTGCACTGTCGCACAAATGGCTACCTAGCGCCAACGCAGACACCCTTGCACCAACGGTGCCTGCTTTGAAATCAGGTTGTTTTTGTGCAGGAAGGGACTCCTTCCTTCACAAAAACAACCGTTACCCCACCCCTGGGGAGGCGTAGGCTTTTGATGCATTCCCAGGTTTACAGCCTGTTGTAGATCTGGGAATGTGCCAAATGCGTGGAATACCCCCACTGTAACCCCCATGGCACGCCTCCCTATCGCAGTGTGAGGCACCGCAGCAACATGCGCTGTGTTGCCTCACACCATATCTATTAGGCCATGAAAAGTCACACAAGGTGGCTTTCTGTGGCCTCGTAGATATGGCTCTGCAGTGTGCGCCACCGGAGCGTCATTAAAAGTGACGTTCCGGCAGCGCGCGGGTCTTGCAAATAAGCCCATGGGTTGTGGCATTATGCAGTAGCAATAATTTCACATCAGTGCTGGAAATGCCCGGGATCCTCCCAGATCCTGGGTCCAGGATCTAGCAGCTGTTATTTAGCCAGATCTGAGATTCAGCCATCCCCATTGAAATGTGTGGACTTTGTGGTGCTGACACCAGGACACATTCAGCAGCACAGCACTTTTGTGTCCTTTGCAGTCAGCGTATCAACCTGGAAGGGGTGAGTGAGAGAGGCTCCTAATTCCAGTTCCAGCTGAGCCCAACATAAATCCTTCATCTAAAGGGTCATCAGCACTCCTTTTGTTCCAATTTATGTCCTGGCTGAGGCTAGCTGGAGCTTTAACACCTTCATGCCAGAAACGAAAGACAATCAGCTTGTCCCTTCACAGGTACTCAAGAGATAAGCTATGGTTTGGGTCAGGTTTTGAGTTTTCTAAGCTTTGTATGGAAGAGTTGTGTAAGCACTGTAAGAAAATCAGATAAATTATGCTTTGGGGTCAGGTTTTGAGTTTTCTAAGCTTTGTATGAAAGTTGTGCGAGTACTGTAAGAATAAAAGATAACCATTTATATAGCACTTACTAATATATTTTATAACTACCCAAAGGGACCCTTTTTAGCAACCTTGGAATAACAGAACATTAATAAAAAATAAGTAAGGCTGCAAACGTATGGTCTGCTGTTTGCATTTAGCTCCTTGATGCAAGTTCAAAACTTTGTGAGCTATATTAAAAATATTGTAACTTGTGACAGATAAGCATTTTTGCACCAGAGGCAGTAGCCCACTGAGCTTTCTGATTAAATATAAATCTGTGAGCTGCCTACCTTTTGCAACAGGCACATTAACCCTCTATTCGATGTTATGATGATTTAAAGCTGTGACTAGACCTCATAAAGATCTCTCCACCAACTGCATCGAACACCAGAGTTATCTTACCCTTCTTATGCCATATAACTTGCTGAGTGCATAAAGATTTCTGCAGCCCTGAGTCTAACCCCATGTGCTATTCTGAAATGCAGCCTGTTTGCGACAATTAAGTATGCCAGAGCAGATTTACCGTCATATTTGTTCTTGTAGACAAGTTCTTTGTGATAGAGGGGCAGATTTACAACTTCTGGCGCATCCCTGCAAATCAGCAGGGATGCGCCAGAATAGTTGCGACACGCAATTCTCTCCTTGCGCCACCACGGAAGCGCCGCATTTACAATGCGGCGCACCGTGGCGCAAGGAAAGGCCGATGCGTGTCGCATCCTGTGGCGCAAGGGCGGCGCATTGCTGGAGTCGTGTCGCAAGCGCGACGCAACTCCAGCAATGCTCGTGGGCCGCCCATACCTAACGTGGTGCGCCACTCCTTACGCCTGCTTGAAGCAGGCGTAAGGATTCGTCGCAGCGGCGTCGGAAAAGTGACTCAGTGAAATCTTGTAGATTTCACTGCGTCACTTTTACGAGGCATTCCTTCGACGGAACGCCCACCCTGTGGAGGAACGCCCACATGAAACCTGACGCAGGTTTCATGTGGCGCAGGGCTTTACAACGTGACGCATCTCCCTAGATGCGTCACGTTGTAAATAATGCGCAACGTGGCGCATGGTTTACGTCGCCGCTGCGTCACAAAAGTGACGCAACGGCGGCGCAAAAGTGGCGCAACGGGCTTGTAAATCTGCCCCAGAGTTTTTAAAGAATAAATATACAAGTTAAATTCCAACCGTTGTTTTCGGGCTCCTGCAGTAGATTGTTTTCCAATACAAGCCCATTTCCACATAGAGCTAATTCAGGTCCTAATATCATCTAGTGTGTGATAAATCAACTGAGTATGTTAAGTAGGCGATTTATATCACGAAGACCCTTAAAGGAGCCATTCAGTGTCACAGGAGCCCTGTTCAGCCACTACACTGCAGGGCTACCAGGAGGGCTCCTGTGGCCTCCACAGAGAAGACTCGCTTGGTACGCTTGCAGTAATATGTTCATGATATTTTATGAGTGAGTGAGAGAGTGAGTCACTGAGCAAGAGATACCATTTATGCAGTGCACACAACTCACCTAGCCATCTCTAGGCGCCTATAGGCGAAATAAAAAGGTGCTGCACTGGACTATAAACTGTCCCCAACTCAAACATTCTACAAGTTAGCACAAGGCCATGAGGACTGCACTACCACTAGGAAATCCAGTCCATCATGGCTGTTCATTCATCGCTTCATCCATCAAACAAATCTGTTCAATGCGCGTTAATCATGGGTGTGGAGGGGAGGGTGCCGGCGTCAGGCAGACCAGAATGATTCCAGTCTATCCCACCTAGTGCCGTGGGCAGGTGTGTTGTCATTGTGATGCCAGCACACAAGGCTGCAGGGATGAACTGTTTATTGGATAGGGTGCCTTTACTGAAACAGGCTGTCGTATTCCGTTGGCGTTCCTTACAATGGGTGTCAATGTACGTCAGCTAAACCTCCAGATACCCAACCTGTCCATTTTTTGTTGTTGCTATGCCCCTGTTCCCAACTTAATTCGATGAAAAACAGAATTTGAAAGTCATCTTGATTTACAGATGGCAATGATTCTTTTGATTAATCCACTCCTTGGGCTGCGCCATGCATCTTATTAACTTCCAAAACAAGGCATTATGCTAAACACGGGTGTTAAGGGATTGCAATCTCTTTGTTTTACACACAAGGAAAGATTACAGTTCATTTCCATTTTAAACAGGCGCACCAGCGGGCTTAGCAGGAGGGGCTCGCGTGTTGGACACGCTCCCAGGGCTCAGGATTAGTGCGCCAGAACAGCAGCCAATCCGTGCTCATGGCCGAGTGACACGCGCAGGTGCAGGATGTTCTCTGCGGATGGCTTCCTTGTCAGCCATACTGAGTTTGTAAACAGAGAGTGCTGCCAACGGGAGCCTTACTGAGACGGCGTCTACTGGGAAGGAACATCCAGATTCAATGTCTTCTTCAGGAAAAGCCGTGCGTGCACTGGAGCTGGGGCAGAGGCTAAACGCCACACGTGAAGATGACGTTGGCCAGCTTCCAGCAGCTATTTGCGGAAAAAATATATAATTCTAGCTTTCACAATAATGAATTTTCAATTCTGTTAAGGACATGGAGACGAAGATTATACATATTTTTTTATTCAAAACTCCATAGCAGCAAACAACAAACATAAACTAAAGCTCACAATATATCAGGGTAGAAAAGTACAGAAACAGTCACTCATAACAATCTCCCGTGAATCCGAATAGAGGTGACACCTTCTTGACTGCCTCTTTCTTTTGCAGCAACTGCAGTGCATTAGTTTGAATTCCACTCTTTGGAATAAACTGACTTCAACCAAGAAGACGTCTTTTAGTACAGCTGTGGTCTTGTTTTATGATCCTGAAATGAAAAGCACCGGTATGACAAGGTATACAAACATGTTTAAATTATTACTTCTCACAAGTAGAATAATTTTTGGAGTTCATGCCAGTACGGCGATCTCCAAGAAGGGATTAATCCACTAACATCCAGGAAAGGTGTTTTGCAGAGGGAGCGGCAGGCCATGGTGGCAAGTGTACCCCCACATAAAAAATTACAAACAATTGTTCCTCCCTTCAAGACCCCCCAGGCCATGGTGGCAAGTGTACATCCCGTGCAATCTTTCTGCTTCCCCTGGGGAGCAAATTAGGGGGATATGCCCTTAATCTGCCCCCAGGGTTGGAGCAGAAAGCCCACTTGACCCCTGAGTTGTTATTTCAACAAAACAATAAGGAGTGGAGCGGCCCAACCAGGCATCAGGTCATGTTCCTCCCCATAACAGCAATCAAAAAACGGTGGAGGTAGAGGTTAAGGTTAGGTTCACCCTCCTTACTGAATGCAGTTCCACAACATCCGGAATACCGGAATTAGAAACCTAATCATAGGAAGAACAGGGATTCCACTGAACATGTGTGAAAAACCCTCTTTCCAGAAAGAAAAATTATTTTCTAGAGTCCCCTCACCCACCAGGGTTCCCACTAGGTGGCATGCTTCATCATTGGGGTCCTCTCAATCCGCTGCGGATTGAGGCGTGCTGCGACTTGCAAACTACGTAGGAGCACTTAGTTTTTGGAAAATATGTGTGGTGCAGTGATGTGGAGTGGGAAAAATAAATTACAAAATACCTAGCTAGTGAGCTAATATGTTATTCCTGCTCCTAGTCGGTATGTTTTAAAATCAGGGGTTAATACTAGGAAAAGACCTAACTGTAATGAGTATGGAGTCCCTAGTACTGGGTCAACATGTTTCGAGCTTTCCCCTAAAGCTCTTCTTCAGGACCACACGAGGGCCAACCCCGTGCGTACCACTCCTAAAGAATCCTGTGAGTAGGAAACAATGGGGTGCACACCTAATGTGTGTTCACCTGATACTTAATACATACGGTTGTACACTGACACGCTGTATCTGTAGGAAATAAAGCAAAAGAAAAATGAAAAAGGCCTGCCTACCAGCCAAGCTGGCAGGCCCTATATAAATGTGGCGTCGTATCTCGATCAATGTACTCCTCTATAGTGGGTGTATTTAACAGCTATTTTGTGCGATCATCTGTGGTGGAAGAAATCAATCACACACGATGTCTTTGTGAAGAAAAGTGGTTATGTACAAATTGCAGTTTAAAAGCACTCGTGAAAAAAAACGACACTCGTGAAAAAAAGACACCACGTGACATACAACATATAACACAAAAATATAGTATTACATATCAATGACACATACTTTTGTTTAGGCAGAAATATGCCTCATGATCTGCAGGGGTAGAGGGGCTTGTAGTCACACCCTAAAATGGTAATGGGGACATAGAGATGGTCATTAGAGTTTCCTAAAGGTAAATGAGATAGGCACCGGGGAGAAAATTCCAGGTGCCTTAGCTTATCCTGGAAGGAAAATAGAAACCTTATTAATTCTTTGGATAAGTGAGAAATAAGGTCAAAATGAGTCTGGCTGGACTTACTTCGTCAAAGCACTCCTCTCGGAAAATGACCTGATGGCACCCCTGGAGACCGCATCTTACCGCGTCTGTCTCCCGGTGGCCATTAAATAGACCTGGAACAGCTTAGTCATGCTTACTTCAAAAAACTAGACCGTGTCTCTCACAAAATGGCCGCTGTGACTGGCAATGGAGCGTGGCCATATTGGGCGAATGAAATAGACCCGGATCAGCCTAGTCATGCTTAATTCAAACACTAGACCATGTCTTTCACAAAATGGCCGCTGTGACTGGCAATGGAGCGGGGCCATCTTAGGCAAATGACCAAATTGTCGGGTATTGTGGACAAAAAAGGTAATAAAACTAACAAGGGGGATAAATTTATAAAAGGGGATACATTTAGACACTCAAGTTCGATGTAAAGTAGTGATTATGTTGCGAGCGCAACGATACATCTGATTGAAGCGCAAGACCCTTAGACATAACAGTTCATCTGTTTTCAGAATAGCTTGTATGTACATCATGAAATGACTAAACCTCACGTCGTGTTAGGGGAAGTCATAAAAAATGCCAGATTCCTGGATGATGAGGTACATCAGACTGATGCGCAAGACCCTCAGGCTTAACAGATGGACTGCGCTCTTCTCAGAATAGCTTGTATGTACATCATGTAATGACTAAACCTCCTGTCTTGTTAGGTGGAAGTCATAAATAATGCCTGATTACTGGCTAATGTAAGATATCATGTATGGAATAGTAGACTCGTAGTTGTCAGTTGGAGACTGAATGCCACTGCTAGGCAGTCTGCTGTTCACAAAAGAGCCGCTGCTAGTGGAATGGTGATGGGGCCTTCCTGGGTAATTGGGCATTCTAGATGAAGTGGTACCCATGTGTTATTAGCGTTATGATTTACGTTAGTGTGAGTATCACGTGCGGTATGACCTTTTCTTCTGTTACATTGTGAGTAGAGTGGTATACTCAAACAATCTACTAAGTCTGGCAGAAGATGTATTCCTGATTCATTTAGCGAACTGCCCCCACAGGATATCATCATTCAATCTTTCAGTGTCTGTGTGCAATTTATACACCCACCGCTGCTCTTTCTCTAGCAATCTTTTTTCTAGATTGTCAATGTGTTTGAGATGTTCTAACACTACCCAGTGTAGATCGTTAGGGGTGTGTTTCACTTCATTGAAATGTGACACAATTTTTGTGGTGACCCGGTGGCACCTGATGTTGCTGCGGTGTTCTCCTATCCTGGTGCTGACCTTTCTGGTGGTCATACCCACCTAATGTAGGTTACATGTGCATGTGATCAAGTACACAACCCCTGTGGTATTGCAGTTAGTGAATTTGCGTAACTCCCAACTCATCTTGTTGTTAAAAGTTACTTTCTTTGTAGTGGAGGTCAAGTGACACACACTGCAGTTCCCGCAAGGGTGGTGGCCCATCGGTAGGGTACTCAGTACTTGTTGGTTCTTATCGTTTCTGGTTTGGGGCGGGTGTGTACCAAGATGTCTCTTAGGTTTTTTCCTTTTCTGTGTGAGAACATGGGTGTGGGGATGTTCAGATTCCCACTGTTAAGGGTGCGCCAGTGTTTTTTGACTATTTTTGTAACACGGTCGGACGCTATATTGAAGGTTGTGATGCATATAGGTCTTTTTTCTTTCTCAGTGATTTGTTTTTGATATGTCTCAAGGAGCGCTTCTCTGTTGTTGTTTTCAGCTCTCTTTTTGGCTTTGGATATCAGGTTTTTTGGGTATTTCCTTGTGAGAAGTTTCTCAGATAGCCCTTTGGCTTGTGCTTTGAAGTCCTTAGTCTCAGAGCAGTTTCTCCTAAGTCTGAGAAACTGTCCGAAAGGGAGGTTCTCCTTCAGATGTCTCGGATGGAAGCTGTCGTATAGGAGTAGGCAGTTGTTTGCAGTGGGTTTTACGTTTGTGGTTGTCTTTAGTAAGCCATCAACAGCATAGATGTTAAGGTCCAGAAATACCAGTTGGGATCTACTCATGGTATGTGTGAACTTTAGGAAAGGGTCCTGTTGGTTCAGCCACTCGATGAACTCATAAGCGTTGGACTCGTCACCCTCCCAAATCAGTAGAACATTGTTGATTTATCTCTTCCAAAGTTGAATATGTTGGCGGTGTGGGTTCGTACCTGACAGGATTTTGTGCTTTTCTAGGTGGTGCACGTATAATCCCGCCACACTCGGGGCAAAAGTACTGCCCATACTGGTCCTGTGCTGTTGTCGGAACAGGATATCTTCAAGGGTAGGCTGGTATAAAGGCTCTCCACATCCAACCCAATGAGGATGCTGGTTGTTCAGTCAGATTGTAGGTCTTGAAGGAGACAGAGTACTGCCTTAGTGTCTTGTAGGTACGTGCTTGTTCCTTGTATCAAGGGGCGTAAAAGGGCGTCCGCGAATTTTGAGAGTGGTTCCAGTATGGACCCTATGCCGGAAACGATGGGTCGTCCAGGCGGGTCTTCTAATGACTTGTGTATCTTGGGTATGGTATAAAAATAGGGGGTAACCCCACCCAGTTACCCCCTATGTTTATACCATACCCAAGATACACAAGGTCTCCTTCAAGACCGACAATTTGACTCAACCAGCATCCTCATTGGGTTGGATGTGGAGAGCCTTTATACCAGCCTACCCCACAAGGAGACCCTGGACATCATTGAAGAAGTCCTCTATGAAGAAGAATGGACATATCATACACCAAGACATCTGGTATTAGAGTGCTGCAAGTGGGCCCTGACGGAAAACTTCTTCCGTTTTGAAGATATCCTGGTCCAACAACAGTACGGGACCAGTACCTGCAGTACTTTTGCCCCGAGTGTGGCGGGATAATTCGTGCACCACCTCGAAAAGCACAAAATCCTGTCAGGTACGAACCCACACCGCCAACATATTCAACTTTGGAAGAGATACATCGACGATGTTCTACTGATTTGGGAGGGTGACGAGTCCAACGCCAATGAGTTCATTGAGTGGCTGCACCAACAGGACCCTTTCCTAAAGTTCACACATACCATGAGTAGATCCCAACTTGTATTTCTGGACCTTAACATCTATGCTGTTGATGGCTTACTAAAGACAACCACACACGTAAAACCCACTGCAAAAAACTGTCTACTCCTATACGACAGCTTCCATCCGAGACATCTGAAGGAGAACCTCCCTTTCGGACAGTTTCTCAGACTTAGGAGAAACTGCTCTGAGACTAAGGACTTCAAAGCACAAGCCAAAGGGCTATCTGAGAAACTTCTCACAAGGAAATACCCAAAAAACCTGATATCCAAAGCCAAAAAGAGAGCTGAAAACAACAACAGAGAAGCGCTCCTGGAGACATATCAAAAACAAATCACTGAGAAAGAAAAAAGACCTATATGCATCACAACCTTCAATATAGCATCCGACCGTGTTACAAAAATAGTCAAAAAACACTGGTGCACCCTTAACAGTGGGAATCTGAACATCCCTACACCCATGTTCTCACACAGAAAAGGAAAAAACCTAAGAGACATCTTGGTACACACCCACCCCAACCCCAAACCAGAAACGATAAGACCCAACAAATACTGAGTACCCTACCGATGGGCCACCACCCTTGCGGGAACTGCAGTGTGTGTCACTTGACCTCCACTACAAAGAAAGTAACTTTTAACAACAACATGAGTTGGGAGTTCACTAACTGCAATACCACAGGGGTTGTGTACTTGATCACATGCACATGTAACCTACATTATGTGGGTATGACCACCAGAAAGGTCAGCACCAGGATAGGAGAACACCGCATCAACATCAGGTGCCACCGGGTCATCACAAAAATGGCGTCACATTTCAATGAAGTGAAACACACCCCTAACGATTTACACTGGGTAGTGTTAGAACATCTCAAACACATTGACAATCTAGAAAAAAGATTGCTAGAGAAAGAGCAGCGGTGGGTGTATAAGTTGCACACGGACACTAAAGGATTGAATGATGATATCCCGTGGGGGCAGATCGCTAAATGAATCAGGAATACATCTTCTGCCAGACTTAGTAGATTGTTTGAGTATACCACTCTACTCACAATGTAACAGAAGTAAAGGTCATACCGCACGTGATACTCACACTAACGTAAATCATAACGCTAATAACACATGGGTACCACTTCATCTAGAATGCCCAATTACCCAGGAAGGCCCCATCACCATTCTACTAGCAGTGGCTCTTTTGTGAACAGCAGACTGCCTAACGGTGGCATTCAGTCTCCAACTGACAACTACGAGTCTACTATTCCATACATGATATCTTACATTAGCCAGTAATCGGGCATTATTTATGACTTCCACCTAACATCATGTAATGACAGGTTTAGTCATTACATGATGTACATACAAGCTATTCTGAGAAGAGCGCAGTCCAGCTGTTAAGACTGAGGGTCTTGCGCATCAGTCTGATGTACCTCATCATCCAGGAATCTGGCATTTTTTATGACTTCCCCTAACACGACGTGAGGTTTAGTCATTTCATGGTGTACATACAAGCTATTCTGAAAACAGATGAACTGTTATGTCTAAGGGTCTTGCGCTTCAATCAGATGTATTGTTGCGCTCGCAACATAATCACTACTTTACATCGTACTTGAGTGTCTAAATGTATCCCCTTTTTAAATTTATCCCCCTTGTTAGTTTTATTCATTTTTTGGCCACAATACCCGACAATTTGGTCATTCGCCTAAGATGGCCTCGCTCCATTGCCAGTCACAGCGGCCATTTTGTGAAAGACACGGTCTAGTGTTTGAATTAAGCATGACTAGGCTGATCCGGGTCTATTTCATTCGCCCAATATGGCCACGCTCCATTGCCAGTCACAGCGGCCATTTTGTGAGAGACACGGTCTAGTTTTTTTAAGTAAGCATGACTAAGCTGTTCCGGGTCTATTTAATAGCCACCGGGAGACAGACGCGGTAAGATGCGGTCTCCAGGGGTGCCATCAGGTCATTTTCCGAGAGGAGTGCTTTGACGAAGTAAGTCCAGCCAGACCCGTTTTGACCTTATTTCTCAATTATCCAAAGAATTAACAAGGTTTCTATTTTCCTTCCAGGATAAGCTAAGGCACCGGGAATTTTCTCCCCGGTCCCTATCTCATTTACCTTTAGGAAACTCTAATGACCATCTCTATGTCCCCATTACCATTTTAGGGTGTGACTACAAGCCCCTCTACCCCTGCAGATCATGAGGCATATTTCTGCCTAAACAAAAGTATGTGTCATTGATATGTAATACTATGTTTTTGTGTTATATGTTGTATGTCACGTGGTGTCTTTTTTTCACAAGTGTCTTTTCTTTTTTCACGAGTGCTTTTAAACTGCAATTTGTACATAACCACTTTTTTTCACAAAGACATCGTGTGATTGATTTCTTCCACCACAGATGATCGCACAAAATAGCTGTTAAGTACACCCACTATAGTGGAGTACATTGATCGAGATACGACGCCGCATATATATAGGGCCTGCCAGCTTGGCTGGTAGGCAGGCCTTTTTAATTTTTCTTTTGCTTTATTTCCTACAGATACAGCGTGTCAGTGTACAACCGTATGTATTAAGTATCAGGTGAACACACATTAGGTGTGCACCCCATTGTTTCCTACTCACAGGATTCTTTAGGAGTGGTACACACGGGGCTGGCCCTCGTGTGGTCCTGAAGAAGAGCTTTAGGGACAGCTCGAAACATGTCGACCCAGTACTAGGGACTCCATACTCATTACAGTTAGGTCTTTCCTAGTGTTAACCCCTGATTTTAAAACATACCGACTAGGAGCAGGAATAAAGTATTAGCTCACTAGCTAGGTATTTTTTATCTATTTTTCCCTCTCCACATCACTGCACCACACATATTTTCCAAAAACTAAGTGCTCCTACGTAGTTCGCAAGTCGCAGCACGCCTCAATCCGCAGCGGATTGAGAGGACCCCAATGATGAAGCATGCCACCTAGGGGGAACCCTGGTGGTGAGGGGACTCTAGAAAATAATTTTTCTTTCTGAAAAGAGGGTTTTTCACACATGTTCAGTGGAATCCCTGTTCTTCCTATGGTTAGGTTTCTAATTCCGGCATTCCGGATGTTGCGGGACCTCCCGATAACAGACCTATCAGTATTTCTGCCCCCATGGGGCAGACATGGCAGGCTTATTCCCAGTCGGTCCCAGCTGGTCCTGAAACCCCACTGGAAGCAGGCACCAGGCGTTTCCCTGGTAGGTCGGAAGGGTGGGGTCTGGTTTTGGATCAGTGGGGGCTGTTTTTGGTACATGGGCCGTTTTTTGCAGCAGTGGGGCAATATCGGCCCTGCCCCCTGTACTAAAAGCAGCAGCAGCAACCCCCCCTCCACCCCCTGCCAGTCCGACTTATTGCTAGGGCCGGTTTGAGCTCCCAGTCTGGACCTGACTGGAAGCCAGAGATAGTTAGAAAAAATTGGGGTGGAGCAGCCCATACTATCATCAGGTAACACCCTTCCCCTACAGACCCAACAATCTTTTTGTCCACCTAGAGACTAGGCCTGGGCGTAAATTTCTGCTCCGCTCACAGAGTTTGCAGACTTTTTCCTCTCCTATGGCTTGCCAATGTTAAGTTGGTGAGCGCGAGAGAGGAAAACCGTACGCTAGACCACCTCTCAGCAATATTTCTCAATAAGGGCGGTTGCAGCATGTCGCTACTACTCACATTGAGAAACCTGCCGCTCGCTTTGAAGAAGCTGTCTCTTGAGTAGAACATCTACTCGAGTGGCAGAAAGAATCAGCGCCCTCTTGAGCTGCGTGTAGTGCCGTTCACGCAGATTTTACAGTGTAGGACAAATTCCCAGCACTATAAATCTGCGCGAGCAGCGCAACCTACCTCACTCTGCCACTTGTGGAACTCCACGGAGTGCAGCAGAGTTTTTTCAGCACTTCAAAACTCCACGAACTATGCCCAGGCCTACTAGAGACTAGGGCATCCCCATAGCAAGTGAAGTTTGGATTCTTTTGGCTATAGGTTTGATATATAGTCTGTTAGAGAGGGGGTAATTCCCAATTTCCTCTCACTTGCCATGGTGAATGACCACACTATTCCGGCTCTAGGTCTGGGTTTCCGATCCCTTCCTAATATATGCATTCAGAGTCCTAATTCGGAAGATATTAATATGTTCGCACCTCTAAGGGCAGCGAACTCAAAATGATGAAACTTTAACTATGGTTTAAAAACTCTTCATAGTCTGGAGGAGGGTTCACCCTCAGTAGTCAAACATTCTTCAAGAGTCGGTGTTGGCCTCTTCACCTATTTATATCCTCATATGCCACATGCAAATGAATGTGCAGGTTAGGTACCCTAGCCCTGAACAAGGCCTTTAACCCTTAGAGGCAGTATATATGTTGAAACATGTTGGCGCAAAAAAGTCTTAGGTCTGACATCCTCATAGCTCTACTTCATCTACCCAGGATACTGCAAATAAAATTACTTGGCTTACCTTTGAGGTAAGTTGAACATGTGGATCCTTATAACTCTCCAGTGCCACTTTATCAAAGACTCCCTCCAGCAAAGGTTGAGTCCGTCATGGCAGTACTACGTAGCCAGGACAGGATAAGGGTACCTATGATGATGCATGCCACAAAAGAGGGGGTTAGATTTCCTTATCCAGGAACTCTGGATCCTTTGGGACTATGAAACTCCCCTATAGAGGCAGGTCACTGCACCAATTGCGATACAGTGTTTAAATAGGAAGGTCATGCAGTGATTACCTGATTTCTTCTGTCTCTCCTTTTTCTGTAATATAAAATCAGTCATTATCCTCACCTTTCAGTGAAAGAAAGTTCCTGAATCTGCAGAGATTCACAATATTTCTGTCACCCAGCGTTCCCACATTTCTCTCTTTAAAAATGGTACTCCACTTCTGTATCTGGGTTGATTACCTAAATGTACGATTTTAGCCAAAGTTTCAGATTTGCAAGGCATTTTGGGTAAGACAACCTCTTAGCTTCCATGTATAAGCCATTTTGCAAAATAAGAACACATTTTTCAAGTTTGCAAAATGCCGTCTCAATCAAATGATAGTATGGCTAATCCCAAATTCGGAGTTGTACAAATAACCACTATTCCTAAACTCAATACTCTCGACACATTTCAAAAATGCATAAGTTTCTTTAATACCCCTCCAGGCAGTAATGGGCAGAGTGGGAAAGGAGAGGAGGAACACATGGGGCTTCAAAATCAACTTCTACGAAGCCTAACATTTACAAAAGTCTCAATGAAAGCACATTTAGCTATGGCATAAAATCCTGCTGTAAACTGCTCTCAATGTTTTAATAGGATACAATTTCAAGAAAATACTGTAGAAAGACTATAAAAAATTCCAGTCTTTGGTGGTGATTACATGGCGGCTATTTCTCAGCAATGTCCCTCACCGGTTGTTGGTTGTCTCTGTTGCTTGAGATATGCATGAACAATAACAGGTCCAGTAAAAATACAGTCTTCCAATCTTCATCTGACTCAGTTTGACTCAAAATTAAAGCAAAGCTTTGCAAATGCTGGCATTCGGAACTTTTGTGATGCCCTTTAACTCTTGCCCTTTTAGCTGTGTTGTTTTGACTATGATCCATGTAAACATGTATGGTTGTTCCATGCTTGCCCAGGTTCTTTCGCCATCTTGGCTGCTCTGAACATTATCTCCAGTTCTTGCGGGTAGGCCAGTACCACTAGGGCAATAGCCATCTTAAATTGTTTCCTCACGCGGACCCTCATAGCTGTTCTTCTCACCTTAACAACTGACACCAGACCTGGCACAAGTTCATCGAACAGCATAACATTCAGGAAACTCTGGGTGGCTAGTCTCATCAGTGTCTAGAGGCCCCCGGATTCTCACACTGGAGGCACTTTGTATAGAAAAGCTCCCTTATCGTCCAGATGAAAAATGAGGAACCCACACAGTTGCCTAGACGGCCACATCTCTGTGACTTTGATCCCAGTTCTTGTAATGCAACTTCCACCCTCGGTCTAGGTCCACTCTCTCCCCACTGCTCCGCTGTGCCGTCTCTTGCCTCCAGACCCCGACCTCCTCCTTGGGAGGTTCGAGGCTGCTGCCCGCTCCTGCGCCTGCTGCCCGCTCCAACTGGGACCAGACTGCCTCCAACCGCCGTAACCTTTCTCAGCCGTTTTTTTTCTTAATTTTTTCCCTGTTGTGCCACTGTTATTGTGCCCATCTGTGTCTTGCTCTAATTCCACCACTGTTTTTATTTTCTCGTGCCTGCCTGTTCCTTTTGCCTTTCGCCGCTGCTGCCCCTGCGGCCCCTCCCCCCCGGATTTCCCCCCCGGAATTTCCCTGCTCCCGCCTCCCAGCCTCTCCTCCCTCCCACCTCCCCTACTTAATGGCGGCCGCTGCGCGGTCGCGCAGCGGATGCGCGCAGAGGGCGCGTCGCCGGCACGCCGAAGGCGCACCATAGGCAAGCCCGTCTGCGCCCGTCCGCGACCCGACCGCGGCCAGCGCCAGGAACCCTGGACCTCCCACTACCCATCGCTACGACACCACCACCCTCCTCGCACTCAACCCTGGAAGACTTAGAGAATGGCAACAGGCCTCGCCGAACACGACCCACGGCCAGTTCTCCTGCCTCCACTGCCGCCAGACCCTCACCGCCACCCCGGCCTCCAACACCGCCGACGCCAGCACTGGCGACACCCTAAAATGCATCCTCCTCAACGTACGCTCCGTACACAAACACGCCATGGAAATCTGGAACCTACTCGACTCTCTTTTGCCCGACATCGCCTTCTTCACAGAGACCTGGACCAACGCATCCTCCGCCCCCGACATCAGCACCGCCATCCCAGACGGATACAAGATCCAGAGGAAAGACCACCCCAACCACCCAGGAGTGGGCCTCGCCATCGCCCACAAGAGCACCCTCCGCCTCACCACCTCCAGCGAAACCTTCCCCTCCGCCGAACACCTGCACTTCCAGATCCAGACCACCCCGAAAGCCACACTCCGGGGAACCCTCGTCTACAGACCCCCCGGCCCCCGAACACCCTTCGCCACCACCATCACCGACTTCATCGCACCCCACGCCATCGCCTCAACAAACTACATACTCATTGGAGACCTGAACTTCCACCCCGACAACCCCAGCGACCCCAACTCCACTATCCTTCGAGACAACCTCGCCAGCATCGGACTTAAACAACTCGTCCACACACCGACCCACAGAGCAGGACACACCCTCGACCCCATCTTCGCGGCAGGAAACAGCGTCCATTTCAGCCACACAACGCAGCCACCATGGACCGACCACCACTGCGTACACTTCGCCATCAACAAACCCAAGGCACCCAAACCAGCCCCACACCCACCACGAAGGAACTGGAGCAAGGTTACCGACGAGCAACTTAACTCCACCCTCACCCGAGACAACCACACCTGGGCACCCGACGCAAACGGCGCAAACGACGCAGCCAGAGAACTCCAAACCTGGATCTCCAACTGCGCAGACGAGCTCGCCCCGCTATGCAACCGCGACAGACAACGCCCCAGGAAAGCTGCCTGGTTCACAACCGCTCTCCAAGAAGCCAGACGCACCTGCAGACGCCTGGAGAAGAACTGGAAAAACACCAAGACAACCGAAAACCACACCACCTACAAGGACGCCATGACGGACTACCACAACCAGATCAGAGCCACCAAGAGGAACTTCATCCACAACAAAATCCTGGCCAACTCCACCAACTCCAAGGAACTTTTCAGTGTCATTCAAGAATTCACCAACCCACGCAGCGAAGCCACAGACATCACCCCATCCCAAGACCTCTGCGACAAGCTTGGAACCTATTTCCACCTCAAGATCAAAAACCTCTACGACAACTTCATCGACCATCCACAAGGCGCCACAGACGGCCCCCCGCCCCCCAGAAACACCAGCCAGCCCACCATCTCCAACTGGACATCGATCACGGCCGAAGACACCGCCTCGACCATGAAAAGCATCCACTCGGGGGCCCCCACCGACCCCTGCCCCCCTCACATCTACCACAGAGCCGTGGCCGCCATCGCACCCGAACTACAACGCACCATCAACACCACCTTCAAAACAGGCACCTTCCGAGACGACTGGAAGCGCGCAGAAGTCAGACCCCTGCTCAAGAAGCCCACAGCTGATCCCACCGACCTCAAGAACTATCGGCCCATCTCGCTCCTCCCCTTCGCAGCCAAAGTTGCAGAGAAAACAGTCAACAGGAAACTGACACGATTCATTGAAGAGAACGCCGTCCTCGACCCGTCCCAATCCGGATTCCAAAGCAACCACAGCTCAGAGACCGCCCTACTCGCCGCCACAGATGACATCCGCACCCTCCTGGACCAAGGCCACTCCGCAGCCCTCATCCTACTCGACCTATCAGCGGCCTTCGACACCGTCTCCCATCGCACACTAGTCGCCAGACTACACGACGCAGGCATACAAGGAACAGCCCTGGACTGGATCCGATCACTCCTCACCGGAAGAAGCCAAAGGATCAGACTCCCACCCTTCCTCTCCGACCCCAGGAAAATCACCTGCGGAGTCCCACAGGGTTCATCACTGAGCCCTACCCTCTTCAACATTTACATGGCCCCCCTCGCAGCCATCGTCCGACAACACGGCCTCAACATCGTATCCTACGCCGACGACACCCAGCTAATCCTCTCCCTCACCAAAGACCCCACCACTGCCAAACTCAACTTCCAGAAAGGAATGCAAGACATCGCAGTCTGGATGACCAACAGCTGCCTGAAGCTCAACGCCGAGAAGACAGAAGTCCTCGTCCTCGGTACCACCCCTTCTGCATGGGACAGCACCTGGTGGCCGACCGCCCTCGGAAGCCCACCTACCCCTCAGACCACGCCAAGAACCTCAGCATCGTACTCGACTCATAACTCACCATGAACCGACAGGTCAACGCCGTCACCTCCAGCTGCTTCAACACCCTCCGCATCCTCCGCAAGACCTTCAAGTGGATCCCCCCTGAGTCAAGGAAGACAGTCACCCACGCACTCATCACCAGCAGACTGGACTATGGAAACGCACTCTACGCCGGCATCAACAAGTCCCTACTCCGCAAACTCCAGACAGTACAGAACACCGCCGCCAGACTCGTCCTTGGCATCCCCCGACACGAACACATCAGCCAACACCTACGAAGTCTCCACTGGCTCCCCGTGGAGAAAAGAGTCCTTTCAAAATCCTCACTCACGCCTACAAATGCCTACACAACAACGGACCCAAATACCTCAACGACAGAATCAACTTCCACGTATCCAAAAGAAACCTCCGATCTTCCAACCTCGCACTGGCCGAAACCCCGCGCATCCACAGAGCCAGAGCAGGCGGAAGATCCTTCTCTCACATTGCAGCCAAGACCTGGAACGAGCTACCGGCAGACATCAGACGCGCCCCCTCCCTGAACACCTTCAGGAAGACCCTCAAGACCTGGCTCTTTGGCTAAACAGATCTGCGGACCCCCCCCTCAGCGCCTTGAGACCCTCATGGGTGAGTAGCACGCTTACAATTCCCTGATTGATTGATTGTGTCTATGTGCATCCTCTAATGTCCTTCAGAGTTTCTTCTACATAGAACATTTTAGTTTCAGCTCTCCATGTGGCCCTTGTAAGTCTGTCATCATTGCAATCAGCAGAGGTTTACCTTTCCTCATGGTTTCATCATCTGATCCCATCGTTTCAGGTTGTAGTCCGCACTCCAGCAGAGGGCAGAAATCTCAGCTTTCAGAATTCTTTCTTGTGCTTCAGTGATTATTGTGAGTTCTCTTTCTGAGTCAATTTTCAAGCAGAGATCCAAACTGGAACTTCATTTGCACCAACTCCATATTCTCTTGGCCTCAACTCCATCCCCCAACCCAGATTGTCTTCAGGCTTGTGCTCTGCTTCCATTCTTAGGCAAACAGGGGCATAAACTCCACACATGCTAAGCTCCCCGCGCCATTCCAAGCAGACATTCCCCCTTTAATGTCCGCTGTCACCACTGCAGAGGACAATGGAGCCCATACCACCAGTTTTTGTCCAACCAACTGATACTGGCTTATTCCTCAATCACCTCCTTCTCAAAATGTGTTGCGCTGAAGGCCAGCTCTGTGTCAGGGAATGTGAGCCAATTGCCCTAGGATTCAGCCCCTTCCACGCATCATGTTGGATCTCAGGCTTGGTCAGACGCTCCGCTCTTCAGGAAGTCTCAGGCCAGTGAAGATCTCCACACCGCAAGGTCAAATCCAAAGCTGGGACACTGGTTCTGCCGTAAGATTGCAGCGGTCTCGCCCGTGTCACAGGCGTCTACCGTGCCCAGATAGAGCTGCACCAGAGCTCTCATGGATGGCGTCGTCTTTGACGTGCAGCTAGCTCCGACCCAAGATTGATTGTTTTCTTAAGATCAGAGCATTTAATTAATTGAACAATTAAACCAACATACAAGGGGGAGCTTGAATGCAGAAATCTGGATTTGAGCAAACAAGATGTGTGGCTAATAGGTCATATTTTTACCAGGTAGGGCGCATACTTGTGTGCACCAGAAGGGGCGCAGAGGATGTTCTGTACATGGATGAAAAAGTGAAAATGGGGAGAAATGGTGGAAAACGCATATTATCTTATTTTTGGTTATGCTCAAACAAAATTTTTAATACTTAAAGAAAATGATTTCTGCACCAAAACCTGCACGTTTTAATACATTCCTTTAATTTTTCGTCCCATAAATTTGGGCAGGGTTGACCTGTCGATATTTATTACAAACTCCTAATTGTGATATGTTTTGTAGCATCAATTACTGAACATATCACAATTATCCATGCCGCTCGTAATGACGGCCTTTGTGTCTAGAATGTCAATCAATTAATCGAAAAGTTTGTTTCAGATTTAAGAATCTTTAAAAACCACATAAAATACATAAGCAAAACACGTTAAAAACAAAATAAAAATCTACAATTCAATGAATAACCAATACGGCAGACACCAACAAAAGGCCAGTTAACATGTCCCCCATTTGCTTTTTACGTGACAATATGTTTTGCTGTTCATTTTCTTTGGAAATAACATGCGTGAATCCAGATGTGGAATCGAATCTGTGTTTCTGCACCAATTCCTGCACGTGAACCTGTAAGTCTAGTCTTTCACCAAGGACAAAGGTCTCACAGAATGACCTGGAAGATTTGTCCCTTATTAAAAATGCAGGATTCCTGTACCTGGGAAAGCCTTCACTTTTGATTCTGACCCAGCCAGTTGCTCCAGTTATCAGCCATGTCGGCAATACAGAGGCACTAGTTATGAAAGTCACAGTCATTACATCAAGAAATTGAAATGCAGAAAATAGTATAAAAGGTAGTCAGAATGCAGCAGAACATATGCACGACCAGCTTGCCAATAGGAAACAATATAATTCGGGAAGGAGATATCAATGAAACAGAAGCTAAACACAGAAAACAGACTACATAAACCTACATAAAACGTTTCTCAGAAATTAAAAGACAAAAGAGCTAAAGGCTATTCCTTATCAGAGACACAACAATAATTCATCTGTGATTCCTATCCAGTGCTGAGGGACAGATAGCAACCACCCCATGTGGGATGTTGTTGACTCATTTTGGATTTCGATAAGTGGGCGCTGGGTGTTTCTCTCTCCATAAGCAACACCCGTGAAGGATTCCCTCGAGACAAGGGCATGAGATGCAAGGAGCGTGCCCCTGAGATGCGATCACCTTCTGGTCTTGAAAGAAGCAGAGGGAACCACGCCGCCTGGGGGGTGAGTTCAGAAGTCTGCATCCTGTCACTTTTCAGCAGTTTATCAGATTAAGAAATCATTTGCAACCTCAATTTGACAAAATTGGGAACAAGGCCCACAACCTGTTCTTATCTTTCTAGAGAGAGTAGAGATATTTCTTATCCCTCAAACTAAGAAATAGAAGATGGAAAGACAGCTGATCCTCTAAGGCTAGAATTGAAAGAAGAGCATCTTGGGAGACATATGTTTCATCCTCCTGAATATGAGTGCTCAGATGATACTTTCTGGATCCACCTGGGAAGATTGGCTTTATGAAGGGTTAGGGATAACGCGATTACCTCAGCTCCGCCTCAACGGATCTGACACCTGCATCCAGGTGCCGAAGAGGAAGTGAAAAAGGCAGTCAGATTACAGGTTTGACACATCTAAGTGTGTCAGATCCATTAGAAAAGGGCACTACTCGGTAGATCTTCATTTAGATATTTAGGAGACTCTAGTAGTTAATATTCAGATAATAGGCCCCCCCTAAAGATGCTACAGGTTTGTCGGTCGTTCCCACCAGAACATGACTCCTAGGCTTGTAATTAGTCAGTGGGAAACCTATCAAACCGAATGTAGGAACAAAAATCTTTAGGGTATTGTATTGCGTTGTACTTGTATTTCTGTAGTACTCCATACCCTGTTGCCAGGTGTTATGGGGGCCTTTTTGTAACACACTACACTGTGGCGGAGTGCTTGGTTGGACAGGTGTTGTACTTACTGTCAGCCTGTGTGGCAAGCGTTGGTATCATGAGCTCGCGACCAGAGAGCGCGCGTATTGCTTCTTTGTTGTAATGTTTACTGGTATTTTTCTCATTAATAACATCTTTACTGTCATTTGCTCAGGTAAATGGCTCACTGTGCCATGTTATTTGCCTCAGCATTATTTTTTCTTTTTCCAATTTGAAGAACAGACAACAGCCAGCCACCTGCCAGTGATAACCAAAACAACATAGAAGAACCCATAGGATTCCATTCATTAACTTGCCACTCGGGATTGTCATATTTCCTGAGATATCTTTGCAAAGACATCACTACAGAGTTCTACAACAAACACTAAATTAATGCAGAATCGACCAACTGTCGGTGCTTTGCATTTTGACTCTAGGCCTAATATGTGTACATGACTGAAACAATAAAAACAAGAAGGGAGGCCCAAGCACCGCCTCATTGCCGCCAACATCAAAAACTGCGCTTTGCCCGCCTTTATGGTTGACCTGCCAGGAAGTTTCACAGAAGTTGCCACAAGTCTCTCGGCCGTGCACTTGGAAGCTGCAGCTGGGCATGCAAATCGCAATTTTCTTTATAAAATATTAAGTGCTTGTGCCACGCAGTCAGTGTGGGTGAAGCACTACTTCGTGATATCGTTGCCAAAAGGGTCGGTGGCCCCCCCCCCACCCACTGACCTCCTTCATTACGGATTCCCTCGCTACCACCCTGCAATTGTGCCACTAATCTCTCCTTAGCCCCTCTATAACATTTATTTCTTTGATAGCACTACTCATCCCATTGTAGACTGTCGGAGCGTTGTACATCACAAACTTAATATACAGAGACAATGTGTCATACAAGTGTAAATCAATGTATACGAAATGCTCCATAAGTCAAAGAGGACTACAAGGTGTAGGAGTCACATGTCTTCCATATTGGTAGGTAGCATGTTGTATGGTTCATGTTATTGTGCTTGGGCTGCAGAAGCACAAACTCTGGATTTAAAGCTAACACAGTAGTTGTGGTTGGCTTTATTAATAGTAATGTATTTCTACCCAAGCAAACTCTTTTTAGCAACATTAATGTAATGGAACACTCGGGAAAACATAACATTCTAAACTATACCTTGCAGCTTGAGGCAACTCCTTGATGATAGTTCATAGCTCACTGTGCAATATTAGGATTGTAACTTATGAACTGCAAGTAACAAAAGGATCTCTGAAAACCAGTAACCCACTGAGCTATCTACATAAAATACAATTCTATGGTCTGCATTGTACACATTTGCAGAAGGCTTACTAACCCTCTGTGCTACTTTACTATGAGTCAAAACTGCCACTGAACAGGACTCGATTTCTCTCCAGCAGGTACAATAATCACCAGATGTATCTTGAGACTTGTATTGCTGGGCACACAAAGAGCTCTGAAGCAGGTGCTTTTATACCCATAAGATATTTCATAACTCAGCACCCCGAGCTTGGAGGCTGTTGCGGTGGTACCAGTCACACCCCCCCAAAGCTGTGCCTGATTGTCAATTGTCTTTAGGTCAGTAGCAAGGCCAGGGTGGAGGACCTCCTGACCGTCTTGGGGAAGTCTCTAACATCACCCAGGAGCGCGATCAGGGGTCGGTGTTATCTGTATCTCAAAACACCTCCTCCCAGTATTGCCTTATTCGCGGACCTTGCCAAGCTAAGTAAAAGAAGCCTTCCTGAGGGTATGTACACGTCTCTCAATTCACCTCTACTCACAGCTGTAGATCTCAGGGTCTGGCAGGTGGATAAATATACCATAAATAAAAATGTATAGTGGAGTGTTCTATGCCGCCACTCATCGATACCCCTTATGTTTGTTGGTAGCAGTAGTTCCATTGTGCATTGATAATCAACTTGCCCAGTTCTTGTCTCACCTTTTCTTTAAGTGTTGGTTTGGACTTAGCAATCAAGGACATGTGGTAAAGTTTAAAAACCCTGGGGCCTCATTTACAAAAAAATGACGCAGCGCTGCACTGGAAGCAATTTTGCTGTGCCGAGCTGCATCATTTTAAAAGCACAGGGATGTGTCATATTAACAACAGTACAACACATTACTGTGCTTTCCCCTGCGCAGGCGCACAATTGGCTGCCATACGCCAGCGCAGGCACCCTTGCTTCATGTTGCAAGGGTGCCTGCGATGCGGGGATGATTACCTTCCTGGGCGTAAACAATAATTGATGCAATTTTCCTCTTTCTATGCATACTGCAGAATGCATCACACATAGAAAGAGGAAAAAACAAGGAGAAATAAAAGTATTTCTCCTCGTTGCGACACTCCTACGCCTCCTCAAGGGAGGTGTAGGATTCTGACGCATTCCCATGTTTACGAAACTTTGTAAATCTGGGAATGTGTCAGGTTCCATGGATGTTGCGTGAGAACACCCACAGCAACACCCATGGAATGCCCTATTCACGCAGAGTAATGCATGAAAGGGGCCCATATTTACAAGGTCATGAAAAGTCAAGCAGGATGACTTTACGTGGCCTTGTAAATATGGGCAGCTACACTGCACCATTGTGCGTCAAAAAAAGTGATGCACCAACGGCGCAATGGTTTTATAAATGGAGCCCCATTTGTTTTGTCCCAGGTGCAAATATAAGATATCAAAGTTGGGGTAACTTGGGAGGCTCGTTAGGAGATTGGCTTAGCATCTTCTTTAGTGTTAGCTTCAGCCTATGATAGAGGCGTTCCTGCATCTTGCCCGACAAATTTCTCTAATGACACAAATTCTCCACTGTGAAAGCCTTTACCTATTGCAATATGCCCACAATGCTGAGTTGTCGCCAAGCTATGGGTTCAGTTGTAAGGGGTATATTGGATTACCTGCGAGACAGGTGTGGAAACATGGTATAAGTAAACCAGACTAGCTAGTAAGTGCCATACTAAAATCGTACAGACAACCGGATTGATTTCTGGTGAAGTGGAGAGCTTTTTCTGGCACAGCCCCAAGAGGCGCCGGCTTCAGAATATTCACCTCAACCACCATGCGCTGCTGGGGTAGTGTTTGGCAATACCAATAATAGGTGAATTGTGCGTAACTATAGTAGAGGGTGAGGTCTGACACTTAAAGCCCCCCATCCTCTAATGGCAGGATCAGAGGGCCCCATTTAACCCATTGTTGTTTACCTGCCCAGATTAGTCTGGTCAGCAGTGGCTGACGTGAATGGAAGAAATGTGCAGTTGGGTGTATAGGGATGTTATTAAAGAAATATAAAATTTTGGGCATGACGACCATTTCAATGAGTGGGATCCTGCCTATCATAGTCATTGGTAGTTTAATCCATTGGTCGATTTGTCCGACAAGGTTGCTGAGGGCTTTACCATAGTTTTTGCATTGCACTTTGTCTACTGCTGAAAGCATATGTATACCAAAGGATCTTATTGAAGTAAGTGATAAATCAAGTGGAAAATGTAATGTGCTTCTGCATGTATTCTTGGTCAGCGGGAATACGTTGGATTTATTCCAAATAATTTTTTTAACCATGGGATGGCCCCGGATCTAATAAACTCTCTTAATATAGGCACCAAATTTTAAGCTCTTTGAGAAATAAGGGCACGTCATCTGCATATAAAGATTTAAAATACAACAAGTTCTGAAAATGAGGCCTCTGTGTAAGTGATGCTGTTGTCACATACACGCTATGAGTTCCATGCCTATGGCAAACAATAGTGGGGACATAGGACACCCCTGTCTGGTGCCTCGCTGGTTAGGTATAGGTGGGGAGGGTATGTTATTTACCCTCAGCACTGCTGTGGGGAGGACGTACACCCTATCCTGTGGGGTGGACGTACACCCTATCCTGTGGGGTGGGCGTACACCCTATCCTGTGGGGTGGGCGTACACCCTATCTAACCAAATAAACACATAAATAAATATGGCCATTCTAAAGAACCAAAAGTCTTAATGCCATCAAGAAACACCACCACCACTCTTATTTCAAGATTTCGTTTGTGCAGTAGAGCGAAGACGGTACAGTAATTATATGACGTAGACTACCAGACAAAAACCCATTTGTTCAGGCGATACAAAAGTGAGCATGAAGGGTAGCAGCCTATTGGTCAATAATTTTGCCGAGATTTTATTGTCAGTGTTTGCTAGGGACAACGGTCTAAATGAGTTGTAGCTAGTATGTTCCTTTCCCGGGTTTGAGCAGAGTCTTCAGTTATGGGTCGGGCCGGGGATTATTGGTGGATGTTAGTCAGCCATGCTAGTGTCATCTCTCCGAGATAGCTGTCATGCAGAATCTGTAGGGGTCATATCATTGGATTTATAGAGTGAGTGATAGAATCTCTCGAATGCGTGCAAAATAGCATGCAAGTCTGTTATATTTTCTGAGTCTAAGAGGTTTATTTCTGCGAAACCTTCTGCCCATAGTTAATGAATCAAGGCAGCTAGTGTCCTACCTGGGTATTGCCCCTCCCCATATCTGTGGGCTGTGGAGTATTTCCCCAATAAGTTAATTTCTCTGTCCACTTCAGTGTGATATTCAGATATTGCCTCTAATAGATCATTGGGAATCTGAGTGTTACTTCCTTGCCCCACGACCAGTTAGTTGTAAACTACAAATTCGACACTCGAGTTTGGCTAGTCTACCTCATATAGCCTTATGCCTGATGATTTGTAGATGTTCATTCCCCTAATGTAGGCCTTGAAGGCCTCCCAAACTATGCCTGGGCTGGGCACTGAGTCAGTGTTCTGCTGGAAGTAGTCAACAATGGCTGTTTTCAATGCAGAGCGAAAGACAGTATCCAGCAAGGCCTCTGAGGGGAAGTGCCACTGCCTGTGCTTTTGTGTCCGTAGGGATCTTAGTGTGACTAGGGCCAGTGAATGGTCCAATAGCATACTGGCTAGTAAATTAATATCTGTCCAAGTCCAGGCATCTTTTTGAAGCGAGCCAGTAATTCAATCTAGACATTGTGGAATGCACAGAGGAGCAGTGAGTATAGTCACGGCCCGAGAGGTTCTTAGAACTGTGTCACTGCTTGCTGTAGGGCTTTTGTAGATCATGGCTTGGCGTATTTTGCATGCGATGACCTATCAAGCAGTGGATTTAGGACCATGTTGAAGTTGCCACTAAAAAATGTAGCAGTCCTCGAAGTTCTTTTCCTAATCTGTCCACTAGCTTATTGAAAAATGTGGAGGATTCAGAGTTGGGACCAAAAATATTACCAATTGGGATAAAAGCCCTGTCCTGTAATCCACTGACCACCAAATGACAACCATCAGGGTCTCTACAAACCTGATCAGTTATAAACAGTGTTCCTTTTAAAAAAAATAATAGCTACTCCCCTGACATAACTGGTGTAGGAGGCAAAGAACCTATGTTCGCTCTAGGGGAAAGCAAATCCCAATTCTGATGTAGGAGTCAGGTGTGTGTCTTGCAAGAGACCAATATTTATATTGTGTAGATTGAGGTATGCTTATACCTGCCTAGCCTAACGAGTTGTATTGAGGCCTCTGACATGCCATGTAAGGAAGTCTATATGAGTAGAGGGTGCATGCTTACCCTGAAATACTGACATAAGTGATTATGTTAGCTCAATTGTATGTATGTTAAGAACATGTGACATCCGTATCGCTGATGGTGAATCCTTCTGTGGCATACCCTGAAAAGCAGTGATAAACTTGAACTCCCGCCCCCTAAAACCCCCACCCACACTAATCCCTAAACAGTCTGCTTAACATCCCTGTCTCCTAACATGAACTTTCTGGACATGAAAGGAGCCTGAAAGCATGGGGGCACCATGTGGCCCTGTCGCGCTTACCCTGATGCAGCCTCAGTACCATTATAAAATAGAAAGTCGCAGATGGTGGGTTTGGTACACCACCACATCATCAACAAATATATAATCCATATTAATGAGTACATGAGTTCAGTACCATTCTATTCAACCAGTGTATCCGCACTGGTGCATCAAATGTACTCAGCATCAGAGTGTTGTTCAGGTAAAGTTTCAGTCCCCGATGTTGCCATAAATGGGTGTCTGTTTATGAATGTGCTGAAGGAATTTTGCATTCTTATAGACGTTGCTGAACATATGGAGCTTGTAATCGAAAATAATCCACAGTCTCACTGTACACAGCGTGGAGTACTAAATGTTAGCTTGATGCAGTTTTTTCTTGATTGGGAGAAATGTGCACTTGGCTGTCAGCATAAACGGGGTAAAGTCAGGAAACAGTGATACAGGCAAGACCAAATATGAAAGGTCTTTTCGCTCAAGAGCCAGACACAGAACTAAGTCCCTGTTACAATAATTCAATATCTTTGCAAATATTGGTCTGGCTCGTGCCTGGCAGTGATTGGTGTGCTCGTTCCATGACAAATATTTTGAAGAAAACAATCTGCCACACAGGTCTGCTGTCATAGTTGTCACTAAAGTCTCCATTTTGCCGGTGTTTGAAGTTTCAGAAATCCCTATAAAGTGGAGGTTATTTCTCCTTGAGCGAGCTTCCGAGTTCTCATTTTTGGATTTGATTTCCGACAGTTATTTATTTAATTTGGAAATACGAGTGTCATATGATGCCAGAATGTCTTTTACATTAGAGATATGGTGATCCGCCATGTCAATTCTTTTGGCCTGTTTATTCGGCCTTTCTGTTAATTGATCCACTTGCACAGTTAAGAGTCTATTTTCCCCTAAATAGTGTTCAGGCATTTTTTTCATTTTGAGGAACAACACTTTGATGTTGGGTATTTTCATCTCTTCTTCAGGGGTCTGTTGCATCCTAGAGTTTTTCTAACCATGCTGAGTGGCATTATTCTTTTTCCTGTGCTCAAAGGCGAACTTAGTTTGGCGATGATCATTTTTGCCCATGCTTGTGCCCTTGTTGTGTTGGGTATTCGAAAGCAAGACGATTCCGCTGTCACAAAACTTTGGATGTGGACAATATGCTCAAGCTCTACTGCAGTTGGTATTTTGTCGTGAGGTTAGCAGGCCATGTGCGCGAACACTTCCATTTTACATATTTTTTAACAATGACTTTAGCACACATTTGCTTGTGCACCCGTATGAGATAGGGTACTCTGAAAAGGGTTGCTTACAAATACATTTCTTCGTAGGCACATTATCATACCTTAGAACATTCTATACAAGGACTGGGCACACCGCACAAATTGGGCTTGTTTGTTGCTGTCTGTTTGGCGACAGCTCTGGGTGGGTAGAATCAACAATGACAGCCTGACCAGAGCTCAGGCAATGAATGAAGGGGACCAATTTTAATATAGAAACTGCACCAAGCCTCTGTTCGACAGAGGAACATTTCGATGGATTGTCACGGTCGCCCGTGTCTGCATTTTAGCCCATCTGAATTCCATCACTAACCCGAGCTGGACGGCGGTCTGCTTTACACCGAGACTGGCTACCAGATGACCAATACACGCAAGTAAATGGGGAGTTTGACCACTCTAAGTTATCTGGCAGAATAGTATCCACCCTATACTCTCTAGGCTTGGCAGTGCTAGGTAGGAGTATGTTAGACCTGGCATCATTGGCGCGGGTTATGTTGACTGGATTTAGATGCTCTGGGTGCTGTGCCACTGCCAATCAGTGACACAGCGCGAATGCTCCCTGTGTAAAGATAACTGTATGAATTGGGATAACCATAGTTTAGCTCGTTTGGTTTACCTGTCAGCCCCGAGTATCAGTGCACTGTGTGTGCCCAGGGCTGGAAGACCAAATACTGCTGGTGGGCCTGCAGCACTGATTTGCGCTACCCACCGAAGCGGCTTTTTCAAGTATGCCTGTGTAGCATGTTCTAATAGCGAGTTACCATCCATTTCACTGTTTACTGTTGTGAGGCCACCCGTTCTCATAGGCCAGAATGTGCAGGCTGAGTATTACATGCCTTAATCCTACCTGCCCCCAGGAACCTGATAGGAACGTCGACTTTGGTATGTTTAAGCTCAGAACATTGAGATACATCTTTTAGTAAGGATTATTGTAGGAGAGTAGGATCTGCTTCACATGGGTACCCCCACTTTTTGCTGATGCTTCACTGTTTTTCGACATTAGTCTGGCTGGGGCCCTGCTAATCAGAACCCCAGCCTAGCTGCTTCCTCTCTAAAATGGTTTCCATGTGCCTTAGGCACATCACTGATTGGGATCTGGAGTGCCCTTATAAGTCCCTAGTATATGGTATACTATGTACCAAGGGCATAGGTACCTCAGAGGCCTGCCAGGGGCTGCAGCATATATTATGCCACCCCTGGAAGGCCATCCAAACTGACACCACAGGTCTGCTACTGCAGCCTGGGTAAGGTGGTGCATGCACCTCTTACTGTGATATAGGTTACCTATATCACGAAATACATACACACATATAAACCTATAAGTCACTCCTAAGGCAGGCCTTATCAATCCTAAAGGCAGAGTGCGTGGTTCCTATGTGAGAGGGTGCCCCTGCATGAGCAGGGCCCCTCTGCAGCGTTCGGAGACCATCTCTGATGCTGTTTGTAGTGCAGCCTGACCATATACTCTTAAGCGCATTATATCATCGCGGTAAAATGCTAACTTTGGAATGGCTGCACCTAAACATGTCGTGTTTGGTGTCAAACATCTTGGAATACTACCCCCCGCCAATCCTGGCGGCGGGGGTAGCATTCCACCCTTCTAGAGGGAAAGACATGTTAACTCTGACTAGTCCGGTAACTTCTTTCCAGAGCCCTGGCATCACAAAATGGATGCTGCTGCCACAGACACGAGTCTGGCCTCCTGCTGCTGGACGAAACTCCGGCAGGGGAGGCCTGGACAATAGGTTTCCTGTCCCAGGGAGGTGTGACCACCTCCCCAGACAGGATAATGTGTATTGGGGCTGGGCGGGAGCACTTTCGGGTGCTTTGAAGTCCTGCACTGGGGGCACATTTGGTGTCCCTGTGCATACCCCAGTTCAAACCGGATCTGGGGCTTGCAGCCCCTGCTTTGGCGCGAACTGGACAAAGGGAAAGGGGTGTAGCCACCCCTCTGCCCTGACCCACCCATAGGTGGGGCCACAGAGTAGTCCAACCCCTATTTTTAGAATAAAGGTAGGAACCCAGTCCTTAGGACTTTAGATTATCCCTGGACGAAACTCTGAAACTGAATCCTGGACCTTCGACGCTCTACTAAAGACTAGAGGACTGAAGAATCTCCCTTGGGGTCAAGGAGTGACTCCCCTGCTTGGCAGGCACCAAAGAAGCATCTGTCCGGTTCGCATTTCTGAAGCTCCCGTCGGACGCCGAAGTCATCGCATCACCAGAGGTGGATTCTCAGACTTCCCCGAGGCTACCCTGAGTCCCCAGCAAAGCTGAGGCCCGTGGCTATCGTGGGTGACTTGAGACCGTGACCCCTGGACACCGAGCACATTTGCAAGTGCATCCTCTTCTGGGTCTCCCAAGAAGTCGTGCTTTGGGCTCCGAGTAGCCCTAGCCTCCCGCACCACCTGCACCGAAGATCACTGGCCCCCACTCCACGAGTGTCCTGTAAGCCAGATCCACATGCGGCGTCACAAGGCTTCTTCGCGGTCGCTAGCCCGTTGGCTAGTAGCCCTTAACGAAGGCCAATCCTTTTCTTACTTGGCATCCTGGTTGCTCCAGGCCTGCCCTCACTTACCCTCGCTGTGTGAGTTCCACAGACCTTGCTGGTCTGCACCATCGACGATCTACATCTTCACCGAGACTTGCCGTTGCCAAGGCTTGTTGGGTCCAATCCGGTCGCCGACACCTCAGCACTCGACAGACATCGTGTACCAGCCCGAATCCTGCTCCTGGTCGCCGACAACGCCTCCTGGACCTCGTGGCTGAAGAGTCAAGATGACCGTCAACGCACCTGAAGCACTCCGATCCACTCTTGGATCCACCCGGACACTTTTCTCTTGGCCGCCAGCAGCACTTTGCAGCAGATCGCCATTCGAATCGACGACGAAACCCGACCCCGAAAGGCACCTATGCACCCGGCTTCCCTGGGTGAGGTAACACGAGTACTCCGGTGCTCCCGTGGGTAGAGACTCTTCAAAGTCCTAGACCTCAAAGGGTTTTGTCCTAGTCCTCTTTTAAGTGTCCCTTTTCTTTAATTTCCCGATCACGACTTTCTCCATAGAAGTTAACGGCGTATCGCGGTTGTGTATTTACACTGCACGCGTCTCCCGTGGGTCCCCTGTGTCACTACCTTGGGTGGTTCCTTGTGGTCCAAGCACTTCTAGAGGCTCTAGGCCTAGTGTCTAGTTCAGTCGTGGTTCGCATACCACTTTATTGGTATATGGTTTGGTACGCCCCTAGGGCCCAAACGTGTATTTGTGCTATTACTGTGAATTAATAACTTATAACTTATGTACTTCGAACTCTAGCCTCATAAAGAGACTAGAGGGGTGTGTTTAGCAATAAATACATATATTTTGAATATATACCTGGTGTGGTGCTCTTTCATTTGGTCACTCAAGAGATTATAGACTGGTAAAACAAGCTGCTTTACATTCCTTCAAGACTTAGCCTGAAGGCTGCTCTCCATAGCTACCACTAGGATAGCTTTCAATAAGGTTGTCTTTAACCTATCTCCAATAAGGGGTTGTTTGGACTGGTGCAAGGTGCCCACTATAATTAGTGGACAGCATATACCAGGCCAACTTCTCACAATTATTAGCGTAGCCCGTGTTCGAAAATGCCTCTACTAGGAACGAGGTATTTTCCGGCCTAAGCTGTCCTGTAGGCTTTGCTAGCGTGTGTCTTGGCCGTCTGGTTTTGGAGCAGCAGGGCCAGCTGGGTCAGACCTGGCTGGAGAGAGAGATCGGCATTTAGAGTATGGGAGGGGTGACTCTTTGATCCGAGCAGGGCCATGCCTGGCAAGGTGAATGATGGCTCCATCTCCCACTGGGCATCTGATAGCAGACCCCCAGATTCTCAAAGGGCAGGATGTTGCCTCGTAAACCTAGTGCTCCCCGACCCCACCGAACTGGTTCTGGCTGGATGCAGTGATTTGTGACTGCAGAGAACAAAGACTTTTTAGGTATAAAACGCTACGCTGAAACCTGGTGCGGGGTGTTCCTTCTGGATGTCAAGACGAAACTCTGTCCGAGCGGACAGAGGAAAGGACTTTGAAACTTTCACCAAGCTTGCTGAAGAAACTACCCAAGGGCCTGAATTGAGATCGCCTCCTGCTGAAGTCTCAGGGACATTAGACTTCACCCCGTCCGCCGCCTGAATTCCTTTGCTAGGGATTCTACTTGCAGGTGAGGCCTCCGTCGAGTAATCTGGACCCTCTAGTTCTACTGTGAGGAACGCGGACTGGTAACCCTTGTGAACTCTATGTGTGGGGCGCCGCAGCTAAGAGAGAGCTGCCGCCGCTGAGTGCCCGCCTTAATTTGAATCCTCAGAACCTTCGCTGAAACTGTGTGGGCTGCCGCAGCTAAGAGAGAGCTGCCGCCGCTGAGTGCCCGCCTTAACTTGAATCCTCAGAACCTTCGCTGAAACTGTGTGGGCCGCCGCAGCTAAGAGAGCTGCCGCCGCTGAGTGCCCGCACTTGTGTCCGCTGTGCAACATCGTGAATTGTCCTGTGGGCCGCCGCAGCTAAGAGAACTGCCGCCTCTGAGTGCCCGCACTTGTGTCAGCTGTGCAACATCGTGAATTGTCCTGTGGGCCGCCGCAGCTAAGAGAGCTGCCGCCTCTGAATGCCCTCACTTGTGTCAGTTGTGCAACATCGTGGATTGTCCTGTGGGCCGCCGCAGCTAAGAGAGAGCTGTCGCCGCTGAGTGCCCGCACTTGTGTCAGCTGGGCAACATCGTGAATTGTCCTGTGGGCCGCCGCAGCTAAGAGAGCTGCCGCCGCTGAATGCCCGCACTTGTTTCAGTTGTGCAACATCGTGGATTGTCCTGTGTGCCACCACAGCTAAGAGAGAGCTGTCGCCGCTGAGTGCCCGCACTTGTGTCAGTTGTGCATCATCGTGATTTGTCCTGTGAGCCGCCGCAGCTAAGAGAGAGAGCTGCTGCCGCGGAGTGCTCACACCCTTGCTAACTTTGCATCATCGTGATTTGTCCTGTGAGCCGCCGCAGCTAAGAGAGAGCTGCTGCCGCGGAGTGCTCGCACCTTTGCTAACTTTGCATCACCGAGATTTGTCCTGTGAGCCGCCGCAGCTAAGAGAGAGCTGCCGCCGCTGAGTGCTTGCACCTTTGCTAACTTTGCATCATCGTGATTTGTCCTGTGAGCCGCCGCAGCTAAGAGAGAGCTGCTGCCGCGAAGTGCTCGCACCTTTGCTAACTTTGCATCACCGAGATTTGTCCTGTGAGCCGCCGCAGCTAAGAGAGAGCTGCCACCGCTGAGTGCTCGCACCTTTGCCAACTTTGCATCATTGGGATTTGTCCTGTGGGCCGCCGCAGCCAAGAGAGAGCTGCTGCCGCTGAGTGCCCGCATCTTTGTCAACCTTGCACCATCGTGAATCGTCCCGTGGGCCGCCGCAGTTAGGAGAGCGCTGCTGCCGCCGTGAGCCCACCACGGAGCTGCACGACGAGAGTCATCACCACCACCAGCCCGGGCCGCCGCAGCCGCGTGCTGCTGCCGCTGGGAGCCCGCCTGTCCCCGAGTGCCCGAATCATTGTGAGTGCACGTTGCGGACCACTGCAATCGAGAACTGTAGTCGCTGGGAGTCCGCCTGTCACCGTCTCCGCTTCTTCGAGAAACTGAGTGCTGTGTCCCCGTCCAACGGCAGGTATCTGGTGCGTAACGGGTCGCGTAGACCCAGGCCATGAACTCAGTCAGTGCCACGTTCTGGTGAATACGTATTGCCTTTTTAAGTCCCTACTGATTTACGTGCATTGTGACTGGTTAAAACGCTTTTGAGAGTCTCGTACTAAACTTTAGATAAAGATACTATTTTTCTATACCTACTTGAGTTGTGTCCTTTTGTGGTGTCGTTACTGCCTTATTGTGCATGGTCATAAATGCTTCGTACACTGCCTCTGAGATAGGCCTAACTGCTCGTGCTACATTACCACAGGGTTGAGCAGGGGTTATCAAAGGGGGTAGCCCACTTGCCCTGACTTAGGAAGAAGGGTCCCTATTTGGACAGTGGCGCCAGCCATTGCCAACAAGAGAGCCCCATTTCTAACATTGGTGGCAGCGGTGGGATCAGGACTTGCATTTATGATCCACGTACAATAACTGGTAGACACCACTAGTGAGTACAGACCAAAGCGCAGACGCGCGGATTTTTTTTTTCCTCTCCGAATTTTTTTTTTAGTTGGTTGTTTTAGTATTGAATTGTTGATCGAAGCCATGAGTACTGCTAATATGGGAAGGCCAACATCCAATGCTTCGGAGGATCTGGCCTTTGAGGAGGAAAGATTAGATACCTATACTGCCAAACAGCTGAAGTCATTTTGTAGGCAATTCGCAGTCCCCGTGATAGGTCTCTCTAGGAAGGAGGAGTACCACAAGGCGCTGAAGGCCTGGTGGGAAGCGAGAGAGTCCGCTGGGGATGAGGAAGAGAATGCTGGAGGGCAGCAGGATGATGCAGTAGAGGGGGGGGATAGAACACCCTCCAATCCAGGTACTAGTGTATCCCAAAGGAGCCTGACCCCAGAAGAGCTGGAGGACAGGGAGAGAGATAGGAGGCATAGTTTGGAGATGGCTAAATTGGAAGGTCAGAAGGACCTTGAGAGTAAGAAGTTAGACATTGAGAAGAATCGATTGTCATTTGAACTTGAGAAAATGAGACTGGAACATGAGAGAATGTTGAGGGAAATAGAGATCAGGGCGAGGAGTGTCCCGGTCTCCCCCTCTGGTGGCAGCATACCTTTAGTAACTCCTGAGAGTAGAGTTTCCTAAGGATGTCATTAAGGATTTTCACAAGAGTGAGGATATTGGGCAATGGTTTGCCGCATATGAGATAGCAATGGTGTCCCACCGGGTCCCTGAGCAGGATTGGGGAGCGGGATTGTGGGGGCGCTTTGTGAGTGATGGTAGGGATACCCTGTTGGACCTGCCTGAGGAGAGGAGGATGGTGTATGCCCATATGAAAGAAGCTTTGATGACCCGTTATGGTTTGACCCCAGAAATGTACAGGCAGAGGTTTAGGACCTATAAGAAGTTAGAGGGTACCACGTGGGTTGAATATGTGTCTTTTTTCTGCAGAGCAATGGATCGCTGGGTAAAAGGTAGCAAAGTGGAAACTTTCGAGCAATTATATGATTTGTTTGCGTGGGAGCATTTGTCCAGTAACTGTTTTCCAGAGCTACGCCAGCACCTGATTGATAGCAAGCTGACTAACCCTAGGAAGCTTGCTGAGGAGGCGGACCGCTGGGTGAGCACCCGGGTCCGCAAAGGTTTTGTGGGAGACTTCGCCAGAGGTGGGCAGGGTCCCCAGCAGAAAAGTGGGGGCGACAAGGGTGAACAGAGGGAGTTCCAGAGAGGGTCCCAAAGTAATTCCCAAGGGAACCAAGCAGTGGTGTCCCAGCCTCCCCCTGAGAAGAAGCCAGTGTCCCCGACAGGTAGGCCTGTCCAGAGGGGGCCACTCACTTGTTTCAAGTGTGGTCAAGTGGGCCACTGGTATTATGATCCCCAGTGTCCCCAGAGGGACCCCCAATGCATCCCCTCGTGCACCACCCCGTGCACCATCCCGCCAGATTGCCAGTGTAGCCCTGGGGGGGGGAGGAAATGGAGGTCCAAGGTGGGTGGGATCCCGTAGAGTTAACCCTTGTCTCGCTAGGAGACTTCGAGAAGGTCCCTAACCCCACACTGCCGACCAACACTCAGAAGTACCGGCAGTGGGTGACCACCAATGGCCATAGGGTGGAGGCTCTCAGGGACACCGGAGCTAGTGTGACTGCTGTCAGCTCCCGGTTGGTGTCCAAAGAGCAAGTTGTCCCCCATGCATTCTGCCCCGTAGTATCAGCAGACAACTCAGAGAGCCAGTGTGAAGTGGCTCAGGTTCCCTTCGAGGGGGGGGGGGGTCGCAGGAACTCTTCAAGTGGCTGTGAGGGCCGCCATGCCTGTAGACTGTCTGTTGGGCAACGATCTGGAGAACTCCCCGTGGGCTACGGTGGAGAGAAAGTCTCATTTGGAAATGTTGGGTTTGCCTGAGTGGGCGTGTGTGACCACTCGGTCCATGACAGCTCAGAAGGATGTTCAGGAGGGTCTGGAGCCTGAAAGTATGGCCCAGGCCCCTGCCTCAAAGAGAAGGGGTAGGGGGCGCGGGAAACCGGCCCCCGCGGTTCCCACGGTCCCGGAGTGAGCAGACCTTGAGGGGGATGCCCTGGAACCTACATGGGAACAAGTTGCCGAACTGGGGGACCTACCGGAGCTGACCCATTGGCAGCAGGAAGGGGGGCCCTCCAGGGAGGAATTTTGCGAGCAGCAGAGAACCTGCCCTTCTCTTGAGGGGGTGCGGCGACAGGCCGCCGCCCAGGCAGTAGGTGACCAGACAGGGTCACATTGGATCTATTGGGAGAACGACCTCCTTTACAGCGAGCCTAAGGTTGCTGAGCCTGGGTCAGCCCGTGTGCTGGTGGTACCCCAGCGCTTCAGGACCTTCCTACTGGGGTTGGCTCATGATGTGCCACTGGTCGGACATCTGGGGCAGACCAAGACCTTTGAGAGGCTGGTCCCCCGCTTCTATTGGCCCCAGATGCGCAGGAGCTCAGATGCTCACTGCAGGACGTGTGAGACTTGCCAGGCAAGTGGGAAGAGTGGGGGGAAGATTAAGGCCCCACTACAGCCCTTTCCCGTGGTGAGCACCCCATTCGAGAGAGTGGGCATTGATATTGTGGGGCCTCTGGATCCCAAGACAGCCATGGGCAACAGGTTCATCCTGGTCTTGGTGGACCATGCCACCCGGTACCCTGAGGCCATCCAGCTCAGGACAGTGACGGCCCCGTGGTGGGACGGGCACTGATGGGGATTTTCTCCCGTGTGGGATTCCCCAGAGAGGTGGTGTCCGATAGGGGAACTAACTTTATCTCCAAGTAAATGGAGTCTCTGTGGGAGGAGTGTGGGGTAACGTATAAGTTCACCACTCCTTACCACCCCCAGGGTAATGGGCTGGTTGAGAGATTCAACCGGACCCTTAAGGGCATGATTATGGGCCTAGGCGAGCCCATGAGGCGTAAGTGGGATGTCCTCTTGCCATGCCTGTTGTTTGCTTACTGTGAGGTGCCACAGGTGAACCTTAGGGTTCAGTCCCTTTGAGCTGCTCTATGGTCACCCGGTAAGAGGGCCTCTGAGTCTGGTCAAGGAAGGCTGGGAGCAATCTCCCAGGAAACCTCCCCAGGATGTGTTTAGTTACATGCTGGCCTTCAGGAACCAGACTCGGCGTTTCAGGAAACTTGCTGAGGCAAACCTGGAAACCAGCCAGGAAGAGATGAAACGCTGGCACGATCAGAATGCCACTCTGATCGAGTTCCAGCCTGGACAGAAGGTTTGGGTCATGGTCCCGGTGGAGCCCTGTGCACTCCAGGATAGGTGGACCGGCCCCTTTGAGGTGGTGGAGCGCAAGAGTCCTGTTACCTACATGGTGGACTTGCAGTCTCCCAGGAACCCCTTGCGGGTCCTGCATGTTAACCGCCTGAAGCCCCACTTTGAGAGGTCTGAAGTGGGCATGCTTCTGGCCACAGATGCTGGGATGGAGGAGGAGAGCGAGCCCCTTCCTGACCTTCTGTGTGCGGGGGGCGAGATGGGTCAGTGGAGGGTGTGGTCCTCTCCACCACACTGACTCCTGAGCAGCAGGGTGATTGTCGCCACCTGTTGGGGCAATTCAGTGATCTGTTCTCCCTGGTACCTAGTGTCACTGATTGGTGTGTCCATGACGTGGACACCGGGGACAGTCCTCCCATTAAGCACAAGGCTTACCGAGTGACTGACCGGGTAAGGGCCTACATTAAGGATGAGGTTACCAAAATGTTTTCCCTTGGGGTGATTGAGTCCTCTAGCAGCCCTTGGTCCAGCCCAGTGGTCCTGGTACCAAAAGCTGCAGCGCCTGGTACCACCCCAGACCTTCGGTTCTGCGTGGACTATCGGGGCCTCAATTCAGTCACAAAGACTGACGCGCACCCCATCCCCAGAGCTGATCAGCTCATAGATCGGTTAGGGGCTGCAAATACCTCAGCACATTTGATTTGACGTCTGGGTATTGGCAGATCGCCTTGACCGAGGGAGCAAAGGAGAGGTCAGCCTTCTCCACACCCGATGGACACTACCAGTTCCGGGTGATGCCCTTTGGAATGAAGAATGCCCCTGCCACCTTTCAGAGGCTGGTCAACAGGGTGTTGGTTGGGCTGGAAGACTTCAGTGCCGCCTACCTGGATGACATTGCGGTGTTTAGCTCCTCTTGGGAGGACCACCTGCGCCACCTCTGGGAGGTATTGATGGCACTGCAGAAGGCAGGCCTCAAAATCAAAGCCAGTAAGTGCCAGATTGGGCAGGGTTCTGTAGTGTATTTGGGGCACCAGGTGGGGAGCGGCCAGGTGGCGCCCCTTCAGCCCAAAATTGACACTATCCTGGCGTGGGAACTCCCCAAGACTCAGACGCAGGTGAGAGCCTTCTTAGGATTCACGGGGTACTACAGGAGGTTTGTCAAGGGATATGGCAACATTGTTGCACCCTTGACTGAGCTGACTTCTAAGAAGCAGCCAAAGAAGGTAAATTGGACTGACACCTGTCAGAACGCGTTTGACGCCCTGAAGACTGCCATGTGCATCGCACCCGTGCTTCAGGCGCCCGACTTTTCAAAGGAATTTGTTGTCCAGACAGACGCCTCAGAGCATGGTATAGGGGCTGTTCTGTCACAGATCAATGAGGAGGGACTAGACCAACCGGTAGCCTTCCTGAGCAGGAGGTTACTTCCCCGGGAACAGAGGTGGAGTGCAATTGATCGTGAGGCATTTGCTGTGGTCTGGGCGCTAAAGAAGCTTAGACCATATCTGTTTGGGACTCACTTCCGGGTTCAGACAGACCACAGGCCCCTTAGATGGTTGATGCATATGAGGGGTGAGAATCCCAAGTTGTTGAGGTGGTCCATTTCCCTACAGGGTATGGATTTCACGGTGGAACACCGCCCCGGTACAGAACACGCCTATGCTGACGGACTGTCCAGGTTTTTCCGCCTTAGTGATGAGAATTCCCAAGGGAATGGTTAGTTATCCCCACATTTCAGCTGGAGGGGACGCGTGTTAGACCTGGCATCATTGGTGCGGGTCTCCCTTCCTCTTTTCGCTTCTTACCTTTTATGTTGACTGGATTTAGATGCTCTGGGCGCTGTGCCACTGCCAATCAGTGACACAGCGCAAATGCTCCCTGTGTAAAGATAACTGTATGAATTGGGATAACCATAGTTTAGCTCGTTTGGTTTACCTGTCAGCCCCGAGTATCAGTGCACTGTGTGTGCCCAGGGCTGGTAGACCAAATACTGCTGGTAGGCCTGCAGCGCTGATTTGCGCTACCCACCGAAGCGGCTTTTTCAAGTATGCCTGTGTAGCATGTTCTAATAGCGAATTACCCTCCATTTCACTGTTTACTGTTGTGAGGCCACCCGTTCTCATAGGCCAGAATGTGCAGGCTGAGTATTACATGCCTTAATCCTACCTGCCCCCAGGAACCTGATAGGAACGTCGACTTTGGTATGTTTAAGCTCAGAACATTGAGATACATCTTTTAGTAAGGATTATTAGCGTAGCCCGTGTTCGAAAATGCCTCTACTAGGAACGAGGTATTTTCCGGAGTAAGCTTTCCTGTAGGCTTTGCTAGCGTGTGTATTGGCCGTCTGGTTTTGGAGCAGCAGGGCCAGCTGGGTCAGACCTGGCTGGAGAGAGAGATCGGTATTTAGAGTATGGGAGGGGTGACTCTTTGATCCGAGCAGGGCCATGCCTGGCAAGGTGAATGATGGCTCCATCTCCCACTGGGCATCTGCTAGCAGACCCCCAGATTCTCAAAGGGCAGGATGTCGCCTCGTAAACCTAGTGCTCCCCGACCCCACCGAACTGGTTCTGGCTGGATGCAGTGATTTGTGACTGCAGAGAACAAAGACTTTTTAGGTATAAAACGCTATGCTGAAACCTGGTGCGGGGTGTTCCTTCTGGATGTCAAGACGAAACTCTGTCCGAGCGGACAGAGGAAAGGACTTTGAAACTTTCACCAAGCTTGCTGAAGAAACTACCCAAGGGCCTCAATTGAGAGCGCCTCCTGCTGAAGTCTCAGGGACATTAGACTTCAACCCGTCCGCCGCCTGACTTCCTTTGCTAGGGATTCTACTTGCAGGTGAGGCGTCCGTCGAGTAATCCAGACCCTCTAGTTCTACTGTGAGGAACGCGGACTGGTAACCCTTGTGAACTCTGTGTGTGGGCCGCCGCAGCTAAGAGAGAGCTGCCGCCGCTGAGTGCCCGCCTTAATTTGAATCCTCAGAACCTTCCCTGAAACTGTGTGGGCCGCCGCAGCTAAGAGAGCTGCCGCCGCTGAGTGCCCGCACTTGTGTCCGCTGTACAACATCGTGAATTGTCCTATGGGCCGCCGCAGCTAAGAGAGCTGCCGCCGCTGAATGCCCGCACTTGTGTCAGTTGTGCAACATCGTGGATTGTCCTGTGGGCCGCCACAGCTAAGAGAGAGCTGTCGCCGCTGAGTGTCTGCACTTGTGTCAGTTGTGCATCATCGTGATTTGTCCTGTGAGCCGCCGCAGCTAAGAGAGAGAGCTGCCGCGGAGTGCTCGCACCTTTGCTAACTTTGCATCACCGAGATTTGTCCTGTGAGCCGCCGCAGCTAGAGAGAGCTGCCGCCGCTGAGTGCTCGCACCCTTGCTAACTTTGCATCATCGTGATTTGTCCTGTGAGCCGCCGCAGCTAAGAGAGAGCTGCTGCCGCGGAGTGCTCGCACCTTTGCATCACCGAGATTTGTCCTGTGAGCCGCCGCAGCTAAGAGAGAGCTGCCGCCGCTGAGTGCTCGCACCTTTGCCAACTTTGCATCATTGGGATTTGTCCTGTGGGCCGCCGCAGCTAAGAGAGAGCTGCTGCCGCTGAGTGCCCGCATCTTTGTCAACCTTGCACCATCGTGAATCATCCCGTGGGCCGCCGCAGCTAGGAGAGCGCTGCTGCCGCCGTGAGCCCACCACGGAGCTGCACGACGAGAGTCATCGCCACCACCAGCCCGGGCCGCCGCAGCCGCGTGCTGCTGCCGCTAGTAGCCCGCCTGTCCCCGAGTGCCCGAATCATTGTGAGTGCACGTTGCGGACCACTGCAATCGAGAACTGTGGTCGCTGGGAGTCCGCCTGTCACCGTCTCCGCTTCTTCGAGAAGCTGCGTGCTGTGTCCCCGTCCAACGGCAGGTATCTGGTGCGCAACAGGACGCGTAGACCCAGGCCTTGAACTCAGTCAGTGCCACGTTCTGGTGAATACGTATTGCCTTTTTAAGTCCCTACTGATCTACGTGCATTGTGACTGGTTAAAACGCTTTTGAGAGTCTCGTACTAAACCTTAGATAAAGATACTATTTTTCTATACCTACTTGAGTTGTGTCCTTTTGTGGTGTCGTTACTGCCTTATTGTGCATGGTCATAAATGCTTCACACACTGCCTCTGAGATAGGCCTAACTGCTCCTGCTACGTTACCACAGGGTTGAGCAGGGGTTATCAAAGGGGGTAGCCCACTTGCCCTGAGTTAGGAAGAAGGGTCCCTATTTGGACAGTGGTGCCAGCCATTGCCAACTAGAGACCCCCATTTCTAACAGAGTATAATTATATGTATTCATATAATCAATGTTTGAAATGCCAATTTGTGTATTTCTTGTGTCTTCCTTTGGGAATTCCAGAGTTATCAACGAAATTGTAAGTCTGCTTCCTCGATTTCCTTGGGGGAATCAGGGTGGTTATGTTCTGTGGTTGCAGACACCATCCTGTACATCGTAAGGTTTAGAGGTCCAGATGGGCCAGTGTGAGCTAGTCAGGAACTAGGTCAACATATTCTGATGGTTGAGTGGACTCAGTCCCCCATAGTTTTGATGCTTATGTTCCCCAAAAGCACAGTTTTACTGAATTAGTAGGAACCGTATGACAAGGCACTACCAACTTTCTAGGTCAGGCATTTATTTAATAGGTCTCCTGAGTAGTTTTCTTACATGTGACCAAAGTCCCGAGTCACCATCCTAATGGAGATGTCCATGGTGTTAGGGAAACCTCCTCCTCAGCAAAATAGGGAACCCCTATTTTTGTCTGTAGGTTGTTCAAGCTTGAACCTTTAAAAGGATCACACCACTGTATTTCACCTTCAATGGACTCCATTCATTAAACTGTCTAATCCATTAGTTGTGGTTATACCACTAAATTGCAGATATGCAGTAACACAAATGTTACAACAAGAAGGGCTTCCTCTTACTGGAGGAGATTTTACCTTTGTGGTAGAGGCCTACAAAGAGTATAAAACAGAGGTATTCCATTCATGGGTAACATTTCCTGCAGCAGACGCCAATACAAGAAACTTTCACACATACACTGAAGCAGCCATACCAATTAGAGAGCTTATGAAGATTTGGAAATTCCATTAACATTTCAGGAACACACAAATAGGTTTCAAGGTGCCCTGTCACATCCGTTAGCAAGTGTTAGACTGGGTCCCCTAGGCAATTGCGGGGCAACATGGCCAGTCTTAGCCGGCTACACACCATATCCACAAATAACAGCATTTACAGCAGCCGAGTTGCATACACTTTACACTGGTCTAGTTAGATTATACAGAAGTATGACAGTTCGTTATGCGAACAATAACAACAAACCCAGCAAGAACTACTCAAGTTGCCCAACTGCATTTGGCAATGCCAGCAATTAGTCCAGTGATGGGAAAGGTTCCCACCAGACGGGAGGAGATTCTGTTCTGGGTTACACAAATCAGCTTGTGGCAGTGTTTCACCATATGGGACCTCAAGATAAACAGAGGTGACATGGTGGGCAAAAAACAATGAATTGTGTTGTAGCATGAGTGATTACCAGTGGCTGAGATTAATTCAAGCAATCCATCCAGCACTGTGTTGTTTTTGCATTTGATGCCCTAAGGGGCCAGGTATGCACAGACATGGGTCCCGAACTCACTGTGCAACTGGAACTAAGCTATACCTGGCTCGAGAGCCGTAACTAGGGCGAAACCAGTCCAAGGTTGTTTGTGTCCTAGTTCAGTGAGGACCTGGCATGGCTGTTCAGGCTGGGCGGTTCCCATGAGAAACAGGGTCAAGACTGATCTGCAAATAGCAGGTTCCAAACAGAGGTGGCATGGTGGGCAAAAAACGATGGATTGGGATGTGGCCCGAGCCATTACCAGTGGCTGAGATTAACTGAAGCATTCCATTCTTCACTTTGTTGTTTTCATTTTTGCCCAGATCGTGGTCTAGAGGTAGTAATTACTTAAGGCAGAAGAGAAACTAGCGTAGCTAGATTGATATATAAAATCAATGTTAGTATCATATCAATATGCACAAATTCAGCCGAGGGAAAATACAAAGAAATGCCTTTTCTGTCTGTACTGCAATGTTTTGTTTTCTTCTCAAGAAACATCTTTTATTTTCCATTTGGCATTCGTGATGTTGCCTAATTTGATGTGATTATGTATCATTTTACTTTATCAATTTATTTTGTGCAAAACTTTGAGGAAACAAGTTTATATAGTAAATACGATGGAAAGAGGTGGCCTAGGATATCCCTAGCATTTCGGGGCTGAATATGGCCAAAGTCATGTTTTCAAAACAGGTACTACATCCCTTTCTAGTTGCGCCACTGGTAGAAGGATGTGTAGTGAGGCCCGTGTCTCTGTGTAATCAATCTTGCTTTTTTTGCAGTTATAGGTCTGTGTATCGAGGATATTTCCGTTCAAGCGTTTGACGGTATACCTTTGCAGAGCCAGGTTAAAGGAGTGGGGAGGGGGCATTATTCCCCGGAACCTGCCCTTTTTTCAGGGCCCCATGGTTGGCCCTGCAGTGGAAAGCCTGTCCTGCGTATTAAATTATTCCTGGGCATAGTTCGCGGAGTTTTGCTACGCGGAACTCCGCGAAGTTACAAAAAAACTCTGCGAAGTTCCGCAAGTGGCGGAGTGCAGTGCGAACTGCAGTTTGTACTGGTATTCCTGCCGGTCGGGTAGAAATTCTACCCGAGCCGCAGCTCGCGCTCGCGAACTTAACGTTCGCGAGCGGGGAAAAAACTCTGCTGCACATCGCGAAGCGGAGTTTTCTGCACTCCGCAAGCTCCGCGGATTGCAGAGTGCAGAAAACGCCGCAAACTCCGCGAACGGAGTGAAGTTCACCGCCCAGGCCTAGTATTAATGACAAGGCAGCTAATACCACTTGATACCGCCAGGTGGTGCCACGTGCTGTACCTGTCCGCCATCTCTTTCCCTGCAAGACACCTTCTTTTAAACTTAGTAAGAGTTGCTCGTCCTCTGGAAGACCTCTGAATTGTTGACCTGGGCCACCTAATAACCTCTGGCATGCCTGTACCTTTGCACGTTCTTGAACACCGCCAACTACGTGCACTGCCCACACTGTACATCTGAAGCCCTAAAACCAAGCAGGCACATCCTAAAGTTACCGGTCCTGTGACGGGAGCTCTGCAGAAGCACCTGGCAAGAGCCAGAAGCTGATGATGTGGTTGACTCAGGAAGAGGGCAGGCACAGTAGCAGTTTGTGTGTCATCCACACATCATATGTAGCAATGCTTGTTTCCATGTCAAGCTGATAAATCTGCAGTGTGTTATATCTCTTATGAAGGGATTCCCTGACCTGCTTGTTAAGGGGGGAAGAGTATGCTCAAATGCATCCCTAAGCCAGCAGGGAACCGAAGAGAGGACAAAAGAAAAGAAATGATGTGTATTTTTGGTACCAGATAAGGTCTTGGGCCGATTTACCCTCAGGCAAATGCAAGCATTTCCTGCCAGTTATTTTTGGTTTGGGCAGGACATGTGGTGAGCAGTGGCTGGTACTAGTTGAGTTAAATTTGTGGGTTTATACAGCGCGACTTAACACCCGTGGAGGTATCCAAGCACAGTCCACAGGCACGGTGAGATTAAGCGGTTTGCTCAGAATCACAGGATGTTGCGCCGACGCCGAGACTCGAACCCGGATCCGTAGCACTCCAGTCGACAGCTCTGGCCGCTGCGCCAATCCTCTCGCTAGAAAGCTGGAGCCAACGCATTTATGAGTCATTAAAGCTACCGTTGGTGTTAGCACTAAGATGTGAGCAAACTGCAGAGCAGGGCTTTAAGTGGGCCGGGTCCACCGGCAGTTTTTGTAGGGGGCCTCGAAACGGGTCTCTATAGGGCTCTGTTTTGTGCCCTGGCACAGGCGGTCCGTTTTCTTTCTGGACTGCAGGGACAGTGTGCGGGTGCTCACACTGCACACTTCTCACTAGTGGAGACGTTACGGCATGACGTCATGCCAGGCGAGTGTTGTAGGGGGAAGGGAAATCCTTTAAAGAGAGTCATTTTCTCTCTGGATTTCTCTTCTCTTTTTGAAACTCGGGAGCAGCAACATTGTTGTTGTGTCACCAGGGCTTTAAGTGGAAGCTTTTTCAATATTATATATAACAAGCCATAGTTGCTGCTTATTTATCTTATGCAACTAACAACCATTGACAAAGCCAATAGTCCTGACTTGTTGTAGGTATGATGTTACTTGTTGTATCATATATCTGGATGCAATGACAGAAACAGCAAAATACAAGTGTGGCGGCACACTATGCTAAGCACAGATTTTTAGCTTACGGGTTTTTAAGCCACGCCCTTAATTACATTGGCCACGCCCCTTTGAGAGACCCCCCAGTTTTTTCATCCCACTTAAAGCCCTGCTGCCGAGCATCACCAACACTGCTATTAAATGCACCCCGGCCCATCTGAGAAGTGCCCCAGTTAAAGTAGAACAGCTGTGCTAAGAAGTGCAAATGGGGCACCATCAAACCACTAATGCTCTGCTGAGAAGTGCCAGTTACTCTCGATTTATAATATGATAGTCCTGCTTGGAAGTGTCCGTCCTGTCCCACGACAAAGTACAGCAGACCTGATTAGAAGTGTCAGCACCGCAGCAGCAGTAGTAGTGTTGAGAGTTCATGGTTCTTTCCCATTCAACGCAATGTAGCTCTACCAAGTTGGGTATACTTTAGAAATATACCAGCCCCCTAGAAAGAGGTGGTAGCTCCTCACACTTCTTACCAGTGTGAACAAAATCTGCTCACATGGGTAACAGGAGGGTGAGACTCTGAAGATGAATCTCCTGTCAATGATGTTGAGACTACCAAGAATTTAAAGAGCCCTTGTCAGATACACAAACTTTCAAAACTTGGGTCAAGAAAAACTAAGTGTTTTTTTTAAAGACAATTGTGCCCACTGAGAAAAAACAGCATTATCAGAGCTAACGTTGAAGTGATTTGTGGAGCTTTGAATGACCAAAAGCTGAATCTTGAGGTGATAAAAGCAACAGCATTATGCCAAACGCAAGGGGCATGTGAGGGATGACGGTTAGGAGGGGCAGAGCTCCGGCTCATATAAGATACTGATCTTTGTTGCCTGAGATGCTGTTGGACCAAAGGCCAGCCCTGCTTCCAAGGGCAACAAAAAGAGTTGGATTGTAAGTTATTATTAAAGCACCTAGGGGTAATTCAGTTTGTGGAGTTCATTATATGCATCATCAATGCTGGGATAGGTTATGGGTCAGAAGTAAATGAACAAAAAGAATGATAAAACAGCATGTTCTATTCTAACATCTATTTTGGGAATACATGTAGGATAGAGCCATGCCAAGCCAGCCGCAAATGCGTATTTTTCCAAGTAGATGCCCTCTCCCCAAACTGGAATGAGCAACTAATTTTAAAGGACATCTAGGCTATTGTTCGCTTTGCTAATGCATCTCTTTCAGAGTCACTCTACTTAGCAACTCTAAAAAGAATCTTTCATGTCACCATAGAAACAACAGAATACGAATCTTCCACAATAATAACTCTGTCAAACCAACATTCCCTCTTTATCTACTCTGAGACCTTCAAAATCCAGTCCTTTTCCTCTCGACTTTCTCTTTCTTCCATCTTCTTTTTTTGAAATGGTGAAATTTCCTCTTCTCCCTGCCAAAGTCAACTTTCAGGGGTGCCTTGCTTAGCCTCGCTTTGCTTATAATACTGCTTAATTCTTCTTACTGGCCACCTGAAAAACAAATGATAAGTGAATACTTCCTCTTTAAAAAAAAAGACTATATTTTTTTAATTTAATAAATTTCTCTTCTCCGCTCTCCAGCTCACTTACCCTCTCTAGTCTCAATACCACATAGGGAGTGTTATACAATCTAGATTCTCTACTCAGTAAACCTTATAAATAATAATTTTATGGGAAAACCGTAAGATACAATTACGGGTGATCAAAGTCTCTTAACGCTGTTGTCGACACATTGTTAACTGGCCTCAAGTAACGCCTTTCACACACACCTGCACTAGAGCAATTTGCTGCCTTGAGGATATCTTCTGTCCTTCTACCCAACTGAAACACCTTGATAGCCATCACACTCCTCACAGAATTTGCTTTGAATTTTTCCAGATTCACCCAACACTTATGCATTCACCTACCTTGCAATTGTAGCGGCTGTTATTCCTCTGCGTGGATTTACATAAGAAATTAACATCTAAATGTTTCATACCCTTCTACAATCACGCATTTCAGATTCATATTCCTTTAAACGTCTGACTACACCCAATCTAGGAAACTCTTCAAATAGTATATAGACAATGGTTTCACTCAAAGTCTTCTTTGACCTTCTCACCTCAAACAGCACGCTACCTAGCCCATAGAACTTGGCGAGGATACAATTTAGCAAGGCTCATACATGTGAAACTCTTGAACAAAATCAAACATAACAAAATTAACGTTTTCCAGCTTAGTTATCCTTACCATAAGATATTGTCTGCCACTGCTAACGTGTAGCAATTCATAATTCTATCACGAAGAGTCATAGGACATAGGCGCTGCCGACTCACATTACTTGCCATTAAACTTCAGCTGAGGTGCCTTCTTTGCAGAGGAGCAACTAGAGCCACATTTCGGGGGGGGGGGGAGAGGCTACTAAAAATTTCGGGGGGCTAATTCTTCCAGTGATAGTCAGAGTGGGGATGCAGGGGCTCTAAGAAGGGGTGAAAAAACAACAAAGCCTCGTTAGCAAGTAAATGGTCTTGTAAAGACCTGTGAAGTACTCGGGTGCGGTTGTGTGTGTGCCCGGGAAGCTCTCTCATCCCGGGCTGACACACACGACGGGGGGGGGGCTGAAGCCCTTTCAGCCCAATGGGTGTTGCGCGCCTGCTTCTTTGGGAGTAGAGGTGCATACTTTTACTGGAAGAGTACTGGCACTTTTCAGGCGCAAGCAGTCGCTCTGGAATAATGGATACCTGCACTTTCTTTTCATTGCAGGCGCTAACATTGAGGGAGAGGGGTCTTAGTAGAAGCGGACACTGCACCTCTCACACAATGCTACTTTTTTCAAAGCTCTATTGCGTGCAGAGGAGCTCCTTGTGGATGTATTTGGTTCAGAAAGGAATTCCATCCCAATCGAAGAATTTCTACAGACCCCTTCGGTTATTGAGAGGCAGTACAAGGCTAAATGTAAGTGCTAATCTCTATTTTTGGAAGCTAGGACTCTACCCCATGGAATCTTTCACCCCCCCCCCAAAAAAAAAACCCCACAACACCCCCATGCACCGCGGGGTCCTGTGTCACACGCACCACTGTGTGACGCTTGAGCTCGAAGGCCGTTCCGAGGAGCGAGAATGCGCAGTGTCTGGCAGGGCACTTGTACCCTCGTTAGACGTCAACATTATGACTGTTGGGCAGCGCGCGCAGGGACCGTTCGAGATCCCCCGAGCGCGAAAACCGCTGGCGCGCCTCGCGAGCCTGACGCAGGTGTAAACTACGTCACGAGCTGTCTGTGACAGGGTGCGCGTAGCATGAGGAGGAAGCACGCGGCGGCGGCGGCGGCAGCGGCAGCAGGTTCGAGAAAGGCCGCAGCATTGAGAGGCGGGCGAGAAGGGCCCCTCAGGCACGCAAACCAAGTGAGAGCCGCAGGGGGCTGCTCGGGCACCCGGGGCAGCGGAAGCAGGAGGGAGGGCCGGGCATCCTATTGCAACGCTACTGTCGCCCCAGAAACGAGCCTTGTGGGCTAGTCCTCCCGCTTCAGAGGTGCGTGATACCCCCATAGATAGTTTAGAACAACATTTTACCTCAGAATAAGAACAAAGGTCCAGCACATTCTTGAAAATACACAGAACCGCAATAGCGGCCAAACTGAACTGGTACCTCTTGAAGATGATTTGTTCGAATTATATTCCCCACCCATGAATAAATAGATTTCCCCGTATAAATGTGACATCAGGGCTAGCTGGGAACAGGATGTGGAGTCTGATTTTTAAAAAAAATATAAAATAAGGGTAGTGGGGCTAGTAACAGGTGGAAATGGAGAGTTAGATGTGGAGCTTTGCTTCAAACTTGAAGTATGTACATAGCACTTGTGTACTTTGTTGTGCCCTACACCAGTAGACACAGGTAGCCATGTTGAGTTTCCAAATCTTCTTTATTAGTTCCTGGTCCAAGTGACAACAATCTTAACTGTAGCCAGCTCTGGTCAAGTACCAGCCCCACCAGGATCAGCCTGCCTAGCTGCTCAGCCCATCTCTAACTGACACCACTCATCCACCCAGGCATTCCACGCATCACAGTCACATCAACATTCCGTATCCAACTCACACTCTGGCTGAGCAGCTAGGAGCAGCTAGGCTGGATAACACGCAAATACACATTAAGAGGATACAACATACTTGTATGGTCTTCTTGATCCTACATCTTAAAGCCTCTACTATCTTGATTCACCAAAAGGGTTAAAAACACCTTAAACATTGCCTTCTTTAGTTTGCATTACAGCCCTTCCTATGCCAGTGTATGTACACATGCTGTTCATCTTTGTGGTTCGCTCTTTTAAAAACATTTTCAGTTTTTTCCCCCAAGAAGGTGGAGGCCCGGCGCCACCCTAACGCCCTCACATAATTCCCAGAATCCATATTTCCTTGTTCATTTCATTACCCAGAGGCTCCACTGCCAGGGCGAACAATAATGGAGACATGGGGCAACCCTGCCGTGTGCCGCGGCCTATAGGGAAGGAGGCCAACCGGTGTCCTGCAATACGGACTGAAGCTGAAAGGTCAGTATAAAGTAATTGAACATATGCCAGGAATCGCGGGCCGAGATTAATGGATCTAAGAAGTTGAAATAGGTATGTCCAACTTAAGAGAGTCGAACACCTTATCTATATTGGCCAACAGGGTGGCCGCGGGGCGGCTTAGCTCTGGGGCCTTCGCCAAGGCATTATGGACCCGCCGGATGTTGTGTCGGGTGGACCGATGTGGCATGAAGCCGGACTGATCGGGGTGGACTAGCTCTTGAATGCATGTACGTAAGCGCTCTGTGAGAACTTTGCCTAGGAGTTTGGGCTCAAAATTTATAAGAGAAATCGGACAGTATGAGGAAGGGTCTTCCGGAGGGCGGCCAGGTTTGAGAAACAGGACAATTTCGGCATGGCGCCAATCAGGAGGCAGTGTGCGTTGCTCGAGAGCGCTGTGGAGCGCTTCCAGCAAGTAAGGGCCCAGCGTGGTCATATGCGACCTAAGAAACTCACTCGGGAAGCCATTAGGGCAGGGAGCTTGGCCTGTGCGGCGCTGAGTTCTTCCACAGTTATGGGAGCATCCAGCTGGTCACGTGCATGGTCTGAAAGTTTTTTGGGGGGTATGTCTGTCAGAAATTCTCCTATTAAAGCGCTCGTTATGTGTTCCTGCCGCGCGTAGAGTGAAGCAAAGTACACCGCGAACACTTGGGCCACCGCCGTTGTAGAGGAGCACAGAACACCGTCCTGATCTTGAAGTGTTGGGACCGCGGCAGGAGACTTCGCGGCTTGGCACAGTCGATGGAGCATTTTGCTGAACTTATAACCCCATTGGTAGATTCTGTGTTGTGACGCCAACCAGATCTCTTGCGCTTCATTGGTAAGGTGTTGATGTATGTGCTGTTGCGCTAGGTGTAGATTGCAGCGTGCGGTCGGGCTGGGGTCTGTGACAAGTTGAGGTTCGAGGGCTCGCTGACGATTCTCCAACTCAACAAGTTGTGCAATGTGTTTGTGTTTTTCACCCGCCCGGAAGCTGATGTCCACCCCACGGATCGTAGGCTTAAGGGCTTCCCATAGGATAATTTTGTATGGGGCTGAGGCGGTGTTGGATGTGAAATAATCAGAGATGGCCTGTCGTAAGGTCTCCTGGTAAACCAGGTCTCGGAGACTCCAGGGCGACATCCGCCACCGGAAGGTGGGCCTTTGAGGTCCCATGCGGAGTTTGAAGACGACAGGGGAGTGATCGGACAGTCCCCTGGGCAGAATGGAGATATGTGATATCCTATGTATGTAGCTATGTGGCATAAAGACATAGCCCAAGTGTGAGAGCGAGCGATGAACGGCGTATAAGAAGGTGAACTCCGCCTCAGCAGGATGATACGCCTGCCAGACATCAGACCATCCCAATGTAGTAGCCACGATATGTAATTTGGATCTTCTCGTCTTGGGGTTTGCGTCTTGGCTCGCGCAGGCGATCAAGGAGTGACATGACATTGTTCCAATCACCGCCCAGTAGTGTCAGGCCCTACAGGAGTTCCCCCAAAGCAGTGTGATTCTGTCTATAAAGGTAATTCCCAGGGGGGGGAGCATATACACTGCCGATAGTCACGTGATCCCCGTGTAGCGTCCCAGATATGATGGTGTAGCAACCCCCAGAGTCCAGTCAGTGTTTGGAAAAGACGAATGGGACCCTAGGGTGTACGAGGATAGCTGTACCCCTGGATCCTCTGGCGAACCCAGAATGATAAACTGTATGATACCCAATTCTGGTGAGGCATGGAGGGAAAACAGCATTTACAATGCATGCTTTAGATCGCATGCCATTACAACGCGGTCGATACAACAACCGCGTTGTTACAATGCGAACCATTACATCGCAAGTCGTTACAACGACTTGCTGTAGGGGGCAGAAGGTGTTGGATTTACAATCCAACACCTTCCCTGCTGTTGCACAAACTGGAGTAGGAATAGTAAATTATACTATTCCTAAGTCCAGCGCGTCCCCTACACCAAGTGGTTGTAATGACTTGCGATTTAATGGTTCGTGTTGTAACAACGCGGTGTAATGGCATGCGATCTAAAGCATGCGTTGTAAAGAGATATATTGGGCATGGAGTCTTGTTACCCAGGAGATGAGTCTCTTGCAGAAAGGAGGATGTCTGCCTCACAGCGCTTGACCTGCCAGAGTACTGCGCCCCTTTTAATTTTATTGAGTTGCCCTCTAACCTTCCACGATACTATAGTCAATTCCCCAGGCTGGAGAGTACCTGTGCGTGCTGTCATCTATCGTGCATGGGAAGGCCCTCTTCAGCCGTGTGCATGTAGTCGCGGTGTAGCCTCTGTATGCGCATGAAAACTATAACAACTGAAAGATCTAGCAATTTCCCCTCCCCATACCCCCCACCCCGATACTGCCACCAACAAGGAGAATCTGTCGCGGATGAGGAAAGCCCGGGGCCCCAACGGGAGGTCCCAGGGGACCTCGTCCAGTCATATCCCAACTTCCCATAAAACATGAACAGGAATGTCCAGAGGCGTGGAAGTTCCTGGAGGTGATGTCCAAGCCTACGTGGTGCTCCAAACGGTTAGGGTGAACCAAGATAGAGTCTACCCGATCGTGGCCGGGGACCAGGGAAATGTAGACGATTGGCCTTCCTTATGATTCTTCATCCGGGGCCTGCGAGCGCCAGTTCGATTGTGATCTGTATCTTCTTTTGGAAGTGTTTCTCTTTTGTTGATTTTGCCGCGAGCCCTCAGAGGAATCTGATTCCAGTGGCGGCGGTGTATGAGGTTTAATATGTGTTGCTTCGTCCGCCCAGGTGAAAACTGCTTCTGGCGTGTCAAAAAAGTAGGAGTTGAGTTGAATGTGAATCTCATTTGGGCCATTGTATAGTAACATATTATGTATGTTGAGGTCCCGGAGTCTACGTTTGGCTGCGGTGAAGGACTGGCGTTGTTGGACCAGCCTGGTGTAGTCTGGGAAGACCAATATATGGCGTGATTCGAAGAGTAGTTGATCCTTGTGGTTCCTGGTGTATTGTAGGATGGCGTCCCGGTAACAATTCACTATTGCATGTATTTTTTAAACATGATTCATGTTCTCGACTCCAGAAAAACAAAAACACATGATTGAAGGGCAAGGGAAGGAGAAAGCAGACAGCTACAGAAGTGAATGCAGTGTTGATACCCGATGGGACATGGATTTGTTTTATTTGCGGTATTAGTTTTCTGCTAGACATGAAACACAGTGAAGAAAAATAAAGATCCATTAAATGTGAGCTAAGGCAGAGAAACGCACGATGTCTGAGAAGGCAAAGAGACACGCACTTAGAGGAGGGAGGGAAGAGGGGCGAGTATACGATAAAATATTCCACGTCCCTGTAGTCGATGAGGAGGGGGGGGGCAGCTGCGAAAGAGATAACAGCCTGAAGTGAGGTAAAGGCGGAGCTTGCGTTTTTGTGTTTTCCCACAATAGATCGTATGGGGGTGAGGCGTTTGGTAAACCCTCAAAACTGTGCGAGCACTGCAAAACAAAATTCCACAAAAGCTACGCAGCTCAATACATTTGTGGAAAATTAGCAAATTAACTTTGTAAGCGAAATTTCCCACATGGGTGGGTTACTCACGTTCCTCGAGAATGTTTTTCCCTAGTTTCATAGTTAAAGGTGCCTATCCGCAGTAAGGTATTGCTTCAATATGCTGTAGATTGTAATTAAACTAGCGGCGCTGTGCCTGACCAGTCCTTGAAGTGACGGTAGGTAGAGCACACAGGGTCCTTCCCCCACCGGCACTCGCCCAGTGAGAAATTAAACAGAAGTCAAATGTAGCACACGAAGTGCACTTCGAATGCACCAAGACACTACAGAGCCCTGCTGAGAAAAGTTTTAGAGGCCTGCAAGAGTACAACGAATGAGATTAAACACTTAAGGTTAACACGAGCAGCTGCGTGAAGTGGGCGCTGCGCATTCCCAAACAACTTAAATAAATAAAAAGAATATTCTGCGAAGCTGGTGCATAAATTAAAAGAACATTGTGTCCGTGACGCATGTGCCACGAGGGAAGTGTTTGATCACATTGAAGCGTACACGCCACAGATGCTAATAACCAGCAAACAACATTCCAAACAGGAGCCGAGTGGGCGCCATTACCAAAGCAGCCCTTGCGAGCACGGATTTAAAGAAGGAGTCCCCACACGAGCATACAAGCACCTATAGAGTAAGGGATCTGTAGTTGGCTGGTGCTCCCGAGTGATAAACGGAAGTGATGTATTGGGAGCACCAACCAATGAGGAGTCAGTAAAGAACACTGATACAAGAGTGAACCTATGGTAAACAGCAGGTGAAATTTACCTGCCTATTGTGAAAAAAACAGGTCTTGCAGACAGCACATGTGTGTTGATGCTCGACCTAAAAAGCAAACGCTGGGAGGTAATGGACGTTCTCAAAAAAGCACTTCAATGGATTTCTACTTCTCTAGGTAAGGAGTCAGAAAAAATCAACCCGGAATGGACTTTTAATTTTTGTCGGTTACACCATGATCATTGGCTAGTTTCTTCTGGAAACTGAAGGGTGAGTGAAGGGTTTCTTTGCCTGCATGGAATGTGCTCTGGGTCTACAGTACAAAATGTCAAGGTGTAATCCTCTAGCCTCGAATAAGAGACACTAATCACAATTCACGAATAAATGTCATTCTATTTCTATTTCATTTCTAACATTTGGTCAGCGCAGCTTATACCCAGAGGCTTTTGGTAAGTGTGAAAGTTAGTGTGTCTAGAATGAAGAGTTCAATGTCTTCCTAAACTTTAAATGTGCTGCTTCTTTCCAAAGGTTTACAAGGATCTCGTTCCACGTTTGTGCAGCTTTCTGCTTGAATGGAAAAAGGTCTGCTGCCTCTCCTCGTGTTTTTTCAATTGCAGGATCACAGCAGAAATCAAATTTTCAGAACATAGTGGTTGCATAAAATGGTAGCCTAAAAAATTTCCATGGTACCAAACCAGGGAAAGGAGACATTCTCCTTTGCAGAGGTGTTTGCGGTCTTCTCTTTGGTCATAGTGTTTTATTCAAGTGTTTCCTATCTCAGGCCACAGGCTGACCTGTTAGAAGTGGCTTATCCCAGGGAATATGGACATAAAGAATGCTTCCTGCTCCTTAGAAGGCGACATGGATTCAAAACTAGACGCGCAACAATAGGCTTGCAATGGCTGATGCACGGATGCGGGTTGTAGACAGTAGAAGAGAACAGCGCAGATTGACATGCAGAAAAAGGGAAGAAGATAACTATCTATGTGGAACACCCTACAAACTTGGGAGTGCATGCATCTAGAGGAACTGTCATAGTGGAGCATCACACTTTCCATCTATCTAATTACTACTCACACCCAACTCTCGCATTCAGCAGAAGGTGTAGTAAGTCATGATAGACTACACAAATGTGATGTATCCAAAAAGAATACCCCGGGACTCCTCGTTAAAGTATAAACCAAATAGGTAATAACTGTCCAAAAAGGGAATGTTTTGGAGCAAGAAATTTTCTTTAATACAAATGAAACATAGTTCAAAGATTCTCAATGAAGGTCTCTTTTCACAGGAACTTTTATAAAAAAATTCAATACATTGATAAACAGGTTACATCCATCCAGTTTTCAAAACAATGATGACAGCCTCAATATTGTATTGTATTGTAATTGCATTTGTATAGCGCTTACTACCCCTGACGAGGCGTCGAAGCGCTTTTTCGGCGAGTAGCACGCTACTCCGGGACCCATAGAGGATTAGTGTTGAATTAGTATAGTGAAACATGCAAGTAAATTTTAAGTGGTGGATATGTTAGTCAGTTATTTGGATTCAGAAGGATAGCGGAGGGATAGAAGAGGGAAAAAGGTTTGCATATATATAGCGCTTCTAACCCCTGATGGGGTGTTGAATTGCTTTTTTTTTTTGGGCGAGTAGCACGCTACTCCGGAAACCCATAAAGGATTAGTGGTGAATTAGTATGGTGAAATATGAAAGTAATTTGAGTGGTGGATATTAGTCAGTTATTTGGAGTGAGAAGGATAGTGGAGGGATAGAAGGGAAAGAAAGGCTTGCATTCATATAGCGCCTGTTACCCCTGGTGGGTGTTGAAGCGCTTTGTTGGCGAGTAGCACGCTACTCTGGAACCCATAAAGGATTAGTGGTGAATTAGTATAGTGGAATATGGAATTAGTGAAGTGAACATGCTAGTCTGTTATTTTGATTGAAAAGGATAGTTGTGGGATAGAAGAGTGAAGGATTTCTTTTTGTAGGTCATAGCAGTAGGAGGAGGCTTTTTGATGAGTAAAAGGGTTTTTGGAGGGGAAGAGTCAGAGGGAAGAGTTTAGAAAGGTTTGTCTTGGGCATTGGTACAGTAAAGGAGGTGTCAGAAGATACAAGGAGGGGTAGAGTAGGGAGAGAGTCAAGAAAGGGTTATTTTGGGGAACATATTAGTGGTATGGCGTTTGCGATAAATGAGAGAGTGGGTGTAGAGGATATAGTGATAGATGTATAGGGTGAGATAGGGTAGTGAATTGGAAAAAGTAGTAGAAAGAAGTTTGAGATGAGTCAAAAAGTTGGGCTAGAAGATATATTGAGGGAAGTATAGGCTGAGAATAGGGTAGTGCATTGGAAATGCTAAATTAGAAGAAAGTGATAAATATATAGATCCATAAGTACATTGAGAGTATATAGATGCATAAAGGAGGTAAGTGTATGCAGATTAAAAATATTGATAGAGGTAGCGGATGTGAAATAGGGTAGTGCATTAGATATGCTTTTTCAGGAGAAAAGTAATAGACACATTAATTAATGGGAAGATGGGCAGCATTCCTGGCCCTGGCCCGTCTCGAACAGGCTCAAACAGGCACTCACCCTTGGCCTCTCTGCCCTTAACAGGCTCAAACAGGCACTCACCCTTGTCCTCTCTGCCCTTAACAGGCTCAAACAGGCACTCACCCTTGTCCTCTCTGCCCTTAACAGGCTCAAACAGGCCCTCACCCTTGTCCTCTCTGCCCTTAGCCTCCACGCCCGGGCTGAGACGCCCTAACCCTGGCCTTTGATACCCCTAGTAATCAGGTGACCCCGTCAGCCAATGGGAACCCTAGCCCTAATACTATCCAATCACAACACTAGCCCTAAAAGCTAGAACCAATAGGAGATCAGGACCTTACAGCCAATCTTAGCCCTACTCCAAGCATCCAATCAGTTCAAAAAACCCTGATCTCTATGTCCAATAGAGGCCCTAGCCCTACCAGTAGTCCCAACCCTAGTCCAAGCAACCAATGGGACGGGAAGCCCTAGTCACTACTTCCAATAGAAAGCCTAACCCTACTCTTAGTCCCACACCTAGTCCAGCAACCAATAACACCAGAAGCCCTAATCGCTACTTCCAATTAAAGGCCTAACCCTAGTCCTAGTTCCACCTTAGTCCCAACAACCAATAAAACAGGAAGCCCTAGTCCCTGCTTCCAATAGAAATCATAACCCTAGCCCTAGTCCCAACCCTACATTGATTGAATCACAGATCCAGAAACCAATCAGAACCCTCAAATACCCAACCAATGAGGACACTAACTCAAACCAATAGAAACATCAGATACAACCACCAATCAGTGTATACATGTAGCAGCCACTAGCAGACTATATAAGGTCCCAGCAACCTCAGACAAGGTTTGCTGCCCAGGGAGTTGGAAGCTGCTTCTCCTGTCCAGAATCTCCTAGGAGACAGACAGGCTCAATCCACACTTTGGATTTCTGCAGGTAAAGGCCTCACAAACTTGAAATCTAACAATACTGTTTGAATACAACTTTACTCCCTCTCCTGGCCAAAAAACGAAGTGCACAGTCCCTATTAAACACAGTTTAAACAGCTCACAGAAGCACCCTCTGATGTAGAAAATCCCTGTTGCTGGAGGGGGAGGCAGGGGGGCTGGTTTCACTGGCTTGATAACACAAAATGGTGGCTGGGGGTGCACTGTTTAACATACAGGTCTTAGCACAGAGCAAAGGAGAAATTTGGAGGGAAAACTGAATAGTCACCAGGAATGAGAGCGACAAACTACAGAGTTTGGACTGCAAATCCCACAATTCAACACGTTAAATGGAAGCAATCATGGGCAGGAAAACCACAAGTTTAACACACAAAACAGGTGATAAAATATACAATCACAGGCAGGTTAAAACTACATTTTTAAACTGTAACAACCACAGGCAAAGACAGTAATCACAGAAAGGGAAAATCGTTTTTTTAAAAACTTTTTGGAGGAGGGAAGAGACAGCACTAGTCTGCCTCCTTACCACTTGCTGGACTCTGCTCACTGCAATCTGGGGCACAGGTAGGCTGCAACTCACAAGATGGAGGAGAATGATTTGGGGTGCACCCAGCAAAGCCTTAAGGGACCTGGGCAGGTGTGAGGGGAGGGCTCAGAGTTGCCTGGGAGCTGAATAGCCAATCCCCAGTCCTAGGCCTGCTGGCCTGGGGGTGGGGGTGGGGGCTGCTTCTCCTGTCCAGAATCTCCTAGGAGACAGACAGGCTCAATCCACACTTTGGATTTCTGCAGGTAAAGGCCTCACAAACTTGAAATCTAACAATACTGTTTGAATACAACTTTACTCCCTCTCCTGGCCAAAAACGAAGTGCACAGTCCCTATTAAACACAGTTTAAACAGCTCACAGAAGCACCCTCTGATGTAGAAAATCCCTGTTGCTGGAGGGGGAGGCAGGGGGGCTGGTTTCACTGGCTTGATAACACAAAATGGTGGCTGGGGGTGCACTGTTTAACATACAGGTCTTAGCACAGAGCAAAGGAGAAATTTGGAGGGAAAACTGAATAGTCACCAGGAATGAGAGCGACAAACTACAGAGTTTGGACTGCAAATCCCACAATTCAACACGTTAAATGGAAGCAATCATGGGCAGGAAAACCACAAGTTTAACACACAAAACAGGTGATAAAATATACAATCACAGGCAGGTTAAAACTACATTTTTAAACTGTAACAACCACAGGCAAAGACAGTAATCACAGAAAGGGAAAATCGTTTTTTAAAAACTTTTTGGAGGAGGGAAGAGACAGCACTAGTCTGCCTCCTTACCACTTGCTGGACTCTGCTCACTGCAATCTGGGGCACAGGTAGGCTGCAACTCACAAGATGGAGGAGAATGATTTGGGGTGCACCCAGCAAAGCCTTAAGGGACCTGGGCAGGTGTGAGGGGAGGGCTCAGAGTTGCCTGGGAGCTGAATAGCCAATCCCCAGTCCTAGGCCTGCTGGCCTGGGGGTGGGGGTGGGGGCTGCTTCTCCTGTCCAGAATCTCCTAGGAGACAGACAGGCTCAATCCACACTTTGGATTTCTGCAGGTAAAGGCCTCACAAACTTGAAATCTAACAATACTGTTTGAATACAACTTTACTCCCTCTCCTGGCCAAAAACGAAGTGCACAGTCCCTATTAAACACAGTTTAAACAGCTCACAGAAGCACCCTCTGATGTAGAAAATCCCTGTTGCTGGAGGGGAGGCAGGGGGGGCTGGTTTCACTGGCTTGATAACACAAAATGGTGGCTGGGGGTGCACTGTTTAACATACAGGTCTTAGCACAGAGCAAAGGAGAAATTTGGAGGGAAAACTGAATAGTCACCAGGAATGAGAACGACAAACTACAGAGTTTGGACTGCAAATCCCACAATTCAACACGTTAAATGGAAGCAATCATGGGCAGGAAAACCACAAGTTTAACACACAAAACAGGTGATAAAATATACAATCACAGGCAGGTTAAAACTACATTTTTAAACTGTAACAACCACAGGCAAAGACAGTAATCACAGAAAGGGAAAATCGTTTTTTTAAAAACTTTTTGGAGGAGGGAAGAGACAGCACTAGTCTGCCTCCTTACCACTTGCTGGACTCTGCTCACTGCAATCTGGGGCACAGGTAGGCTGCAACTCACAAGATGGAGGAGAATGATTTGGGGTGCACCCAGCAAAGCCTTAAGGGACCTGGGCAGGTGTGAGGGGAGGGCTCAGAGTTGCCTGGGAGCTGAATAGCCAATCCCCAGTCCTAGGCCTGCTGGCCTGGGGTTGGGGGTGGGGGCTGCTTCTCCTGTCCAGAATCTCCTAGGAGACAGACAGGCTCAATCCACACTTTGGATTTCTGCAGGTAAAGGCCTCACAAACTTGAAATCTAACAATACTGTTTGAATACAACTTTACTCCCTCTCCTGGCCAAAAAACGAAGTGCACAGTCCCTATTAAACACAGTTTAAACAGCTCACAGAAGCACCCTCTGATGTAGAAAATCCCTGTTGCTGGAGGGGGAGGCAGGGGGGCTGGTTTCACTGGCTTGATAACACAAAATGGTGGCTGGGGGTGCACTGTTTAACATACAGGTCTTAGCACAGAGCAAAGGAGAAATTTGGAGGGAAAACTGAATAGTCACCAGGAATGAGAGCGACAAACTACAGAGTTTGGACTGCAAATCCCACAATTCAACACGTTAAATGGAAGCAATCATGGGCAGGAAAACCACAAGTTTAACACACAAAACAGGTGATAAAATATACAATCACAGGCAGGTTAAAACTACATTTTAAACTGTAACAACCACAGGCAAAGACAGTAATCACAGAAAGGGAAAATCGTTTTTTAAAAACTTTTTGGAGGAGGGAAGAGACAGCACTAGTCTGCCTCCTTACCACTTGCTGGACTCTGCTCACTGCAATCTGGGGCACAGGTAGGCTGCAACTCACAAGATGGAGGAGAATGATTTGGGGTGCACCCAGCAAAGCCTTAAGGGACCTGGGCAGGTGTGAGGGGAGGGCTCAGAGTTGCCTGGGAGCTGAATAGCCAATCCCCAGTCCTAGGCCTGCTGGCCTGGGGGTGGGGGTGGGGGCTGCTTCTCCTGTCCAGAATCTCCTAGGAGACAGACAGGCTCAATCCACACTTTGGATTTCTGCAGGTAAAGGCCTCATAAACTTGAAATCTAACAATACTGTTTGAATACAACTTTACTCCCTCTCCTGGCCAAAAAACGAAGTGCACAGTCCCTATTAAACACAGTTTAAACAGCTCACAGAAGCACCCTCTGATGTAGAAAATCCCTGTTGCTGGAGGGGGAGGCAGGGGGGCTGGTTTCACTGGCTTGATAACACAAAATGGTGGCTGGGGGTGCACTGTTTAACATACAGGTCTTAGCACAGAGCAAAGGAGAAATTTGGAGGGAAAACTGAATAGTCACCAGGAATGAGAGCGACAAACTACAGAGTTTGGACTGCAAATCCCACAATTCAACACGTTAAATGGAAGCAATCATGGGCAGGAAAACCACAAGTTTAACACACAAAACAGGTGATAAAATATACAATCACAGGCAGGTTAAAACTACATTTTTAAACTGTAACAACCACAGGCAAAGACAGTAATCACAGAAAGGGAAAATCGTTTTTTTAAAAACTTTTTGGAGGAGGGAAGAGACAGCACTAGTCTGCCTCCTTACCACTTGCTGCAGGTTACATCCATCCAATTTTCGGTGTATTGGTAACAGCCGATACGTGTTTCGTCACACAGTGACTTTTTCAAGGCCGTATAACTCTTATGGCGAGAGAAGTAATATTCCGTATCACATAGTGTGTCCTTCAATCCAAGTTCAAAGAACGAGGGGCTTCAAAATGTGCTTAAAAATAGAAGTAAACGTGGAAAAAGTCATGAAAAACCATGTGCATAATAACGCACATCGAGTCTATTTGTATAGGTAATTATGCTACATATGTTGCGGGGTGCTAGTAGTGCTAGCCCCGTATGCAAGACTAAAAGTTGGTCATATTGTAATCGAACTGGGCAACATCGTTTGGTCTAAATGTCAATTACAAATGGAGAGAAAAGGTTGGTATTTTCGTGAATGCAAACCGTAGTCATTGTGGTTAGGACCGAGTCAAGGGCTCAAAAACTATTCAAAATTAACTAGAGAAGACTGACCTGATTTGCTGTTTGCTTTTCTAAACTGTAGGGAGGCACAGAAGATCCCCTAGGACCTTGATAAGTCCCTGTAAAGTGACAACAAAAGAGAAGGGAAGTCAAGCGTCAACGCTGCCTTCACAACATGTTCACGGAAACATTTAAATGGGTGTACCCCCGTGTTGGTCGTACAGTGTACTCAAAGAGCTATGTCGATTGCCCATATATTGAAAAGGCTCATACAAGGTGGCAGTCTCAAACTCAGGAAGACTACCCTGTATTCCATGTGTCCTTCACTGGCAAGTATAATGGCAGACACACAGGCCAACGTAGGCACAAGGGAAGGGGTGACCACGAGATCGTTATCCCTCAATCAGAAAAACTGAGCGTTGCTTCGAATATGATACCTTATGAGGGAGGCGCTAAATGTGTAACTAACATAATGTTGCTATTGTGAATTAGTCTAACCATGAACTTTCTACTTTTGAAATTGATGTACATAGCAAGGGTCTTGGCTTTTACCCTACTGCTATTCCTGACTTCACACGGATACATGCAGATTTGTTCAAATTCATCAGTCGCATGAAATTCAAAAAGTTTTTCGATGACAAACCTGTGTACTCCTCATCCCTTATCCAAATAACACCAGTATGTAACAAAACAATTGGGGAGATACAAGATCTACATCTGTTACTATGATAGTGCGGGTACCACACCTACCATTTTAGATGTATTATCAGACTTGGACATTACACCTAATTTGAATATTGACAGTGGCTTAAACCCAAAGTCTGTCTTTGTACCTACTCTACCCTCTGATAATTTGATAGATTCATTTTATAAGGCGGTGATTAATGATTTACATGTTAATGAAGATAAACTTTCTGGGAAACACAGACACTTTGGACATAATCTAAAAAAAGAAGAAGGTTCTGCTCTGAAATCACTTGCCAGAACACCTAACATTGCTATCAAGGAAGCGGATAAGGGAGGTAACATTGTAGTCATGCGAGACAGTGACTACACTCAAGAAATTGATAGACAACTCACAGATGTTCATCCCCTCACCTAGGGCACCCTGAATGTATATCCTCCCTAAAATTCATAAGCCAGGTACATTTCCTCCAGGGAGGCTTATAATTTCAGGTATAGGCTCTCGCACGGAGCATATCTCAGAATACATAGACGTTTTCATACAACCACTAGTTCACAACCTGCCCTCATATTTAAGAGTCACTAGTGATCTCCTGAACAAACTGGAAGACATCGAGTGGGTAGAAGACTTTACATTAGATGTCTGCTCTCTTTACACCCGCAGACCCTTGGAGAAGGGGATTCAATCTCTGGCAGCTACTCTGTCTCAGAGAGATGCAACACTGTTTGAACATACAGAGATGTTACTAGTCTTAACACGCTTAGTTCTGGAGAACAATGTTTTCCTACATCAGGGAAATTGGTACAGACAGGCTAGGGGTGTCACCATGGGTTTGAAATTTTCCCCATCATAGGCGAACCTATGCATGGGCATTTTTGAACAACAACATCTATGGGCGGCCGGCCCACCAGAGGTTACTGAGCACATCATTTACTGGGGACGTTACATAGATGACATTTTTGTCATCTGGGCCGGTAACGACACACAGTTAAACATACTACTACAGCATCTCAATACATACAATCTACAGTTTACTCACCGGACAAACAAAAAGGAAATAGATTTCCTTGATGTAGTCGTCTATGTCAAAGAAAATAAGATACTGTCAATACTCTTTAGAAAACTGAGAGCGTGTAACTCTATTTTACATGCGACTAGTGCTCACCCACATTCCCAGATTAACTCAATCCCCTTAGGGGAAATGACACGAGTCAGAAGAAACTGTAGTGAGGATTCCATCTTTTTGAAGGAACTCCAACTACTGGAGGAACGATTCATTAACAGAGGATATCCGCCTAGAATACTTAATCAAGCAAGAAAACAAGATACGTACCACACCACAACAGTCACTATTGAAGGGCAGAGATGGCAAAAACAGTAAATCTAAAGATAGGGGGCTTGCATTTATTACTAAATACAGTGCACAGAGTCATGTTCTATACAAAATCCTGCACAAGCATTGGTATCTACTTAGACTGGATTCAACTGTGGCAAAATACATTCCAACTAAACCCAAGATTGTTCACAGTAGGGGAACTACTATGAGGAACATACTGTGCCCAAGTTATTCACCACCAAAAAGACAAGACACGTCCTGGCTGCCAGACAAACCTAAGGGTTTCTATAAGTGTACGCAATGCAATGTCTGTCAATTCGCTTTCAACAAATTGACTTGTTTCCAATATAACACCTCCACCAGACATCATATACAACAATTTATGAACTGCAACACAGTTGTTGTATACTGCATTATTTGCCATTGTGGCCTCACATACATAGGAAGTACTCTTAGACCCTTAAAAGAACGAATCCAAGAACATATTAAGGCCATTAGGAACAACAGTGCTAACTATCCATTTGCCACACATTACAACACAGCTCACCCCACCGTGGAGATTGCTAACATTAGGTTTCATGGTATAGCACAAGCACAGACTAATCCTGGGGGGTAGGGAGGGGGGGACAAAGTCTTAGCCCTCAGATGAATGGAAACTACGTGGATTTTGAGGCTACGTTCAGTAGAAAGGGGCTTGAACTTGACAGAGAATTACATGTTTTTCTATCAGAGTAACATAATAATTAAATCACGTGTCCCCACCATTATAACGCACTTACATTTTACTATTCCTTAGCCTTTCACAAATGTTGCAACTTGCATTCAATAAGTATTAGGGGTGGGCAGAGAACTCCGCTCCGCCAGCGGAGCGGAGTAAGGCAGCCACCCCCGCACCCTGGCCCGGTCCCTGCTTCTGAGCCCAGCCAGGTCGGGTGAGCCTGCCCTGGCCCCGATGGACCCCCGTCCCCAGCGCCCGGACCCTCGAATGGCTTGCAGGACGGGGGGCTCCTGCACCCCGTGGCCTGCCGGACGGAGCTCAAGCCCCGGGCCCGGTCCCAGCTTTAGAACCCTAGCCAGGCCGGGGAGAGCCTCCCCAGGCCCCGGTGGACCCCCGTCTCCCGCGCCTGGACCCTCGGCTGGCTTGCAGGACGGGGGGCTCCGGCACCCCGGGGCCCGCCGGACGGAGCTCAAGGCCCAGTCCCAGCTTCCGAACCCTAGCCAGACCGGGGAGAGCCTCCCCGGGCCCTGGTGGACCCCCGGACCCTCAGCTGGCTTGCTGGATGGGGGGCTCCCACACCCCGGGGACCGCTGGACGGAACTCAAGCCCCGGGCCCGTCCCAGCTTCCGAACCCTAGCCAGGCCGGGGAGAGCCTCCCCGGGCCCCGGTGGACTCCCGTCCCCAGCACCCAGACCCTC